>JAQJVK010000014.1:15037222-15527655 GCA_035578135.1 Flexamia atlantica | reverse complement strand
GTGTATAAACATAATATTCTAATATTATTACACTAACCTATGTACAGGAATTTAGGAGTATATATCCTTATTTAACGTTGTGGGAGCATCAACATCTAAATTTATTTGTGATATATCTTATATCAACAAATGTAAAAATACAATAATAGTACTACTTACTAGATTCCAGTAAAATGCAGCCGACGGTGGCAAAACTATTATTTCTGTAGTACCGGTTTTGATTCAGTGACAGACTCATCTTCAGCCACTATATCTCGTCATTTTCACTTTTCTGTGGTCGTCCGAAATTTCAAACATATAGTACATTTTAATCTGAACAGTCAGATACACTACACGCATAGTTATACATAAAACCGACCGTGTGCACAGTGTTTGCAGTAGTGTACACCCGGTCAGTTTTATAAAATAGAATAGAATAAATATTTATTTTAAATTTTTTCACAATAAATTACAAAGATTTTTGAAAAATGTGTACCATTTATATCTACAAACAACGAGATATATACATATAATATAAATACAACTCAATAAAACAAAACAACGACATTATAGGAACTTACTAAATAAGCAGCATCTTGTGTTATACGTTTATAAATTGTTTTGTACTTCAAACTCAGACATCTGAAAGCCTTATCTCAAGGAGTATTTTATTTAAAAATTCCTAATAAAAAAGATGGTTATAGACTACTTCTTTTTAAGATTGCAATATCGTATAATAATCCGGTCCATTTATTGAAAATGTCGGAAATTAAAGATCGCTATAAAGAAATAATTAATTCTGGCAACGGATCTTGACATTTTATCTTTTGAAAAGTCTCTAGAAAAAGCCACTTGATCTGAATTTCCTTAAGTGAATACACATTGTCACATATACTATTCATCAGCGTAAGACAATTCACTATAAAAATACATGATTAATCAAATTAAAGAAGGGTCACTTTTATTTTAAATACTTAATATATGAGAATTACGTGAGTAGTTGTATTGTTAAAAAGACTTAGGGAAAACACAACCAAAGTTTAAGTGTTTAAAAACTATATTCAATTAAATAGCCTAGTATGTGATTGAAATAAGCCATTTAATGTTTTTTTCACCCACATGTAAAAATGAAAAAAACAGCAACTAAACAAACCCGAAATACCCTAAAAAAACTAATCACATTACACGAGATGCGAGTAATATTTTCTTGGAAGTGGAACTCTAAGCAATATCTACAATAATCGTTGAAGCTTGGCTTGAAGTTGGACTACTGACCTTACAGACTCAACTGTCGCGGTGTCGGTCTCCGTCGGGGTATCAAGCTGCACATGTATTATATTCTGCCACTATTATTCATTTATATTATTCTAATTTTATTTATTTATTTATTATACTTGCCAAGTTTTTGCTTTATTTTTTATTAACAATTATTTGTAAAAATCTCAAATAACGACTCGTGCCTACGCACAGGTTTTTACCTATGTAGGCAATATCGTACAATAAATTAGATAATGTAGGATATAAAAGTATTTAGTAAAGTAATGCTATTCAATGTACTGTAACACTTCTTTCCTTGGGCATAAACAAATTTTGAGTTTGAGTTTGGGTTTGGTAGATTCACAAGTAAGTTTCAAGAAAGATTTTCCGATACCTATTTTTAAATATTATTCATGAATTAAAGTTGTTTTAAAATACATTAATTAATTTGTTTACGTAAAGAAGCTGTTTATGTAACTAGATTAAGATTTATATATAATGTTTCCAATACTAAACTATTTTTGCATTGATTGGATTCAAAAGGTAAAATACATGCTTTTATTTATTTTCATCATATTAACACAGAAACATCTGTTTTCAGTTTCTTTTTGTTGGTTCGAAAGTTACCCATTGCCGGCCTAGGCCGGATAAACTTTTTCCGGTCTAGGTCGGATGAAATGGAAGTAAACAATCAGCTGATTTGCAGCAAACCGACGTTTAATGCTTGTATATATCGTACGTTACACAGCCGGGAAGGCCTAGTAACGCAATATACTAGTCATTCGAAGATAAATTTAGCTCAGTAATTATAACGCTGAGAAAAAAGGTCTTTGTTTAGTAAAGGATTATTCCCCCAAGATTCCCGGTTTTGACCCTACTATATTATTTTCTTTGGGGATACATAAAAAGTAAGGCCTACGAAAACAATTCACAGTATATTCAGCTCCTCAAAAGAAACATAACAAATTTAATACAAGTAGTTCAAAGAGGTGCTTTGCAAAATGTGTCCAGGAATTTCATGGAGAGAGCATTACTTCGTATAAATCTCTATGGAGAATTGTTGGAACTCATAATGTAAGCAATTTTGTTTTCTTTTTCAAAAGAGAAGGCGGCTCTTTTTAACCTTGCCTTTGCCCCAGCCACATAGACTACTGATCTATGCGTGGACGTTATCAAGCAATAACAAGGAGTGAGCTAGTACAGTACTAGGATGAGTAGTACTGCCAAAAGTTCGCGACAAGCTCGGGTCTCGAACTTGCGACGCTACGTGGCCACAGTTCCGAGGCCGAGTGCGCCACCAACTACGCCACCGACTCACTATGTCCAAACGTAAATAATAGGCTGTAATAAAATGTAATAATTGACAAAACAATACTCATTTCATCATTAAATTTACATTATTCGATCTTAACATGGGTTGCGTTAAAAAACACCCAATACTTCTTCAATTCTCCTAACATTAAATCCACAGACTCAGCATTCGTGAAAGCTCTAAAGTACAAAGGTATGTACTTCCATTAGACAGGCTATTCGGTTCATCCAGATTGCTCAATTATAAAAAAAGTTTTTTATAAACAATTTTTTATACTTTTTTCTCATGTAAAAAAAAAATTTCTGCTTCTCATTTTCCAGAAAAAAATTAAGGCAAATGAGGAAATATTTTAGCATTTTTTACAAACATATTAAAAATAATCAGTAAATCCAAAATAAGTGGAGGATTGTATATTTTTAAAAATAAACGCAATTTCTACTGTTGTTTATCTGATTTTACCATTTCCATTGAACATAGCACAAATCATATTTTCAAATAAAGGTACTTAAGCTATTTTCAACGTAAACTTACAGTCCAGTAAAATTAGTTCCATTAAAAAACACTCTGAAGTTCGCTAACCGCGAATTTTACGGTTAAATGGGCTCTCAAGTTTGGCTCAATTGTTAATGAGGTTTGGAGGAGCAGAATTGAGCTGCAGACTTCATAACAGCTTGCTGATAATATTGAAGGTGAACTAATTACTGCTACCCGATATTTATTTATAAGACCTGTAATTATCATTTAAAATTGTTCATATAAAGTTCGATATTTGTTACCTATATTATTTCACATTTACGAAATCTTTTATTCCATCTTTTTTTATCAATTGTTACGAAGGCTGTTCCTCGAAACATTGTTCAGTTAATAAAGATTAATCTGATCAATCTGAATCCTGAATATGAAAACCACATAGCTTTCCTGGAATGTTGTATTGCGTTGTTTGTGTTGTATTGCGTTAACTGGAGAGAGGTTAATATTTCAAGTAATTGATTTAAAGACTGTAGAGAATATTTTCCCCCTTTTTTTAGAGATAATAGTTAAAAGGGAGGCATGAATTGCAAAGATATTTGTAAAGTTTTATTGAAGCTTCCATTACTAAAGTACAGCACTTTGGTCTCAAAAACATCATCTTTTCACAATAAATAATTTGGTTCAACTTATTTATCGGAATTAGTGTACTTGCTTCACAAATATAATTTAACGAATAAAATGTCTTAAGAAAACTTTCGGATATACATCTGTTGATAGGAAGGACTAAAAAGCAATTTGTATTTTATCGATTCCATACTCTTACTAAGTACTGTACTAAGAGGCATCATAATGCAGCAAGTGCGTCAAGCAAGGTTATGTTAAGGTTCTGTCATGCAGGCTAGCAGACTTTAGCCATCCCGGAATTCACTAAAGTTTTTGTGACGTAAAAATGTCAATGATTCAATAAAAGTATTTCAATTTTTCGAATAAAAAAATGTTATTGTTTACATGAACAACAATATATGATTTCCTCTCTATTTTTTATAATGAATTTTCAGACAAACCCCTTACAATTTTACGCTATTCTACCGAAATATTGTTATCACTCATTATGTTTAATGCACAGTTTTGTTAAATTTGTATTTTATAATGATACTAAGTAACTTAAAATCAAGCCATCGTTACAGTAAAAAAATGTAACTATTATTTTAGACTCCGGTTTTCCGTCTCAAAAGTTAAGTAAATGTTATTTTTTTGCTATTACTACTATGCAGGGTGTATCCGAAATACACCGAAAAACTTTGGGATATTGTTACTGAGGTCAAAACAAATCAAAAATGTCCTAGGTATATATCCTATCTCGCTCCGTTTTCCGTCTGTCGGTCTGAACGTGTTTTTTACATAATCAATCATAACTTTTTATCTACAAGAGGTAACAACTTCAAACTTGGTACACATATGCTGGCTAATAGGACCTATCTTTGTGCTGAGTATCAAGGTTCTACTCTGTACCATTTCAAAATAGGGGCCATTTTAATTTTTCAAAGCTTAATAAATCAGAAACTATAAACTTTTATAAAAATAATAAGGGACAAAAAAAGTGCGAAATTTAATTTCCTTTAAGAAAATATACAATTTTAATAGGGTAATAACATTAATGACGGAGAAAATTCAATTTTTATAAAGTTACAACTTGTTAAAATATTAAATTTAGCCAAATTTACGGTTAAAACTTAAGAAACATTTATTTTATTCCGTTATTTGTGTTATAATCTTATTAAAATTCTACATTTCCTGAAGGGAAATTAAATTTTGCATCTTTTTTGTCTCTTGTAATTTTTCATAAAATTTTATAGTTCCTGAGTTATTAAGCTTTGAAAAATTAAAACGGCCGCCATTTTGAAATCGTAAAAAGTATAAACATAATACTCAGCAAACATATAGGTCCTATTAGCCAACATATGTGTACCACGATAGAAGTTGGTACCTCTAGAAGTTAAAAAGTTATGATCGATCATGTAAAAGACACGTTCAGACCGACAGACGGAAAACGGAGCGAGATAGGATATATACTTATAGGACATTTTTTATTATTTTTTTTTGACCTCAGGAACAATATCCCAAAGTTTTTCGGTGTATTTTGGATACACCCTGTATAAAAATTAGTATTCTGTTTAGTTTCAGTTATATTTTATGAATAAAATATTGATAATAATAATCAAAATACTTCATACAACTGTAAATTCTGCTAACAAAATAATACATCACAAAATATTTTAAATGATCATCTGCTTTAAAGAAGTCCTAAGATGAAACATTTGTCTTCTCTTGTCAGTTTATCCAACCGCACATCACCTCTGGCGGTTCTTGTGATGATAATGCAATCAATTACTTATTTTTTTACCCTCAACCTCAAGGATTTCAATAATGCCATTATATGGACTTTTACATATCTTAATTGTCTATAATGAACATGTTTACATACCTTGACGTAGCAATTCTACAAATTAGTACAACTTATTTCTGTTGACTATAGTTTCGACTTTTGCGAAGTCACTATTAAAACTATAAGAACGTTACAATTTCATCCTCTTGAAATTGTAACGTTCTTATAGTTTTGATAATGACTTCGCAAAAGTCGAAACTATAGTTAATAAGTTGGACTACTTTGAGGAATTGCGACGTCAAGGTTTGCAGTATTGATGGTCATTATTGATTTACCAATTCCGGAATGCTTCAACATTAACACATTTAATTGCCTTAGGGATGGCAATTATAAAATCACATTAACGGCACGTTATATTTTAATTTATAAAAGTCAAACGATTTTTTTTTAGTTTGGCCTTGCCTTAAAATTATAATTTATGTTTCCCGATTTAAGAATGTAAAGTAAGTATTTGGAACATACTTGATTAAAAAAAAACATCACTGAATCGTAAGAAAATTGTAAGTGCTTCAAATCGTGTTTTGACCCATCAAAACTAATACATGACTTTTTATGTATCCTTCCTAGATTATCATGGGGACTTAGTGTGCTGGCCTACTGACACGGGCATATTTAAAATAATTGATTGTTTCAGTAAATCATGATTAGAAGAACCAGAAATTATGTTTTATGAGATATTATTAAAAATAAAGGTAAAAAAATTATAATTGTCCATATGATTAACATTGGGTCAACATTATGCGTTTACTACTATCTTGTGACCAATGGACATAGATATTAACATACTGAATTCTTTATTTTTAAAGAGCTAAATTCAACTGTGCGGACAAAAATTGGATTCTTATAATATTTTTATATAAAAGATAGTTTTAAATAACCTTATTGCAAAGTTTATCCCTGTTTTCTCCGTCAAATGGTTCGATCGGGTTTGTTTTTTTAATTCATCTAAATAATTATGTTTTCAAGGATTATATGTTATATCTAAAATGAAATTTAACCATTTTATCCTATTTTATACAATTTTCACAAGTTAAATTGTTATAAAAGTAAAATAATCAATGTTTAAGTGAATAATATTTACTTGAATTAATATTTTAATATACTACAGTAGATACGTTGATATATTTTCGGTTGAAATGTCCCTGAATTAAATTTTTTCAAGGCTTAATAAACGTATTTATAAAAAAAATTGCACAACAATACAATAATTAAATTACTTTAAGACAAGTTATAAATTTAATATGGTGTATCCAGAGAGGTGTCTGAGGCTGAAACGTTTTTCTGTGGCTTATTTATCCAAACCAAGATGTTTTCAGCGTTGTAGCTTGATATGTTGGACACGTCCACCAAGGTAGACCAATAATTAAAACCCTTCTCTTCCCCTCCTCCTATCACCCCTCCCCCACCACCCCCACCGCAACCACTGCCTCTACCACTTACTATCGTCTCTTTCTACAAAGGACAAAGGTCACACGCCAAAAGTAAATTTATTAGAAAATAAATATAAATAAACTCTTTTAGACATTCAAAAGCTTAGAGGGATTAAAAGATAAAAAAACTTTATTCTGCTCTTAGAAAATTGACAGTTTAACAAATGTTAATACATTTTTCAAGGCCAGAAAATCGAGTATTAATAAATTTAACTTGAAACTTGACTGGTTTCTTAGTCCACCAAACACCTTAAGGATTATAAGTCAAATATTTACAAACGCCAGTAAATTACCATGAAAACATTTGTTAATTTGTTTTTTGTTGTTGTTGGGCTACACTCACCTAGTTGATTGGAGAGCGGGCTGCTGGTCTTGTCAATTTTTTTACACTCAGTTCACACTTACACATACACAAAACGCACAAACACATACATTGACCGGACAGTTCACTCTTAATCCGACGTTTCGCCGCACCAGAAGTTATTAAAAACGTGCGGCGTTTTCAAGGTTGTCCCTAGCAGATCGGTCGCGGATGCGGTCCGAGCGCCTAACCAACACTGACGACTCCAGTGGCGGCGGAGGGGGAGGGGGTGCTCTGTTATCACTGCCATCCGATAACAAAATCTTTCTTTTATTTCCATTCTTATTGAGCCCCTGTATCTCCTTCTCTACCAACCTTATGTAAACATTATTTACCTCCATCGATGGCCATGAAAGTGGTTCATTTTCAGAGGCTATAAAAAGCGCTTCAACCAAATTTCTCTTTCTCCAATCTGTTTCGTTATATAAAATACAGCTATCATTCCACTTGATGTCATGCCCCGTGTCATAAACATGTTCCGATATTTTTGAACCGTATACTTCCTTTGTTTCAACCTTCTTCCTGTGTTCCTGTACACGGGTGAGAGCAGGCCTAGATGTTTGGCCAATGTAATTGCGACCGCATGAGCAAGGGACTTTATAAACAACGTTTTTATTCTTGTGCTCACAGTTTGACGGTTTGACCTTAGATATCTGGCTACGCATGGTATTTTTGCTCGTAAAAACAGTTCTAATATTGTTCTTAGCATTTATTCTTCTAATTTTTTCCGACAGATTTTTTACATAAGGAATGCAAACAGTGGCAACAGGTTTTTCTATGACCTCATCATGGATTCGAGAATTTAGTGTTTCGGCCCTTTTAACAGCTTTATTGATGACAAAATCTGGATAGCCACTGTTGCGTAGGCGCTCTTTGATGTTTACAATTTCCCGCTCAAACGTTTGCTGATCACTATAGACTGTTTTTGCTTTCCGTACAAGCCCAATTATGAGACCTATTTTTACATGCTCTGGGTGGTATGAGTCATAATGTAAATACTGACCAGAAGCAGTTGGCTTAATATACATGCTTGTATGCCACACTCCTGAGGATTCCGAATGGCCTCTCTTTAAAATCCCCATTGAAAGATTGCTACTCTAAAAAGATATTATTAGAAGCTAGTGGTAGACTTCTTCAAAACAGAATCAATCAGGTCCGACAAGCTAAAAACATGAATAAGGGGGAGGTAGAATCTTTGAAACATAACTTATGTAATATAATGGACAAAGCAGATTTTGACTCTATTTTGCTCAATCTTTTATCGAAATATGACAGGGTTTACAAAGCTAAGTGTGTAAAACAGAAAGTTAAATTTTACAAATTAATGCAGATTAAAAATCCGTCTCAAGTGTGTAGAGGGGCAGGTCCAAACAGATCTAGAGATAACGATGGAAGGCTAGATAAACTCGTAGTTAATAAGTCGAGCAGGGCTTTGACCAACCAGGAAAAACAGGTTCTGAGCAGAGGCTTGAACTTTGGTATTGCCCCAGGTCACGTGTCCAATGTTGACATGACAGCTTCCATTGAGCCAGCTATCTCTTTGTTGCCCCATGATGTAAAGGAGTTACATAGGTGTGAGATTGTAAACACACTGAAACGACCTCTGGTTTTAAAATCCAATCTCAATGTTGATGATATAAAATGTTTAAAACATTTAAAAGATGACGATACAATTGTATTTGTGCCTTCTGATAAAGGTGGTGCTGTTGTTGTTTTAGATAAGTCAGACTATGTAAATAAAATAAATGATATTATTGTCAATGGACAGGATAAAAAGCTAAATCGTAATCCGACGAACGCTATACAAAATAAAATAAAAATGGCCCTTAAAAATTGCAAAAGTTTTTTGGCTGAGAACACATTTTTTCGTCTAAGCCCACAATATTTCAAACCACCTCATTTGTACGGCCTTCCTAAGTTACATAAAGATGGAGTCCCTCTCAGACCTATTGTTAGCGCTATAGGAGCGCCTACCTACGAACTGTCACGGTTTATTTTACCGATATTATCACCGTTATTTGGCAACTCTTCATCACATTTGAAAAATTCAGATGACTTTGTACAAAAGCTTAAGGCCTGTCCATTAAATGATAGAACAATCATGGTTAGTTTTGATGTATGCAACCTTTTTCCAAATGTTCCTATAACCCCATGTTTAAATATTGTCAGAGAAAGGCTTGTAAACGATAACTCGTTATCTGAAAGGACCAAACTGCCTGTTTCTTCCATAATGGAACTTCTCACGGTTTGTGTGAATAACAACTATTTTCAGTTTGAAGACGCATTTTACGCCCAAACTGAAGGCATAGCTATGTGGGGAGTATTAAGTCCTGTTCTAAGCAACATTTTATGGAGCATTTTGAACATGAGGCTCTCGAAAAAGCTATAGTAAAACCTAAGTTGTGGCTCCGGTATGTTGATGATGTGTTTTGCATATGGGGAGATGACATTAATGATCTCAGTAAGTTTAAAGACCACCTGAACAGTCAATATGAGTCCATATCATTTACCGTAGAGTTTGAAACTAACAATCAACTTCCTTTTTTGGATGTTTAGGTTGACAAATCCTCAGGAGTGTGGCATACAAGCATGTATATTAAGCCAACTGCGACTGGTCAGTATTTACATTATGACTCATACCACCCAGAGCATGTAAAAATAGGTCTCATAATTGGGCTTGTACGGAAAGCAAAAACAGTCTGTAGCGATCAGCAAACGTTTGAGCGGGAAATTGTAAACATCAAAGAGCGCCTACGCAACAGTGGCTATCCAGATTTTGTCATCAATAAAGCTGTTTTTGCATTATTGAACAATAAAAAAAAGGGCCGAAACACTAAATTCTCGAATCCATGATGAGGTCATAGAAAAACCTGTTGCCATTGTTTGCATTTCTTATGTAAAAAATCTGTCGGAAAAAATTAGAAGAATAAATGCTAAGAACAATATTAGAACTGTTTTTACGAGCAAAAATACCATGCGTAGCCAGATATCTAAGGTCAAACCGTCAAACTGTGGGCACAAGAATAAAAACGTTGTTTATAAAGTCCCTTGCTCATGCGGTCGCAATTACATTGGCCAAACATCTAGGCCTGCTCTCACCCGTGTACAGGAACACAGGAAGAAGGTTGAAACAAAGGAAGTATACGGTTCAAAAATATCGGAACATGTTTATGACACGGGGCATGACATCAAGTGGAATGATAGCTGTATTTTATGTAACGAAACAGATTGGAGAAAGAGAAATTTGGTTGAAGCGCTTTTTATAGCCTCTGAAAATGAACCACTTTCACGGCCATCGATGGAGGCAAATAATGTTTACATAATGTGGCGTTAAAAATTTAGAATTGCCGATTTTGCAAGTTAAAAATCAAAGTTCTACTTTGGGAAGCCAATAGACTGTCGAAAGTCTATGCATTGTTTATTTGAGGGGAAATATTTATGGTTTAGCGCACAAGAGTCATAGATAGTCATAAAGAGTCACTGATCGTACAATAAGTAATATAAAGTCCATCAAAATATGATATGAGTTGACGCATACCTTGTAAAAATCCATTGTGCGTGATGGCGGTGAGCCGGCAGCGGCGACGCAATCTGGCAGGCGCGGGCGGTGAGTCGACGGCAGGAGCAGACTTGATGTGCAGTGATGGGAGGGCCCTCCATGGTGATGTGAAGAGAAGACGAGAAGAATTTTGGGATGGATGATGCCCGTTACGTTGATATTGTTGACACTCACGCACAATAAAATAAAATATACTGTTTGGTTTGATTAAATAAAATTAACCGCACTTTGACTAACAAGTTTTTATAACACGATGCAACAGTACAAAATAAAATGGTTCTGAATGTCACAGTTGATGATCACGAGATATCCGAAAGCAACAGTGATTTAAAATTATAAGCGTTACCAGATTAGCTGGCCGAACGATGGCGGAGCAGAAAATAGTGAGAATAAGTTCAAGGTTACAAGGAACCGAGCGGTCAGTTCGAGCGACTAGACGCAACTGAGTTTTCCTGTCGAACATAAAAGGCCGTGGCAGAACAAGGGTCACCTGATCGCGGCATCCGCTTATCTTATCTCGAGCTCACTATCTGTGCATTCGTTATAATAGAAAGAAATCCTTTTTACTTCAACATGAATGTTTAAAAAAAACATATTTTTAAATATTGTGAACTAAAAATAAAACATATTTGTATTAAATATGTAACACATAAGGTTGGCAGAGAAGGAGATACAGGGGCTCAATAAGAATGGAAATAAAAGAAAGATTTTGTTATCGGATGGCAGTGATAACAGAGCACCCCCTCCCCCTCCGCCGCCGCTGGAGTCGTCAGTGTTGGTTAGGCGCTCGGACCGCATCCGCGACCGATCTGCTAGGGACAACCTTGAAAACGCCGCACGTTTTTAATAACTTCTGGTGCGGCGAAACGTCGGATTAAGAGTGAACTGTCCGGTCAATGTATGTGTTTGTGCGTTTTGTGTATATGTAAGTGTGAACTGAGTGTAAAAAAATTGACAAGACCAGCAGCCCGCTCTCCAATCAACTAGGTGAGTGTAGCCCAACAACAACAAAAAACAAATTGAAAATTCCCTCACCAAAAATTATCATGTCTTTCAAAGATAAAACATTAGTTGGCGATTTCCCTCTTACCTTTAATTTACTGGGTTGGCACTTGCATACTGGGATTGTAATACGATTCTTACGTACTTTTCATGACAGTAATAACACATGTAATGAGGAATTACCTTCGAAGTAAGATGTAGTGATTTATTTACTAATGGATGTTTTGCAAAAGTGGAATCAGAGTTAACCTACTTTAAACACTCTTTTCCAATAATTTCATCAGCTTCAGTGATGGGTAATCCTGGACCCAAATAATAACTACCGTTTATACGCCTATCGACCGCATGTTCATCAGAAGGCAAAAGTCAATTCAATCCTTTTAAGCGGGTATTTTGTATTACTAAACTATAACTTCAGCAGATTTACAGAAAATCCGTTTTTTGATAACACACTGATACCACATTGGAGAACCAAGATGTTTTGCTCCCCTGAGACATTGAAGTAATATCAATAGATAACACACAATTAATATTATTACGTGTGATAATAAGAAACACAAAAGACGATCCAATTAAACGGCGTTGATTGAATTTCAACCGCTCACCCAACCACTGACTTCACCTGTTATTATGGTTTCATCGTAACGAAAATTGTTATTCACAAAGCATTCATTACATTTATATTATTTTAATTCCTAAACATTGTAGTAAATTGTAATAAAAAAAAAACTACTCTGCTTTCATGTTGGTATAGAGTAATAAAACCCTTTATTAGTTTTATTTCAATTTCTTTTAGAAATATTTGAAAATTAACAAGGAGTACATTTTTGTCTATTGCTTAGGTGCTGTTAACGTAATAATCACACGATGGATTGATGGCTGTAGACGATTGTAGATTATGCTTTGCTATAGATAATCCTTGTTGGTAGTAAAATCATGACAAGATCTAGCATGTGATTGTGAAGCCTTTTTAAGAATATTAATACGTAGGATTTTATTCACTCTAGGATATATTTCGTCAGGATTATAGGACATTGGATTTAGTTTTTAGTTCTAACCACAGCAATAGACGGTTGGCAAAAATTGGAAACTCCAGTTGTGTAAATAAATAAATAAATCGTTTATTTCTCAATAAAATCAGTACATAGTTTTACAATATTACAAAGCATAATCCTTATACATAAAAACAGAAATTACAAAAATCAATAACTTTAAATACATTCTTGAGAAATAATAGGAGTCCCATAGAAAAATTCCGAGGTGGGACCTCCCTCACCTAGTACATATTTAAATACCCCCGTTGCAGCAGACCTGCATACTCAGCGAATTTCAAAGGCAAAAGAACATGTTTCAATCCAAGAAAGTGAGATTTAACATGTTTTTGTAAGCTCCATAAGAATAACATGGAGAATGAGTGTGCAGGTTTGCTGCAACAGGTCCATTAAAACTGGGTGTTTTCAATTCAATGTTTCGTAGATCTGAACTAGGAGAAACCATATAGCAACTTTTATCAAGATTTGTCAAAAAATAAAGAAGATATAGAATTTTTTATTTCCCATAAGGATAACATGGGGAATGAGTATGCAGGTTTGCTGCCACAAAAATGGAAATTTCGGGGGTTTTAGACTAAAATACATTAGATCTTATTTAGATGAAGCCACAAACCAAGTTTTATTAAGATATTTTGAGAAATAAGCGAGATATAGAATTTTACTTATTTTCCATAAGGTTAACATTGGGACAACGTACTGTGTTTACCACTTACAATATCTCGGTAACCAATGGACATAGAGAAATGATTCAAGATACTAAATTGTTTGTTTTTTCGAGCTGAATTCAATGGTGCTAGTTAAAATTGGATTATTTTGATTTTTATATGTGAAAACCCCAAAAAACCCATTTTTGGGGGGGTTTATCCCCCTTTACCCCCCCTTCCAGTGGTCCGATCGGGCTGGTTTTCGAACTCATCCGAATAATTGCTACTTTACACGCCTATGCCAAATTTCATTCCAATCGGACCATTTTTGCGAGCGCTATCGTGCTTACAGACACATATATATATATATATATATATATATATATATATATATATATATATATATATATATACAAATTTCAACGAATGGTGTTTTTGATATCTGGGGGCACCAAAACGAAAAATTATGATGGTCCCGCGCTTAGGTCTTACCATGAGACCTACAGTAATAGCTTCTTCCCTATAGGGGAAATTCGCTAAAATGACGAAAAAGAGTCAGAGCCAGACATATATACTTATGAGAATACTAAAAACACAAACACTATTTTTATAAGCTAATCTAACAAGGAAAATTATTGAGCTAACTATAACATGTAAAAAGAAATAAAAAATATTACTAAAAAATCATAAGAATAAATCTTACAACAGTAACAAATCAACAAAAATAAACAAGACTTAGCAACTAAAAAAGTACATGGTAAAAGAATTATCAGCTAACGACAATAGCTATCACTCTCAAAACTTATCACAAATAACAATATTGAAAATAATCCAAAAAACAATACAACCACGGGATTAAATTAAGTTTTCAATTACAAACAATCGGGAGAACAATATCAACACAAAAATTCTGAACAATGTCTGATCACACGATTTAGAACATTTCCTTAGCAGGTTAAACTACAAAAGTAAAAAAGTCCTAAATATTTTCAATCGATATCAATACTTTTTTCAACTCAGACAAAAATGAGTTCAGGTTATGTTTTTGTGTACTCTTTAAAGAAAAAATATTATACAAACGTGGTGCATTACTAGAAAAGAATTGTTGATGCATTGTTAATTTGGATCTCGGCACAGGAACTGTTAAATTTTGCCTAAGATTATATTGCCTGTTAAAGTTACCAAAATTGTTATTACTTCTATTATAAAAAATTCGCAAAACCTTAAAAATGTACATATGTCGCAACGGTAGGATATTTACTTTTTTGAAAATTGGCCATGAATGAGTGGTTTTATCTTTTCTAGTTATAACTTTAACTACAGCTTTTTGCAAGATAATTAAAGGATAAAGTGTGGAGATATAGGTTCCTCCAAAGCAACTTAGTCCATAGCTTAACTTGGAACCAACAAGAGCGTGATAAATAATTGTTAATGCCTTTACTGGGCAAACCTCCCTAAGAAAATAAAACTTACGAAGAACTCCAATATTTTTTTAACTTAAAAACGTGATCCTTCCATGACAGTTTCGAATCAATAACTAACCCAAGATACGGGCATTTTCTATTTTTAAGCAACAACAATTATTTCTTGGGCAGTTAAACTCATGGCTTTGAAAAATTAAGTTTTCTTTTAAGGAAAAAAATTTATATTTAGTTTTATTGCTTAAAACCATATAATTTTGATCAAACCAGTACCGAATTAATTTCAAATCTCGTTGAATTTTGTTTTGAAGACAAGCAATAGAAGAATCAAAATAAGTAAGAGCCAAGTCATCAGCGAATGCGGTTACATTACCTAACAAGTTCCCTTTACACAAATCATTGATGTAAATCAAGAATAAAATAGGGCCCAGAACCGAACCCTGAGGAACCCCATAATTTAAAACCCCTTCTTCACTGAGATGATTTTCAATTTTTACACACTGTTTTCTTTGTGAAAGGTAACTGACAAACCAATTGTACGGTACACCCCTAACTCCTGCTCTCCATAATTTATCTAGAAGGATACGGTGATCAACCGTATCAAAAGCCTTGGTTATGTCAATGTATAGCGCTGCAGCTTTTTTCCCATTATTTTAGTTCTCATAGATAACCTGAAGAAAATTTATCAACGCATCCTCAGTGGAACGACCACTTCTAAACCCAAACTGGTGATGACTGAAAAAGCTGTTTGAATTCAGAAAGCACATCAACCGTTTCTTAACTATTTTTTTCAAAAATCTTTGAAAAAGTAGAAAGCAATGAAATTGGGCGGAAATTGTTTAGGCTTCTGCCATAGTCTTTCTTATAAAGAGGAATGACAACGGCTATTTTCAAACAATTGGGAAAAATCCCTTCCTGAAAGCTGTAATTGAATAAATATACTAGGATATCAGCAAATGACGTGAGCTTAGAGGCAGCTCCTTTCCCCTACACATTTAAGTGGTTGGAGGAATTTCAAACAGTTAGTCTCTGTTGTACATTTACAAGTAAACTTAAGAACATATACTTGGGAATGAATTAACCTATTTCAATCAAGGGGATCAACGAGTATGAACTTTACAACAATAAAAGGATGTCAAAGAAGCTATGACTAAAAGGAAAACTACTAAATATGAATTTTAAACGTTTAAAACTACTTAGGTTAAGTCTTTAGATAAATGGTAACAATTAAAAGAGTTAGTAGAAAACAAAATTAATCATCACAAATTTCAATGATCAGCTGATTTTGAGGGACATCAACAGAGAGCATAACTGTCTATAAAGTCAGATGGGTAAATTATTAGCCAAACAACATAATTTGAACGCCAGCAGCGCACTCACTCACTCGCCTATTGCTGTGGCCAGAACTCTAGTTAAGGCTTTGTGCAAAATAGTGTTTTGATGAATGTAAAGTATTCTTTAAAAAAAAACACTGAGATAATGCAAGTTTAAAATACGCCCGTTGCAGCAGACCTGCATACTCAGCGAATTTCACGTGCAAAACAACATATATCAATCAAACATAGCAAGATTTGACATGTTTTGGTAAGCTCCATAAGAATAACATGGGGAATGAGTATGCAGGTTTGCTGCTACAGGTATATTAAAACTGGGTGGTTTTAATTCAATATTTAGTAGATCTGAACTAGAAGAAGCTATTTACCAAGTTTTAACAAGATGTTGAGAAATAACCGAGATATAGAATTTTACTTATTTCCCATAAGGTTAACATTGGGACAACGTACTGTGTTTACCACTTTCAATATCTCGGTAACCAATGGACATAGAGCAGTGATTCAAGATACTAAATTGTTTGTTTTTTTGAGCTGAATTCAATGGTGCCCACAAAAATTCGATAAATTTTATTTTTCTATGTAAAAAACTCAAAAAACCCATTTTTGGGGGGGTTTATCCCCCTTTACCCCCCCTTCCGGTGGTCCGATCGGGCTGGTTCACGAACTCGTCCAATTGATTACCACTTTACATGTCCGTACCAAATTTCATAAAGATCGGACCATTTTTGCGGCCGCTATCGTGCTAACAGACACATAGATATATATATATATATATATATATATAGATATATATGTATATAGATATATATATATATATATATATATATATATATAAATTCAAACGAATAGTATTTTTTGCTTCTGGGGGGCCCCAAAACGAAAAGTTATAGTGGTCCCGAGCTTAGGTCTTACCATGAGACCTACGGTAATAGCTTCTTCCCTATAGGGGAAATTCGCTAAAAACATGAAGTATATTTTAAGTACAGTAAAAAAGTTTTGTCTACAAACATTTTACAACTTCAAGAAATTTTACCTTTTTAACTTTGCTTTTACTTTTTAGATTTCATGATTTCTTACAGGAAAAATTTGAAAGCTGTTTAATTTTCCTTTTTATATGTTATGATGTTGTTAGGCAACAAAAACAATATACATGATGTTATATGAAATATATAAACTATATACAAACATGAACTATTATAGACAGCGAAAGAAAAAAAGAAGGAATTGCTTTTGTTTGTAGTAGGCGAAAAACAAAATGTTATAAATCTCAAAGGAAAACAAAGATACCTCATCACTTTTCAAAGCACTGAAAGGGACATTGTCAGGCCTACAATTTCCAAAAGCTATAATATACAAAACAACTCATTATATTTAGGAGTTGTCTATTTTTATGTTTTTTATTTGGTACACTATTAAAATTACCTATTTTATTATTCATGAAATCCAGTAAAATTCTTCCTTTAAAATATTTAACTTAAATTATTATGAGTCTGAACACTCAAATGAGAAAAAACTGACAGTCCAAAACCTCTCTTCAAATTTAACCATTTAAAAATGTGATTTTCTTTTGGTAAGGCCTTCTTTAAATATTATTATTATATTATACTAAAAGATGTACTGAACTTAGTATTGATTATTTTAGGGCTATTTACTTTGTTTTAGGCTGCTTAATTTTTTGATCTAATTATTGTGTAATTAATACTGATTTAAGTACCAACTTCAAGACTGTTAGGATTTGTTCGTTTTTATTAAATTGTTGCTATACACATAAGTTATACATACATACATATATATTATAATACTTAGTTTTAGCGAGAAAAACCAAAATTAAATACTCTTTATGGAGGCGAACTTTAGGCCCATTTTTACACTTAACGTCTAATATAACATAAAAAATACTATTATACTATAAATTAGAAAAAATTGAAAAAATTACTTACATACTCAATAGATAAGAAATAAATAATTTAGAAATAAACCGCGCACTCTTAAATTCAAATTCTGCTGCATATCGACCTACCGCACCCTCTTCCGCCAAGTCACTGCCGTCCGGGTGAAACAATAATTTGTGAGCACCATCTTCAGCTGGAACGATTATAAATCTATTTTATCAGATTAGGGAGAGAATTAAAGGCGACAGGCTCTAGCTAAGAACGATCAATTGAAAACTGTTAGTCTGGGGCGAGGCAATGCAAAGTTGACGAGCAGAGCAAGTTTTTCTTGCAACTCTTTCATTCAAGAATTCAAAATTTTTCTCAAGGACATTTGGGATCCCCAAGGTGAACAAAGTGATTATTATTTTAATAGTATACATCAGTCCTAAAGTATTTTGATACGAAAGCATAAATGTAAAAAGATGTAACGAGATCAGTTTAATTATATATTAAAATTTTAATCACATCGTCTCCCAAGGAATACAATAAAATACCTTAAATTGATTAAATAACACCAATGGTCATTTTATAACGTGCATCTTCACGTCTAAAGTGAAGCAGAAAGGTTTTCAGTAAACATCGGTATGCGGGTACTCTTGCCGTGCTGCTATGTTAAATTTAGAGCTCCGGTTCAGAATTTTCATTAGCGATTTTAGTCCTTATTTTTTATTAATTTCAATAAAAATAAATTTGAGGTAAATAAAAACTTTCATCAATAACAGTTTTAGGATTTGTTTTTTCATTAGTTTTTCTCCATTGAAT
Source organism: Flexamia atlantica (assembly GCA_035578135.1). NCBI lineage: Eukaryota > Metazoa > Arthropoda > Insecta > Hemiptera > Cicadellidae > Flexamia > Flexamia atlantica. Next base: position 15,508,691 of record JAQJVK010000014.1, on the reverse strand, counting down.
AATATTTAAACGTTTTTCAGAAAATAAACTACAAAATCAAACGATACAAACATATAGAATACAAACGATATGTGTTCTATATTTTCTTCTATTAAATAAGAGTTCCTTCTATAATCAAGGATGGAACAATTGTATTCACAAGCATATTTGTCCTCTATTATGCTGACATATTAACAATTACTGTCCTGGTATCATTAATTTAATATAGAATAAACGTTATTTTACAGAAGAAGCAACAAAGCTCTTTCAAGACATAGCGTTGATTTTCGAACAAGTACAGCTTCAGTTTGCCTGATCACAACTGGGACCTGAGGTTTCTTTGAGAGCCGTATTATTGTGTGGTTGATCAGGTCTACCACTAGACAGTGACAGACCACTAGACACATTTTTAATGTAACTGAAACATAAAAAAATATACATCCATTAAATCCTTATCTGAACAACTAATATCTTTACAAAATTAATTGCAAATGGCATGAAATGAATGAATAAATAATTAATTAACTAAATCAATGGTATTTAAGTAGCACAACATAGATAAACTAGAATTTAAACCATAAAGTGGTTTGGTAATCTGTTTCACTGCATTCAAATAACATATTCTTTGCAATGTTTTGTTTTATGTAATACAAAGCGAAGTATTCAACGTTATCTGTGACGTTATCTCGTGAGAAGATCTGAAAACGCAACAAAGCTGCTCGACTTGTGTTGTATTGTGTTAACTAACGCTCAATGGGATTGTGATACCAATACTCTGCTGCTTTGTGAATGTGCTTTATACCGGTCGTGGTTGTCATTTCGAAAACAACTATTTCAATTTTACTTTTTATCATTGAAAACTCTTTCTGCATTCTCTTAATTTTTTTTATAAAATGAAAATTTTGGTTATCGCATATTGGATTTTTGTTTAAAATCATAATTAGAGAAAATATTGGGGGTTACAAAAACTGTTAAATCAAAATCAAATAGTCTGCTAAAATTAAGCTAAATATTTTGAAAATAAGTTTTTTTACCTAAAACGCATGTTTTGCCTCCGTTTTCACGGAAGTGCTCTTCCATAAAAGCACAATTTCTTTCCAAGGACTGGAAATTCTCTGCGGAATGTCAGTTAGTTCGTTAGAGTTGTTAGAGTTATTGTTGCAGTCACATTAGTTGGTATGTGCTGAAAGCGTGGTTCGAGAAATTTTGAAGATTTGATGCAAACCAAGGAAACGGATTCCTTGTAAAATATCTATACTTGCCAGTCCTAAACAACTAACTTATGCTAATAATTTCAACGACTAGATACTTATTTACGCAGGATTATTAATATTAAAACGTCGTTCATCACACAGAACGAAAATGTTTATTTTAGAGATTAATCGTTTTTACAAATCTAAAAGTAACCCCTTTACTCCTTTGGATGATAACAACTATTCTACTGAACCGTTAAAATTATGTCTATTCAGGGTCACTTTCTTTACGCAAGTTTCAGTTTCTCCAGAAGTTGTCTTGCAAAAAATAACGTCTACTGGACTTTTGAAATCTGGCCTTGCCTACCTTAAACGATTTATTTTGTCAAAGTTTACATATAGATGTACATAATACCTGGATGAATTCGACCCACGCTATAAAACCTCAGAATTACATAACATTGCTTTTCAGCATGCTGCACAAACTTTATCAGTATAAACGTATTTTTAAAACATACACACAAGAAACGTAGCTCGCTCACTCTCATAATTTAATTTTCGTTATACTGCTCCAAAAACAGATGTTTTTAATGCATGTTTTCCGGACCTAAATACACTCTTTCTATTCCTATGAATTAAAAGCTGATGTACTCGATACCAGCTTACTCTTTACAGTCCTAGGACTATAAAAGTCAAAAAGTGCCGAGTACGTCGTAATAATCGAACAATATTAATTCGATTACAAAAATAATCGAAACATTCATTGTTGTCAGTTTAATCAATTTGTGAAACTCGCTCATTTAACCAATCGATTATTACATGCGTTCGATACGTCGAAAGTTGTTCATTGTTGTCAGTCCACCCTAACACAAGTGAAACAGACAATCAGCTGATTGCTTCAAATAGCAAGAACAAGGCGGTTGCATCTTTTGAAGGCATCTTTAAAGGTAAACAAGCTGTAACATTTTGGTTTTCTTAAGTAGTTTACGTATTGTATTGAGCAATATAACGAAAAATATAGTTCATCACACGGATCTAAAGCTGCTTTTCGTTACTCGGTCATTTTTCAACCTCGGCTTACAGCCTCGGTTGTAAAACTTGACCTTGTACGAAAAGCGTCACTTTAGGTCCTTGTAATGAAATATACTATTAATAGCCCGATTTTAGAATAATTATTTGATTCTTTAAATATTGCCTGTAGTTTATAGAAATCAGTTCGGCCTAATACTCCTCTTCTGCACTTATTATTTAGTAAGTAAAATAAATAAAGGGTCTTGTGTCAAAAACAAATAGATGAAGTAACTGAGTTATACCTGGACCATAAATTTGAGGGTGCATAGTTGCAAATAATAAGTTTCTTTAATGCTTTTTATAATTTTAATTATCATAATATATATCTGTATAATGGTTTAGTCTGTAAAATTTATAGATTTTTTTAAATCTTCATGAATAGATAAATCCACAGGAAGTCCAGTGTATAGGAAGGTAGAGGTTTAATCGAATGATTTTAATCGAATAAAATGTCTCGAATAAAAAGAGACATTTTAATACATTAAAATAACACGTAAAACCCCCAATATAGATCCCCGAAGACATTTTAGGATATAGAAGCCATCTGCTTTACATTGAAAAGTTCTCTGCATCCCACTACCACTTTGCTGTGATTTAAACCATCTTAATGCAAAAATAAAATTTCAATAGAAATTAAATGAAAAAAAATATTTAATTGCAAATATAAGTCTTTGATCCAAATGTTAGATAGACTCTATTTACCTTCAGCTTTAATGGTGCTCTTATTTGTTTTTCGGTTAGTAGTTTAAAAGACATTTTCTTATTTGTGAAATGGTTTATTTCCTCTTTGAGCCCAAGGTAAAAACCTTTCAGTTGATTTCAAGAATAAACTGTATTTAGTTACAAAATAATATAAACATTGGTACATAAATTAAGAATCAATAAAAGTTTATATGAAGTATAAATCAGTAGGAAGTAATAGGGACTACTTTGAAAATAATACTATTTTAAAACTGTATATTAAAGTGAAATATTTTTCAGCCTGTTTTATTTAGTGAAAGTAAATTTATCAACAAACTGCTGCAAAACATTAATTATTTTTATCGCTTTCTAAACAAACTACTTTATATAATATATGATATTTTAATTAATAAAATATAAAGGACAAGCAGATTTTCACAGAGTAGGTTATTCCACTAAACAATTTCACATATTATTGGATTGCTGGGGGAATTGTTGTTTTGTGGTTGCAAAGTTATTATTTCTATCCCATGCCATAATTATAATACACATTGCGTAGCATTATAACATATAATAATAATTTTGTTATAATAACTCTTTTTGTAAGTTCCTTTAGTTTATATATAGCGGTTGCAATTTATTTCAATTATTTATAGTTAACTATTAAGAAAATATGTTTGTGTACACTGCAGAGAGCTGCTTTATTTAGTTTTTTTAGTTGCTAGACTCAAACTTTTGTTTTTTCAATGTTTGTAGCTTAAGAACTGATCACACTACTGGAATTGTGATCAGGTAATTTCCAAGTTTTTATCTTGTTTATGTAATGTCTTTAATTGAGGAAATAAATCATTATTCATTTATTCATCAAAATTTTCTATTACTTCTGCTACTTTCTCTCTTACAAATCGCCACGGCTTTCGCTGAAAATTTCCACAATATTCAAAAAGCCAGTTACGGTACTATGCACTCTGATAATTGCGGGTCGAGCCAGCAATAAACGGTCCATTTTCGTATTCTATTGTCATGGGAATTTATTGCTCAGCGGATATGACAACGCTGCTCTGGACAAACCCCGAACTGTTCTCCGAAGTTTCATTTGAATGTGTCACAGTAGAATATTCCTCACCTTATCTGGTCACACAAATTAGTCAAGTTTGATTCGAATTATGTAAGTGACTTGGCTTTGCATTCTTTCATTATAATGCTTACAAAGATTTTCTAATCATTTCGTTGCAATTTCGTGGCATGAATTTGATAAATAAATTTTTTTAATTGCCCGCAATGTCAAGATAAGTAATCCTCAAAAAAGGCAAGGGAAACAAACACTTCGTGGCTCAAATAGTATATTACGCAACTAATGCGGGAAGTAGGTGTTTACGTGCGAGCATGATAGTTCACGCGCGACGCTTGCGGAGCGCGGGAATTTCATGCGAGCAACGTAAACACCTTCGCGGATGAGTTGCGTACGATAGTTTTCGCAACACTACCAGCAACAAATATACAGGGTAAGTAAAAAACAACACTTCTATGAAAGTTAAAAGATTTAAAAAATATTAATTAAACTGTAGAGATAAAATACGAACAAAACTATATTTATCTGTGCGGGGGAGATAACAAAAAGCGTTATCTCTACTGTTCATCGACCGAGTAGGCCTTTCTAGGAATTCGTCTTATCGTCACACAGACGGCAACAATTGATTAAATAACACTGCTCTTTATTAACTTAAAGCTATTAACTGTACGTAGTCGCAACCTGGGAAACCAGTTTAGTTGCAATTGAGATATGGTCTTCATAGTTAAAACGTGTATGTTGTGTTAATGTATAATGTATGTAAATTGTGTGATATAATTTTTTTTTCTTGAGTTGGCAACATTGAGCATTTACCGCACTCGTGCAGTAAATGCTCAATTCAAACTCTTTACCGCACTCCAGCTGATTTGTTACCTCACTACAGCTGATATTTGCTGTACTCTTTTCTAAACGGCGACTTCCCACACTGAAACGGAAGCGGAAATCGGCTACTTACTAGTGTAGTGTTGCGAAAATTAATTTTCATCGGTAGTACCAGTTCTGCCTAACTCATGTTACCATTATTACCGTTATTATTACAACTGTGCATTATTACCGTTTCGTTACGAATAATTTTGTGCGCAATTTTTATTAAACGTCACTTTGAGTTCTCCTTGTGTAATATTCACCTAAAAAATTCAATAATCATTAAAAGTATGTCTTGCAATAGGCAGCCTAAGAAAGTTTGGTTTACGTTTTAGTGTCGATACTAACATGGCACCAAAAAGTAGCCACGATCCTTGGTAAATTTTATACTTAATTCTTATGACCTATAAGAAACATAAAATCATCGCACCTACAAAAACTTATATTTAAACGAAACTATCAGTTAATAGTCGACAAATAGCGTAGGATGTTTCTGATCGTGGCTTGAAAGGTACTGAGGAATTTGAAGGAACTCCTCTCATGGAATGAGACTTCATGAGTTCATAAAATTAAACATCTGGTTGGTGTAGCTGTTCTAGTGTTCACTAATATTTTCATATTTCACCAGAGAAACTTATTTTAAAGAGTTTATTGAGGAGATAGAATCAGTTTTATCGATGGTTTTCTGGTAGTTTCGATATGGCGAGTCTAGATCCTGCATAAAAATAGTGCGTAATCGCATGATAATTAATAACTAGTGAGAATATAAATAAAGCAGGATGAAAGATGCTATGATATTAAAGGGGAATAATATAAATACCATCCTTAAAAGTTATTATAAACTTAAATGTAATACAGAGCAGTATATAAAAAATTATATAAAAACGTTTTATACGTCTGAGTTTATTAGATGAAACTTAAAACAATTTTCATGAAAATTTAAGGTTATTTCGTGGTGAAATCGAAAACTCAATATAAGCTACTTCATTCGCTTACATCGATCGTAATAATTGTATGTATAGTAATAATCGTTAGTTGTAATCATTGATGGAATTGAAAACAATTAAATTATTATATCTTACAGAACAAGTTTTTTTTTATAAGAGACCTACTCTCTAGCACAGTGGTTCTAAAGTTGTAAAATGCTTTCATTCACTTCACGAAAATTTTAAAAGAAAATGTGGCTGGAATGCCTGTGGAACCTTTAGTAGAACAATTATTTAGAGAAAAACGCAACCTACCAAGTGTCTGTTTAGGAGCGGCCAGTGTAGAGGTAGAACGCGGGACTTCGGCTCCCAGGGTCCCGCGTTCGAATCCCGTCAAGCACCAATGGCAATTTTCTACGTAATAATGCCTTAACTTTGGGGGTGCACAATAAGCTAAATAAGCTGCAAAGCATGTCCATCAATACTTAAAAACCTGGCCCTCGTCTAAAAAAAGTGGCTGCTTTCATTTAAAGTTCATGGAGGACCCTGATAACAGTGAAATATAATAGAATATTTAATAGAAGTACAAAGCAGGCTTTTTGCCTTATGCAATTTTTATAACTTTTCGAGCCTGTCAACTATATTTCTCTAAAAGATAATTAATTAAATGTATTTTCATATACCTTACTACATTTTAAATTTATTTTCAAGGATTATTTTTGTCTTCAATCAAGAAAGGAATAGCATTTACAAAATAATTGACATTAAACAAACTCATAATAATATAATCGGATTACAGATATTTGACCCGATTCAAATGTTTTTTAATATTTTATGGCTAGTATAATTAACAAAACTGAAATGCAATATCAGATCAATACAGAACATAGCCACAAACACAAAGCTTTAAAGGTAAGCTGCATTGTAGTTTGGCTGGATCTGACAATATCATACAAACTATTGCTTTAATGTAAAGCAACACGGTCATTATGTGGCTTTCTTTGTGGTGATGTTATGTTGTGAACCCAGCTTTTCGTAACAGAGTTTTTCATTAAATGTTTTTTCCCGTTGAAGCCTCATTGTTTTATTTGATCGTACAACCACTCGTTGAAGTCTATAAGAAAAAACTGCTTGCATTAGAATCTCTAAGAGTTTTTCTGATTTAATCGAAAGATTTCAAGGTTAGAAGCGCAGCTTTAGTTTAGCTGAAATGTTACTAGTAAGTAAGGAAAAATATTTTCAATTAAACACAACAAGATAATCATAACTTATTTTGGAAGTTTTCATTACCGATAATATGATTTCAATTCATTTAGCGTTACATGACTTAATGTTTTTATAACTGAAAAATTTCCTAATAAACTTTAAATGCACCAAAACCTTAACGAATATTAGTGCTTTACAACATTGTAGTGATCAAAGATGACTGATTGAAAAAATGAAATCACTTTACCTATGTGAAGTAAAAAATTCAACACCATAGGCTGAATCACTGGGCGAGTTATTAAATTAAAAACTACAAATTGCATAATCCTATTTATTCACGCATCCTGAAACTGAATTCACTACATTCCAGACTCTTTAGGCGAGCTAATAGTCTACCTTCATGCAATCTACACCCTACGTACTATACCAATATTTAATTCACCTAAATTAATACTGGTAACTATTTTAACTCACGTCCTCTATTCCGTTTAATGCAATTGGTTACTAAGAGTTTTATTGCTTACTGCGTAATCGGGAACATCTTTAGGTGCTAAACTGATCTCACACCAGATGACTGTTTCCAGACTAACCACTGATGGGCTTAACAGCTCAACAGCTGAGACCAATACTTGACATGCGATATTTATGTTTTATTGCAATGCCCACAAAAGTAATGATTACAAAACATGGTTGCTAAAACGATAAAAATCACAACAAGACTTGCATTACGAATTCAGCACAAGCGGTCTGCGATAAACGTCGCGTCGTTAGCGATTCTAGTAAGATATGCGAATGTTTCCTTTCGCAGTATTCGTTTGTATTCGACTCAAACCTTTTCATGTTTTTAGCGAATTTCCCCTATAGGGAAGAAGCTATTACCCTAGGTCTCATGGCAAGACCTGAGCTCGGGACCACTATAACTTTTCGTTTTGGGGCCCCCAGAAGCGAAAAACACTATTCGTTCGAATTTATTTATATATAATAAAAATATCTATATATATCAATGTGTCTGTTAGCACGATAGCGGCCGCAAAAATGGCCCGATCTTTATGAAATTTGGTACGGACATGTAAAGTAGTAATCAATTGGACGAGTTCGTGAACCAGCCCGATCGGACCACCGGAAGGGGGGGTATAGGGGGAAAACCCCCTCAAAATGGGTTTTTTGAGTTTTTCACATAGAAAAATAAAATTTATCGAATTTGTGTGGGCACCATTGAATTTGGCTCATAAAAACAAACTATTTAGTATTTTTAATCACTGCTCTATGTCCATTGGTTACCGAGATATTGAAAGTGGTAAACACAGTACGTTGTCCCAATGTTAACCTTATGGTAAATAAGAAAAATTCTATATCTCGGTTATTTCTCAGCATATCTTGTTAAAACTTGTTAAATAGCTTCTTTTAGTTCAGATCTACTAAATATTGAATTAAAACCACCCAGTTTTAATATTCCTGTAGCAGCAAACCTGCATACTCATTCCCCATGTTATTCTTATGGAGCTTACCGAAACATGTCAAATCTTGCTGTTGGATTGAAATATGTTGTTTTGCATTTGAAATTCGCTGAGTATGCAGGTCTGCTGCAACGGGGGGTATTGTTTCATAGTATCTTGACTCTAAATTACTATGAAGACAGTAACGTTTATAAATTTATTTAAGTGCAGAAAGATAATTTTCTTACCTATAATTGTAATTTCTGTGTAGTTTTTTACATAATTGTCTCCCTTGTATGAATTGTAATTTCTTTTTTTCATCTTTTCAACGAAATCTCTGGTTTTCTGTAACAAAAAAATAAGAAAACCCCTTACATCAATATTAACTGAGGATCATTATTAATTTCAACAGTTCGAAGTAAAGTATTTGAGGAAAAACGAATAAATAAATTAACTTTGATGCAGTTAAACTTCCAACCATATGCTAGAAGGAAATAATTCCTAACTGAATATAAAATCGGTCAGGAAGAAATTTAAAATATTAATTAGACGACTATTGCGAGGATTTTGTTAACAATGAAGGTATTTCAACAATTATTAGAAATTAGTATTTATTTTTAATTTTAAAATTAGTTTAATTTCAGTTTTGCCATTAGCTTATAGAATTTAAATTGTTAAGTTTTATAAACAAATCACGAATTAATTCTTAATGCAATTTAATATAATTGACTGTTTGTTGCGAAGTGTACTCTTATTATAAGCTACAAGGTTTTTAATTTTGAAAATAAATATGTATTGCTTTTGACAGAAAAACTATGCAGATTAAACACTATGAAAACGCTGTAAATACAAAACCATAAGTGAACGAAAATATTCGTCACATTAATGTTCAGGTCCAATAATTTTAATAATTTCCTGGAAACAACCTTACGTTTTGGAAAGCATTTTTGGTCAATTCGTAAAAACAACGAACAGTTCAAAAAGAGTTCTTCGTATTGGGTTTAAAACAGTACAAAACTGAAGAGTTGAGAAGTGAAAGCTTTGAAAAAAAAAAGTTTAATTTCCTTAACAAACATTTAATCAAATGTTTTTTATCCCTTATGTTGCGCTAGCTTAAGATAGCTAGATTGATGATACTTTTTACCGGTGCAGTGGTAAGCGCCATGGTTTAAGTCGTCAAGTTGTATTTAGCTCTTGACAACCAATCTGGCAAAACGCCGTCTATGTACCAGACCTTTGAAAAATATCCAGTGACATATCATTTTTAGTTTTTAATTAAATAATTTCACTATGCAACCCACATATAAACGTTAACTATAACGTAAGCCTGCAAATCAGGTTTAATAATTAATCTCATTTAGAGCGTTCATAATTTATTTTTTTACCATTGAAGGTCAATTGGTAAAATACTCTTAAACATATTATGTGGTATGTATGATACATAGAAAATGTTAAGGTTAACAGGGAAGTTGCAGAGAATTTTTATTTTAAGTAAATAATAAGTACTTACCCTTCTGCCGAAATATTGGTTGAATTAATTGAATTAATTAATTGAATTAGTACTATAGCAATTCAGAGAAACGTGATTCAATTATTGAGCTAAGCAGGATTTACCAAAGTTTAGATAAGTTCTATATAAGTTGTCATAGGTCAATGGGAAAATCTAAACTTTAAGGTCTTTAATTAATATGTTGGTCATTTTAGTTGAACAATAATTTCATAATATTACCGTTTCGCTTAAAGACCACTTAACAAAAAAGGTTTGTTTTCAATAGTTTTATTATTGTGTAGTATGGGGGCTAAATACCTGAAACCGCCTCTCCAAAAAAAAACTTTAAACCATAAAAGCGAGGAGATAAATAAAAAAACTTGAAATAAAAACTTAAATAAATGGATAGAGAAAATAGTAGAAGGTTTTAAACTCACGGGAATACTATTCAAATTATAAATCAAAGCGTGGTTGAGGTCCCAGTTCAGTTCTACAGACAGACAGACAAAATTGCGTATCATTGCTTGCTTGACAGATAAGTCCGTCATATTGCAATAGATAAAACCAAAACAATCATATTAATTTCGGCTTACAGCACTCAATGACAAATGAAGTGCAATCAGCATATTCACAGTTCAGTTTACTTGTTATACCTAACGAGCTTTCTTTCGATAGCAATAAGTTGAAATATTTTACAACACTGCTTTAAAGTCAACAAAATAAAAGAGTAATCAAAAGAACTGCTTGGCTTAGAGTACTAACTCTAATTTGGAGAAAGAATTATTCGTCCTGAGAGAGTTTGCGTTTGTAAGGTAAAAAAATTTAATTCAATTATTTACTGCCAATTTAACTACATTAAGAAGGCCAGAAAATAGCGATACTCTTTAATATAGATGATCTGTATAATCATGCCTAGCTGCAAACAGCAGTGTATAAGAAAAGTGGTCCATGGATTTCGAAGTCCGAAGATGTTTACTACATTTACCAGCATTTGACTAAATAATGCATATTTTTAGGAAATCTCGTAAGTATTAAATTTTTCTTGAAAATCATTGAGGTTTTTAAATGTTTGCATTTTTTCGATATAGATTATTTGTCTCCTCAAAACCTACTTTTTTACCTAATTATTGTATTGTTATTATTAATACCTCAATACAGGATCGCTAACCTAAGTATATCGGAGTTAATATTATAAGTCTATTGATTACTGAACTATTGCATACTTGCAAAAATGTACACGAAAGGGAAAAATAAAAAGGCAGCCTATCTATAAAAAAGGATGAGCTATAACTCAGTGCCTGTACTACCCTCTTATATTGGGAAATTCAGTTGTTATTAAATTTAACAGTTATAAAGATTATTTAGTTAAATGCATATAAAATAGACGATAACGACACAACAGCTGTTATCTTAAAAGACAAATATAATTTTATGCTGACTGATGTAAATGGGGAAAAATGTACACCTCAGGGTAAGTTTAAGACTTTTACTTCATAGAAAATGTTCGTATTACAATAATACCTCCTTATAAAATAAGTTTGGCAAAGCCATAATTTTGTGGCCGTACACATCTCACGCTACAGGTGTGGAATTTCTTCTTAAGAAGATTTACAACGTTTAACCAAGGCCCGAATCCTCCTATCCGACCCAAGTGGGCAACTCGTAAGTTTTCAAAACGTGCCCACTATTTGAGGACTTTTTTTATTTGAGTTTGTACATTTATCGTATGGTGATATTTTGCTAGGGAATAAGGATAGTAAAAAATTATGTATTGTATACGATAATAATCATGTCTCTTCAGTGATTCGATAGAATTTTTATAAAATAAAAATATGTTGATACATAAATTACTTAATTCAACGTGATTTTAAAATCGTTGTTTTCATGATAAATTATGTTTTAAGGATCAAGAGCTTTACGTTAAAAAGATTATTAATACAAATATTAGCTGAATGGTAAAAAAAAACGCAAATTAACACGAGAAAATGAAAACAAATTTACACATTGCATGATATATTTCCATTAACTTTTTACACTATATTACCTTCAAGGAAACATGCTATGTATAGTGTGCCTATTTATATAAATAAAGAAGTGAAGTGTGAGTTGAAGAGAAGCCAAAGAAGTGTCAATCATGATTGAAATATCTCCACGTGTAAGGCAAATTTGTTTCCATCAGTTGCATGAGTCTTTCCAACATTATTATTTTCATTCCGGGAAAATTTCTAAAATAAAGGCTGTGTTCTTAGGTTTGGGTTAAGAAATTATACATTACATTAAATATCCTCTACTTTTATCTAAGCGATATTTGTAAACTTGCTTTTATAATTGCTTGTAAGTTTGATTTATTTATTGCCTAAAAATGGCACCCAGGATTTTATTCACATTCTGAAAATAACTTATAGCACTTTTAGCAACATAATCATGTTTTTGTAGCCCACTTAGCCTGAAAAAAATCTATTAACTTAATCAATAACTTTTAAAAACAATAATTTTACATTGGGTCTTTAGGTTTGCAATATTAATAACTAACTAAACAGGGAAAACATAAGCGAATAAATCAATCATAACAGGTGTGTTAAAAGTACAGCAAGTACAGAACGGCAAGCCAACTTTTTGAAGAATAACTTTGCTTGTTCAAGTATTAGCTTACAGTTATTAAAAAAGTATAAACTGTAGTTCTACTACGAAGTAACCATATTTTTGAAGCATGGTATTAAAAAAATTACATTTATAAAAACGCTGAATTCATAGTATTTTAAGGTTTTCTTTTTAAATATTGGATTTAGGGGTCCAACACTTTAGGTGGGGGTACAACACTGTATTGGGGGTATACAACACTTTTAGGTGGCAAGTACAAGTTAAGTTGCTTATATCGCAACGTCAAGACTCATAAAGCCAATTTTCAACATATCACAGATGTTACAGACGATGCAAGTTGTTTTTAACATGTCTCACTATAATGCAGATATAACTTTGATTTTTATACTGTGCGGTAAGTCTCACATTTTACAAAATAGATTAATTACATAAATTTTTACAAAAAAGCTTATTTATAAATTCAGTTTTTAAGGGAAGTTTTATGAGGCTACAACAACAATTTCTATTATCTGCACCATCGAATAACATGACCTATCCGAATGTTATATATCTATATGTTAGCACTTCATTTTCCTTTAATGTCAATTTATAAAGATTAAAAAATAAAGGCCATAAATTGTATTTAAAACACCGTTAAAATTAAATACGCGTACTTGTCTACGTAATGCAAGGTTATCACTGACATTGAATATATCATGCTGCCGCTTCTAAGTTGTTCCAAAACTTTCAACAATAGAGTTCTCTGTGATGATTCCAAGAACAAGTTTAAACTAAATCTTGAAAACAACAACCTACATTCATCCCTAACTTCCGCAAGGATTCCAATTTAACTTTCATTCAAGTCTACTACAACTGTCTTGCAAAGAATATATTGTATTCTTTTATACTTCAATATAAAATAAGTCGATCAAAAGTTACCTCACAATATATTATTAAAAAACCCCATAACATGGGCAAACGCGATATACTACAAAACGTTATACTTTTTTACATGCATTACTCACGGTAATGCCTTGATTTAACATTCGAGGTTAGTATAGTAGCTTTGACTATAGATAATTAACTTCAGATTCAAAGCCAATGATGGTTCTTTCTATGCACATAGAGTGTTATTGAAAATTGAAAATTGATTAAAATAAAATTAAAAGGATGCATCCACACATTTCAAAATGAAACATCTAATAATAACATCTCTTTTCAAATTTATATTTTATAATATAAAAATAGTATACAAGTAGCTTAAGGGGGAGCGCAGCTAATAAATATTATAAACAAACCCGAGTTTACATAAGGAGAAATTTTAGAAATAATTGAAACTCGTGAGTTAGGATCAGACAAAGAATGGGATTACCTTTCCCCAACGCAGGAACGAAGGCAGCAAACGGCCCTCTGCAGTCGTTTTGAGATGTAAAAGCCACTATTTACAGCCAAAACGCTTCCATTTCGTTTTATGATATAGGATTTAGCTATTTTTTTGGCGATGTTACAATATAGCAATAGCATGAAGCTAATTGTGATCTTAATAAAATACAAAATTTACTATCATAAATGGCAGGTATTCTCGGCAATAATTTAATCAAATTTCCCTGTATAGATTTTGTACCTACATCTTCAGTTTGTTTTTGCAACAAAACCTGAGTATAGCAGCTAATATGCTCCCGAGGTTGTATGTGGGATTACAGAACCACCTAAAATGTAGTTATTTCATTATCATACTTTTAATTTCGTCCAATTTTACTACATTCTATTTTAAACTTCAAAGTTGCATTTGGTATTTTTTACAAAGTTTGAAAGCATCTGTTTAGTTTATAAAACATGTACAGATTTTCCTGGTTAAGGGCTAACTCTTCAAAGTCCTTCGTGCCAAACCTATTTGGTCAGACGGTTTCAATCTCCTCAATCTGTATTTAACTAACAAGGCTAAATAATTTAAGTATTCTATTCACAAGATTTTAAATTTGTTTCCTTAACCGTTTGCTTTGTAACTTTATTGTGCCCACAATCGAATACTAAAACTCTAATTGATAATTTATCTACTTCTCTTTTTACACTTATTAAATTTTAGCTTTGTTTATTTAATTTAATAAATGATTAATATTAATAAATTAATATAATAATAAATAAAATAAAACTTGATGCAAATTAATTTAAATTTTGAGCTTTAGGTTATTGAGTGCAATTGTATTTTTCTAATGCAAGTACTTGTATTGACCAAGTTTAAAAAGTTATGTCGTTGTTTTGAATGAGATCCAAAATAACTTTTGCTATTTCCGATATATTGGACCAGCGTGCAATTAGTATGTTAACACCTAGATTAAAAATATACTTCAGAAATAGTTCATTAGTACGCAGAAGGTATAAAACTCTATTTTCATACTAAAATAGTGATTAATGAATGCAGAGCAGTAAAAATACAGAATGCAATTCATTTGAATTTTGGGTAAGTGTTATTGTTGTGCCTTTTATAAAAGATGAAACTATGGCCATCACATACAAACAAAGTAATAAAAGAGAGTATGGGTTTAGTTGCTTATGAAGTAATAAAGGCAAGCGATATAGAGAAACCTCACTCTACAAACGCGAATTCTAGAACTATTCCCCTCTAAATACTGCTCAACCAGTGCAAACAATAGGGTATTTATTTGTTTGTATTATTTTGTATATATTGTATTTATTTACATTCCAAGCCCAGACTATTTCTATCACAAAAACATTAGTAGGTATATAAGATTATGTAAATGTTGCGGATATGTTAATTGTTAATTTAAGTAGGTACCCTAAACAAATCTTTAATCTTAAATGTCAAATATATAATCTAGTTATCATCTAATTAAAATTAAACATCTAGAAATGGCACAAGTAACACATTTTATCTTCATAAAATTTACTTTAGTCAGTAACAACACTGAAGTTTATGATTTCTTCCCAAATAAGCCTGAAGGTCGGTATTGGAATTCAGGTTTCGTACTATGTATATTGATAAAAATTTGTATATTTCAAATTAGCCTCCTAGCAATATTGGTAACTTGATTCTTATTTAATTCTTTCTTTTCTACGAAAATGATGTTTTCTACATTCAATCGGGAAACATCCTTGGTTATTTTAGATAAACGTTTTTATATTGTGAAAAAAGCATAATTGTTATTGTCTCTCCCACATGCTTTACATTACTCTTTTCCTTAAATACCAGCCATTGGTTTTGTTAATATAACAAATTTTAAGTACCACTTGAGGGAAGAACTTTTCTAATTATAATGAAAGTTTGCTTGAACCACATTACTTTACAAAGGTTAGTAATAGTATAACTTTTTCACGTGTATTCTCTTAATGCAGAGTACACACGTAATAATGCAGAATTTACACGTGTGTTCTGAGTTGTTACAGTTTCGTTCTTCCAATGGTGACTTAAATCTAGTATAATGTGAAAATACATTTTAATTTGGAAAATGGCAACAGAAAGTCACAGTGGGTCGTGTTTTCTGTCCCTTGAAAATTTTTTTGCAAGCGATTATCTATCTAATTTGTTTTACGTGCCAATATGTCAATTAAATTAATATCTTCCAGTAATCATGCCGAAGTAAAATTAACAGTTTGTAAACACTGAGATATATTTAATCTTAATCCAGCAGAGGGAAAGCATCAAGTTTATACGGGAAACAAATGGACTATATTTGCCTGATGAAGATTTTGTTTACAACAGCATTGTTCATCGCTTCCCATTCGTACTTTTCTCTTCCAAATTCATCCGGAAATGACGGCATGCAAGGGCTGATATACAGCTCGTAATGTCTGATATTATTTTCAGTATTCTAAAATATCGGATATAGTTATCTTAAGAAATGATGCTACAGTATTATGTATTATTACGTACTATAAGTTTTCATTTTATAATAACCAACTAACATAGAAATATATTTATTTTTTGTCGATCACTTAAAAAATAAAAAGTAAAATTACTTTTAGTGAATATTTATTGCACTTTCAAATTAACTTTAACTTATTATGGTAATACTTAGTGGAGCAAACATTTAAAAATTCAACATCTTTATTGAAATAATAAATGTAAAATTTTCCAAAATAAAATTGGTCAAACTTTTCAAGTGCTTAATCGAGGAAAACTAAATTAAATTTGATGCAACATTCCTTGCAAACGGTATATTCATATTTTTTTATGTAAGATAAGTGTTATGTTGGACCCGTAGAAGATTTGCTTTTATTCTGTATCTTAGAACATTTTTATTCATAAGCCATTGAAAAATATTGCTGTACATGTAGAGACTTTGAACAATTACACTCTAAAAATTTATCTGTGGGATTAAAGGCCTTAACATTAAACCAAACTACCTTACATGTTTATTTTTTACATGAAAAAGCACAATTAAGTGGAATGAGTTAAAGCAATAGACAAGGAAGCGGAATAAATTTTGTCATACAAGCTTTATTAACTCTGAATTTTTTTGCAATATTCATTTATTACTAGCTGTGAAGTCTGGTCTTGGTAAGACCAGTTGAGTAACATGAAAACTGACAATACTTCCTGAGGAAACCAAATGGAAAATATCAGAATCCCAAAGAAAATATATATATTTTTTTTAATCGACATGGGTACCCTCTTGTTTTAAAATAATCTTATTTTATTAACGCGTTTCGACTATAATAGTCATTTTAAAAGTGCGACATGTTTTACATATCCTCTTATCAACTATAAATTAATTCAGTATTTTGAACTTAAACACTAGTCAGCTGTCCGTTATTCTATCGTGGTGCAATTAGATTCTGTTTTATATTCATGATTTTATCAAATATGGAGTTCTTGTTTTCTACTAGCATAGTATTTAAAATATGATTTATATTTTTTTTATGGTTTTCATAAATATGATACTCTTCTTGGATGTTCATTTTGTGGCCTTTCTGCACTATGTCAAGAATAAACATGTTATTTTCGTAATTTTTTTATTTGTGGTCTATTTTTAATATGTGGTCGGCAAAATTAGATTTTTGTGTACTTTTGTTGTTTGATTTTATTGCCTGTATGTGTTCATTATATCTTTGTTTGAAACTTCTGCCAGACTGGCCTATATAATATTTTGGGCAGGGCAATCGCTACACTTTATTTTATAAATGCCACATATTTCATATTAGTTTGAACTGTTGTTTATTTTTGAGAATTTATTGATTAACTCAAAGGCGTTGTTTCTTGTTCTAATATATATATTCTAATATATATATATAAAGTCTAGGAAACGAATGCAAAGGTGATTTTTCCTATGAGTTCGCTAAGTATATAATATACCTTGGTGCATAGTTTCATCCCCGCCGGTTTTGTAGTTAAGTTTATGCGTTTACTCCTTTTGCAGTTCAGGAACCACCTCTCTTCTTTACAATTATTTATTGTCATTACTATAATTATATTGTTATTATAATTAAATTGCATGAAATTTCATAGATAATGTGAAATAAAAAATGTATAACTATAAAAACTTCAAATTGGTGATACTGTACAATTTATCTCAGGGCACGCTAAAAAGGATTTATCTGGTTAATTATTTATTCAAAAGCAAAATTTAATTTTCAGGATTTCTACTTCAGATAACCGTATGCATGTTAAGATATTTAGTTGAATAAATGTAAATGAAATTTCTAGCGTATAAATCTAACACATTTTTGTTGTAATCTCTTGAAATGCTGATTGTTCCAAACGGAGCCACCGAGGCGAGCAACTGTAAACCCTTGCATTAATCAACAAAATCTCTCAATTGTAAATATGTGATACTATCTCAATTTTACTATATTTTCAGTGAAAAAAATGTAAATACTAAATTTACAGTGCAATCCCTTCTGAGGTGGGTATAAGAACCAACACAAAATATAATTTAAAAAGATCTACATCACCGTAATCAAAATCATTTGCTGCATCCTCTAGCTCACCCCCTTAGAACTATGGCTTAACGTCAATAATATGAGAGTGGCCGTCTGGGATGGAATTGGTATTTTCCTTGACCAAGGTCACCGGAGCTTCAGAAGATTTGGTTTAGGAAGATAATACGTCAAGGCACTACAGGGGTACTAGAAAAGAGTGGTATTAATATTTTTGAAAATTATTCTCATTATTTACAAATTACTTATAATCAAGATAATATTTTACCTATTAGAATATAGTGCAGTCTACTAATGACCATGGCCCCCTTAATATCAAACATCTAGAACCCTATTCATTTACACCATCAGACTAGAGTTAATGGAGACAATGGTTTGAGAGGTATCGCTCTCTTAGGTAAATCTAAGGTCTGGTAAACAACAGGTTGATATGCTAATTTAGTATATGGGAGAAATGGAGAAGACATTTATTAGCCTTTTGGTTGGACAGTAAAAATGGGTAAATTGATAATTTACTCAATTAATACGATATTTTTATTAAAATTATCATTCTTTAATGCCTATTAAACGTTTGTACTCAGAAATCATGTGGCTGAATTGGTTAAATGAATTCAATTATATTTTAATTTTTCCTGTATCTTTATTATTTTAAGGTAGAAAAAAATAAGAGATGAGTGACTTTAAAAAAAGATGAGTCGTCAGCTCACTTCTCACTTTTCTCTTATTTAAAAAATATGTCCTCAGATGATTATTTCTATCAGTCACTTACTGAACTCTATGCTTATAAAGATATTTAGAGAAGAATAGAATAAAAATATTATTATATTTTTATCATAACGCCTATCATAACGCCTAAATAGCTTACGTTTGAGACCTCAACGAATTTTCAGTCCATCCAAACTCTGTTATCCTATTAGGCATTCATTGGCCTGTTGGGTAAAAATATTGCCTCAATCGAGCTGTTCATAATTTGTTATCTCTGATCGTCCAAGATAAATTTGTGTCCCTTCTGGAGGTTACCGATTTTCTATGATTGAGGACAAAAGGAATCTTAGAAGTCACGTTTTGTTTACATTTTGTGTGAGAGATTTTTTCTTTCATTATTATTCTTCTCTGCTTCTCAGACCTTGACCGTATAACACCATTGCCTCACTTACCAATGGTGGACTTTTTAAGTCAACAGCTGTTTCCAGTACCATACAATATTAATATTTATTTCAAAGCCCTCAAATGTATTAATTGCATAAAACATGGTACTGTACCTAAAAAAGAACAAAGAATCACAACATTACGAATTCAGCACAAGCGGTCTGTGATAAACGTTGTGTCGTTAGCGACTGTATGTAAGATATGCGAACGTTTTCTTTTTCAGTTCTTTATTTTTATTCGACAACAGTTTTTAATGTTACTATCCATAATTTTCAATTATAGTTGTCCACCTACTATAACGTTTTATTTAGCATCTCTTAAATAAAAAATGCAGATAGAATACAAACATATTTAAATTGAAAACTATTAAATATATATGAATTCAATGTAAATTTAAGATGCGTGATATTTAGGATCACTTTTGGGGAATTTCAAAAAAGAAAATACCTTATCATTTTATCATTTTTCTTTAATAGATGCCTTTAATTAATAATTCTACCAATACAAGAAACATTTATGTGGTTTGTACGATACTTAGACAAACGGTTATTTTGTTGATTGAGTTAAAAGTGAATTTATATTTAAAGTCGTTAATGAGTTGTTATTCTTGTATTATAGCCTTGATTGAATTAGTTGAATTACTGTACAGTACCTATTCAGTGAGACGTGATTCAATTATTTGGCTAATCAGGGCTTACCCTAGTTTGGTTGAGTTTCTATCTAAGTTGGTATAGACCAAGACGGAAATCTTAACTCTAGGATCGCGCATTTATTTATCATTTTAATTATTCTACATTGTATAATATTACAGTTACGCTTACAGACCACCCCTTTTTTATAATATTAATATTGTTGTGCAGTATGAAATCTAAACATATATAAAACCAATTAGGAAACTGAAAACCATTAAAGCATGAAACAAAATGAAAAAGCTTTAAAAAACAAATTCAATCGAAAGAGAAAATTGTGTCGAGGTTGGAATTCCACGTGAGTGTCAAACAAATCGAAGCGTTGGTGTGGTCCTCTTCAAACTTACAGGCAAACAGACAAAGCCGGCAATCCACTTTATTGCTGTAGGTAAAATGAAAACAAACACAAAAATTAAAAAATGTATATCATTCTTTGTTTACAGTCCTCCACGTAAATGAAAATTTATCGGCACAATGAAAACCAATTTACTCGTAATACTTTTAAACATTGAAATTGTATTTGTGTGGATGATTAATGTAAATAAATTATTATTTAAGTCAAATTTAAAAGTTTTACAGCGACAGAGATATGTTGTAAACGTGCCCTATTACATTTCTCCATTTTTTACAATGAGTTTATTACTGTGTAAGTGTCTAAATTCGTTCCCGAAATATTATACTATGCAACTAGTGTGGGAAATAGGTGTTTACGTACGAGCATGATAATTCACGCGCGACGCTTGCAGAGCGCGGGAATGTCATGCGAGCATCGTAAACACCTCCCGGATGAGTTGCGTACGATAGTTTTCGCAACACTACCAGCAACAAATATACAGGGTAAGTAAAAAACAACACTTCTATGAAAGTTAAAAGATTTTAAAAAATATTAAATAAACTGTAGAGAGAAAATACGAACAAAACTAGATTTATCTGTGCGGGGGAGATAGCAAAAAGCGTTATCTCTGCTGTTCAGCGACCGAGCAAGCCTTTCTAGGAATCCGTCTTATCGTCAGATACAGACGGCAACAATTGATTAAATAATACTTCTCTTTATTAACTTATCGCTGTTAACTGTACGTAAACACAACCTGGGAAACCAGTTTAGTTACAAATGAGATATGGTGGTCATAGTTAAAATGTGTATGTTGTGTTTATGTATAATGTATGTAAATTATGTGATATACTTTTTTTCTTGAGTTGGCAACATTGAGCATTTACCGCACGCGTGCGGTAAATGCTCAATGCAAACTCTTTACCACACTCCAGCTGATTTGTTACCTCACTACAGCTGATATTTGCCGTACTCTTTTGTAAACGGCGACTTCCCACACTGAAACGGAAGCGGAAATCGGCTACTTACTAATGTAGTGTTGCGAAAAATATTTTGCATAGTGAGTTTTTGTTCGAAAATATGGGGTTGTAATTCATTTTTCTTTTTTCACAAGAATACCAAGTACTGTGCTAATTGTGTTTAGAAATAAATATATAGATAGCAACATTGCTTGACAGTAACAGAGTAAGAGTAATCAATAAAACTGCTTGGCTTAGAATACAAAGTCTAATTTGGAGTCAGATTGACTAGTCCTTAGGGGCATTACGTTTGAGGAAGAGAAGGTTCAGCCGGATATTTACTAGCATATTTTAAACTACATCAAAAACACCAGAATATAACAATACTCCATGATTGGGTCAATCTGCGTAACCACGTGTAGCTCAAAACAGAAGTGTTACAAAATAAAGTGGTCCAGAGAAATCGAAATCTGAATTTACTAAATTTACTAGCATTGTACGACCACAATATTTTTTAGGGGAATCGTGTTAATATCACATTTTCGTTGAAAATCATGAAGGTGTTATACATTTTTATAATTCAACTATACTCGATTTGGATTTTACAATCGTTTGTCTCATCAAAAACTACGTTATGGCTGCAAAATACGTCCACACATTTTTTTATTGCAGAATACATCTTTATAATTTCCTTAATATAGGGTTTGTTTACCTTACAATATGAAAATATTTACCATAGTAAATTTAACCATTGAATCAAATAGTATATACTTGCAAAGATGATTTAAACGAGAAAAGTAAGATTTTTTTGCTCCGGCGAGGAAGTGGTGGATTACCCCGATTATTTTAGCAGATAAAAAATTTAATAAAATACTGATATTTCTAAACCGGAATATCTTTGACTCAATAAGTGATCAGTGATTAAGATTAGCGAGATTAGGGTAAGTTAATATTGGAATTAGTTAGAGTATGAAAAAAGTAAATAAACATTCATCAATTCCCAAAATGTACTTGTTCTATAATTTAAAGCTTGTAATACTTTCTAATGGGGTGAATTAAATTTATAAATTAATTGAATTGTTAATAATAATAAATTAGTTAATTTCTAATAAAACATACGATAACTATCAACAAATTATTTTGTTAAAAATTCAGTATAGATTTTTCTAATTGATGTGGTTGTGAATATATTTTTTTGTACTATACACTAAGTTGAAGTGTGAGAGTTTTCTTTCATTCAAATTTACTTAATACAATAGGCACGGTTATTCCTTGGGAGATAGGATATTCGAAGCCGTAATATCGTTGTCGTATCAATCTCAAGCAACAGGTGTGGAATTTCCTCTTTAAAAGATTTAAAACGTTTAACCAAACCCCGAGTCCTCCTATCCTATCATACGGGCAACTCAAAGTTTTCAAAACATCTGTAAACATTAAAATATTTCTTGGACCAAACTGACATCCATCCATCATGGTTGTGACACGTGCTTATAACGTTGGCTAATATTCATAGTTACTAACCTCTAAAATCTTAACTGAAACTAGTTATATTTTATGTATTGGTTATGTAATAGATCACTTTGAAAAATGATGTTTTTCAAATTTATTGTAAGGTAAGACTCAAGAAGAGTTGTTAAAAATAGCTCTTTTCATTGCAGTGATTCAATTTAAACTTAATAAAACAAAATTATTTTGATATTTCAATAATAATAAAATGATTTTATACATAGCTATTTATATTATTGATTAAATTTTAAAATCAAGGACTTCGGTTTAAAATATTCTAAGCCGGTTAAAATATTAGAAAAAATTGTTAATACTATGAATAGATGGAAAAAAATGTAACACTTCAAATGAAAAGTGTTTTATTGTTTTACTGTTATTAATAAATTACCTTGAGAAAAATATACTATGCATAGTGTGAATATTTAGAAAAAGTGCAATGTGGGTTGAAGGAAAGCGAAGGAGTTGTCAATTTTGATTGAAATTTCTCCATGTGTAAGAAAAATTTGTTTTCATCAGAAACATTAATTTCTTTGCAACATTATTAATTTCATTCTATGAAAGCCTCTAAAATGTTGGGAGTATTTTTATTATTGTATTAATCTATGTAACATTATAATAAATATCCTATACTATAAACAATATTTGTAAACTTGGTTTAATTTCTTTAAAATGCTGACAACAAATTTTTTCTGGCTTTGAAACATGTTTTTTACAGCTTACTTGGCCAGGAAAACTTAACGTAAAGAATTAGGTTTAATTTCTCCACGTGTAAGGAAAATTAGTTTCCATCATACTCATATTTATTTTCAACATTATTTTTCCAATCGAGGACTTATTCTAAAATATTTCCAGCATATTTATGATTGTGTTAACCCACCAAACATTTTAATAACAGTCCTAAACTCGTATTTGAACAGTGTTTGTACTCTTGCTTGTGTGCTCGATTACACAATTACCTCAAAAACGTCTTCGAGTTAATGCTAACAATATCTTATTCTTTGCTCAAAAACATATTCTATGTAGGTTACATTTCCAGACAATGTCTATATATATAGACAATGAGTTTTATAATTGAAATAAGTTTACATTCAGTCTAAAGTTTTGCAAAGTTAGTCACTAAATAAACAAGGAAAACAAAAATAAAGTAATTATAAT
This sequence comes from Flexamia atlantica, assembly GCA_035578135.1. Classification (NCBI taxonomy): domain Eukaryota; kingdom Metazoa; phylum Arthropoda; class Insecta; order Hemiptera; family Cicadellidae; genus Flexamia; species Flexamia atlantica. Next base: position 15,484,507 of record JAQJVK010000014.1, on the reverse strand, counting down.
AACTGTTTTATAACCGCAGCCTACGTATACGAATGAGAAAATACTTTACAGCTTGTGGGATCCCGAATATTACATGAGTAATGATGAAGTGCATTTATAGGATATTATGAGTGGAAGAAGTGAAAACATTAAAATAATATCGGAGAAGGCTCGATACGCAAAGTACTTTGGCTTTGATTAAGTTCAGAATGGCATTCAAACTTATTGGACATTAAGTTTGATTTTTATTTATTTATAAGCTAATTAAAAATATTTAAAAAGTGTATAAACTTCAGTTACATTAGACAAATAGTCAAACCTATTTAAAATCAAGCATTTAAAAATCTCAACACTAAACACATTTTAAATCAACAATGATTTAAAAGGAATAGTCATAGTTATTTGTAAATTGAGTGGGGATGTCAACTAAAATTTTAGCTGCTTAAATTGCGCTGTTCAAGACTCATTAAGCCAATTGTCAATAAGTCGCAGATGTTGCTGACGACGCAACTTGTTTTTATCAAGTTTCACTGTAATCCAGATATAACATGTTTGTGTATTAAACTTCCAATTACATTGTTTATCTAATTAAAAGATTTGTTCTCATTTATGTTGAAAGATAAATTTGGGATGAAAACATATCAAGCATTAGTTACAATTGAAGAAACGAAAATAGTTGATTAAGTCAATTGGATGTAAACATTGGAAATGGGAATCTACAGACTTTTTAAAATCAGTAACTGCACGATGAGACAGTAATAACACAGTGATAAGAAAATCATTCGAAATTTATCAGTAGTATTTCGTTTTTTTATCGTTCTCACCGTAAAAATTCAGAAACAGACCTTGGAAGATTCAGAGTTTCTTCAAATTCTACGGTATATTTTAACGTAAAAGCCAAATCACTATGCCTCGCAGCATTTTAACAATGCTGAGAGCAATTTAACAGCAATTTAGGGCAATTTAACACATGCTCTCTTTTGATTATTGTTTGTTTGTCAGCTTTTCATTTTAGTGCTTCTGATGCTCGCATCGAAGAAATATTGTAACTTTTATCGAGAAATGTTTTTAATTTTTAATGATAATGAAATAGTGCACACATGAAGAACTCTGATCAAGAATTTGGACATTTATTTGATGGTAACCTCGCTGCAGGGTAACCTAAAAGAGGTACCTATATTTTCCATGTAATAAAAAAAATAATACGAAAATGTATTGTAAAAGTGGAAGATAAATTCATTCTTATTCTTATTCTTATTCATTATGCTAATTAAAGGAAATATTGTTGAATGGAGCATAAATCATGCTAATGCTATCTCCTACTGCAGCTACATGTGGTGATGATTAGTTAGTCTGCGATGCAGACCTTAGCCTCAACATTCTTTAGAATTCTTTTGCATAACTTTAACAATAACTATAACTATAACAAGTTAGCGTTTACTTGGCAAAGATAGGGGTAAAATAAACTTTGAGGATTTTATGTGTAAAAGTATTTTTTCTTGCGGTTAATAAAACAAATTGGGTCAAAGTTTTAAAATGTATATGAAACCATTACGTTTTTAGGAACATATTAGTTTTTTACTTCTGATTCATTAAAATGTTTCAGTACCTTGCATTGTAAGACAAGGCGTATTAGTAGTAGAAATCGCCACCCCGCGTGGTAAGAAGAGGATGTCTAACTGCCTAGCCTATTTTTCTGCTATTGAAAACGAGGAAATGAAACAATGAAAGGTGAAGGAAGATGTTTGATAATTGTTTACAATGGACAGTTTCTGATCGAAAAATATTACACTTGTTATATTTTGTATTCTCCTTGTTTGCATGCTATATAGCTCGAAAGCTGTCCACGAAAATCTTATAAATGTAACCCTTATTGAGGTACTTTGACAATTTTGCATTAGAATAAATCTCTTTAAGAAAGACAAAACTTGAAAGAACGAATTATTATAATGTTAAAAAGCTATAAGAGTGCATGCATGCATGTATTTCATAAAAAAGTTTTATTAGCAACAAATATCAACATTAGCAATTAAACAGTAATTTAATATAATGTAATGAAACTAAAATTTATATTAAATTTTTCCATATTTCACCGTTTGAGTTTTCAAAAATCATTAATTAATTTTGGATTAAATAAAGTAGACCTTCTTGTCATTGTTGTTAGTTTTATTTGTTTTATTCCATTTACATTGCTTTTAAATTTTTGTCCAAAATGCATGTCATATACTTTAAATATTAGCATGAAGCGTGAACCCTAAAAAAATAACAAATTTAATAGTTTTCTTTCAAACAGAATTGAATAATTTTATTATTTAAGCAGACAAAAAAATAGATGAACTAGTATTATATAGAAATCTACATACCAGTTATCCTGGGCACAAAAATAAAAATTCAAACAATTTATAGCACCTTTACTACATCATATCACTTTCAACGGACAAAATGAGACTGAACCTAAAGAAATTTAGTATTTATACCCCAGCAAAGAAAAGTTCTATTAGCTTCTGAAGAAGGATTGCCCTGATTGGTGGATTTAAACCAACCACGACAACTTCTTGCATTAGTTCATCTTTACAAACCAATATTTATGTTTTAACATGATTAGAACAGGTGGTCTGCACTTCCTGAATGTGAATTTAAACTTAAATCTTTACCTTGTATATATATTTATAAATTTTGTTTTCATTTACAGAAAATAAAAATATTGTTACAAAATTATGTTTGTATTAATAAAAATAAATTTTACCAGTGCAATTATCCATGAGAATTTAAAGCTCGTAGAAAGTCTCGTATTCAAAGAATCCGTTTACAATGTTGAAGATCTTCATCCTTTATTTGAGTGTCAATTATTTTGGTTATTAAATTTATTTAAACTAATCTAAATACTCTAAGGTGATTTTGAGTAAAAACTTACAAACTGCTTTGTACATATTCTTAATGATTTACTGTCATAAATATTAATTTTTTACCTAATTACGGAATATACATTCTTATTCATAATTTAATCTAGTTTAGTAACCGTTGTGTGAACATTAACATGTTTAAACAATTTAAATAATATACCTTGAAAGTACAAAATTTTTTTTATTATTTGCGCAAAATCTACCTCAGTCTCTGTGAAAAAAATAATCAAGAAGATTATAGAATCATCAAAATGCGTTTCCATGTGAATTTTAAAAGGCGTCTTACGTGACAATTCAGTCACAAAAATATGTATTCAATTGGAAGAAAGTTTAGCTGTTTGAACTTCAACCCACTTGCACTCCTTTATCCTGTGCCCCTTTTTGCACTTCGTGCAAAAATAAAAGCAAAAAAAGCACAAATATGATTCAGATAATATAAAAATTAATTGCTTTTGAACGTGCCAGTTTCGGAAAAATGTCATAAAATATATCCTGAAACTCAACCCATGGCTAAATAAGTTATATGTTTTTTACTCACGTTTATGCTCGTACTCATATCAACAAAGATTCAAACTTCCTACGCAAATACGGTGTTAAACTACTTTTAAATACATTTTTTAATTAAAGGAAGAATCGAAACATTTCATAATAAATTAAATATATTTATATTGGCCCTGTTCAAGTACGTATTTTAAAGTATTATATAATGAAAATTGTATTACCTGAGCTAAAGAGGAGGAATAAAAAATTTACCATAAATAATAAAGATAAATTTAGAATGATTTGTTCAACTACTGCTCGAATGAAAAGAAATTGTATAAATAAATTGAAACACGAATTTTTGGATCGCACAAAAAACGGGATCACCTTTGCCTAATGCAGAAACGAAGCCAGCTAACGGCCCTCTACAGTCGTTTTGAGACGCGTAAGACATTTTACAGCCGAAACATTTCCATTTCTTTTCATGTTACATGATCGAGCTTTTAATATTTTTAAATACGATATAACAACACAGAAATTATATGAAGTCAATTAATTGTAATTCTAATAAAAGGGGAAGTACTGCAATCGTAAATGGTAGGTATTGTCGACGATTATTTACTATAAGCTTTCAATATAGATTTTGTGCCTACATTTTCTTTTGTAAAAAGTTAATTAGAGTAGTAAATGTTCTCTTAGGTTATAACATGTGTGATTACAGTACTGCTCAAAATATAGTTCATTTTCTGAAATAATCAACTTAAGTTCGAGTTTAACATTTGTTTAACTCGAAGTTTCAAACTACTTGATAAAAATTAAAATCTACTTTTAAATTTAAGCCCATTAAATGCACTTGAGTTTTTTTAGAGCACCCAAGTGCTTTAACGATTAAAATTTATGTCGTTGTTTTGAAGATAGTTGAAAGAAGGTCTTTGTTCAGTAGGCTATATTTAACTATCGTGCTAAATAAGCATATCAGACACTAAGATAAAATGAACATATCCTTAGAATACTTTGTAGAAATATAAAAAATAGATATTTAATCTCAATCAAAAAAGAAATTATGAGTCAAGAACGACGACGAATTCATTAATGATGAGTTTTTTTGAGAATGTGAATGCAGCTCATTTATAACTAGTTTAAGTGCCACTGTTGTGTCTTTTATGCTAGATGAAACCTCGGGCATCACATACAAACAAAGTAATAAAAGAGAACATGGGTTAGTTGCTTATGAAGTAATAAAGACGAGCAATATAGAGGAGTTCCGCTCCACAAACACAATCTCTGAAACTATTCCTGTTTAAATACTGTTCAAGCTGCGCAGAAGGGTATTTGTACATTTGCACATTCCAAACAACTCCAAATATTTATATCACATTAACTCATAAAAATGGATTTTCACCACACTACGACGTAATCACCTGAATCGCAAACGTCAATTGGTGGCCACACTAATATTTTTTCCGCCAGAGGGCCGAAAACTTTCGTTCCATCAGAGGGCCGAAAGTCAGCTCGTTTATTAGCTTGAAACAACTCATAATTATACGGAATTTAATAGGTTCAAAAGGCAGGATGGTTGCGATCATATGATTTTTACAACAGTCTTTGTTTCATGACAAAGACGTTTTATTGTCGCTCATTACCTCAAAATTTTGTTTTCAATTATGTCGAATAAATAATCATTTTTTAAATGTTATTTATATTTAATTGTGTAGTGTGGTGACACATTGCTTTCGCACTTCGACCGAAAGGTCTTTGCAGCTCATGATCGTTTCAAATTCTCGAATTTTAAACACGATCTCGAGCCTGCAAAACCTCATTTTCGACCCTTGTTGCGAAATATACCATAACTATGGATAGGTAAATATTTGGTTCATGTATGTCTCTTTCAAAATGTTTATGATCATAAAAATATCAACTACCAAAGTGCTAATAATTGTAATTCAAAAAAAGACAATACTAATGTACATGCGCTGTTCCGTAGCTTTAACTTTTGATTTAATCTGCTGAAAAACAATGTTTATTATAATCAGCTGTTCTTGAAATTTTCCATTCGCATGTTAAACGTTATTGACAAATACGAAAGTTTAAAGCGCTCTTCCCTTTAGTTAAATATGGTCAAAGAAATAATTAATTGAAGATGGTACCTTTTACGATTGTTGTGAATCCATGATTCCATAGTTGGTCGAAGGCGGGGTTGAAGACGAAGCGAAGCGTTGCTCTGGCCAGAGTGTTGACAGATGTGATTTATAACGGAGGACCACGGAGACGACGATGTATACAGTTGTTAGTTGTTACTTCCAGTATTACTAATTTTGTGCTTCAATTATTGTAAAATAAAATATCTTCATTTGAAAGAATGAAATTAACGATCACTTGAGTAAACACGCACAATTACAACACATTGACTTAATCGGAAATAAAACTTCTTCTGTGGATCCTTTGCTTGACATGTACGTACGTAATTATTAAATTTATAGAAATAACTGAACCAATTTTTATGGCATTGAGAATGAGCGAAAGTACTGCAACTTAGAGTAAAGATGTAACACGCACGGTCACCGAGAGAGACGAGTCTGAACTGACCGGCAGGAAAAAATGGCAGTTACAACCAGTAGTTAGTGCACTTTGAACAGTGACGTCAGCCTTGACATTCATATCAGCTGTTTAATCCTTTTAATAAATGAACTAAGGAGCACTTTAATTAATTCAAATTGAATTATACTAATTTAAATGTTATTTTATTAATAATTGTAATGTCTTTATTTAATTAAATGATAAATATTTAACACCTTTTAGTCTATTCAAATAAGTATAGGTGTTGAAAAAACTTTCCTCTTGTATAAAATAAACCATTTTACTGTCTACTTCTTTACCAAACTGTAAAAAAAGAAGATAGCAGTGAAGAACCAGCCCAAAATATGACAAAATAACATCATGGAAAAGTATCATGGTCCCGGGCTTAGGCCTTACAATGAGTACTGCGGTAACAGCTTCTTCACTATAGGGGAAATTCGCTAATAAGCGTTGAAAGCTTTATTTAGAGTCACGACTGATTTTCAAAATATGGTTACGGACTTTTTATTATTATTGCATTATATTTTTTTGTAGACATTTATTATTTTCCTACGTTGATAAAATATTGATATTTTTATGAAGAAACTAAGGTTTACGTTTCAATACCAAAAATTACTGAACCGTGTGTATTTACATTCTTATCATAGAAAAGGCTAAAATACATGCTTACTATTACATTTACTTGAATAAAAATTCAATTCACAAAATAATAATGCTACGAATGCACTTTTTACCCCAATCAGTAGCTTTTGTGTGTGTTATAACTATTATACATTAAGGTTAACCCGGTCACCACAAACTACTTTTTTATGAGTACAAAAGTATTTCTTTATAAATTCTTACCTTGAAAATAAAAATACTTTTTGTTTACAACAAAATTGTAAACAAACGCAAGACATGCGCAACGAGTTCCTTTATGTTACACGCAATACCGATTGAATGTCCCATCATCCGATTCACGAACCCGTCATTCCTGATAACTCGTTCCACATAATTTTGGTTGGCTGACTTGTATCCGGTTGATCTATTCACCGTACAAATATTTAGCATTTTACTCTATACTTTCCTCAATTTTCCCCTTATCCGGTCCACAGATAAGGGGAAAAGTATCCGGTCCATTCGTGGTAGCTGATACAATATGATCTCCTTAACAGACTTTGTCCAGCTCGCCCAGACCACTCTTGTGAGAAGAAAAAGTAAAGCCAACTAGCAGCATTGTTCAACAACTTTTTATCAATAAACTTAGCTGGAATGATCATTCCAAAATATTTAAGTTAATCATAAGTTAATATATCGTTGATAATTTTAGTTCACCATTTATATCAAGCACAACACGAATAATTAATAAAAGTAATATCTTTACTTATTTTGGTTTAGTCGTAAACATTGAGTCTAGTTAAATTAGTTACTCTGAAAATAATTTGTAGTTCAATAGCCGTGAATTTACGATTAAATAAGCTCTCAAGTTTGGCTCAATTGTTATTGAGGTTTGAGGGACAGAATAGAGCTGCAGATCTTTAAAAAAGTGTTAATTATTATAACATTAAGATAACATTTATAATTGTAATTATCATAAAAGATTGTTAATAAATAGTTAAGTTTTAAAATTATTGCTCTGTCCACTCCTCATTTTGCAAGCGCTTTAGTTATTAATTTAAAATTTACTCACCATTTTTATATATGTAACCTTTTTTGCATAGACGAAACATTTTATTTAATCTTTTTCCACTTTTTCGGACTAAAAGATTAAAAATAATATTTCTATTATCAAAGAACAATCAGAACTGTTTCGACAAACATGAAATTATAATATCTCAAACCGCAGAGTGGTTAATACTGATTTCTCTGGTACATACTTATATATTGGATGGGAGTAATCTTTCGACGAAGTTAAAACGGATAAGGTAGATAGAAAATGCAAAGACATTTGTAAAGTTAGATTGACGTCACCAAAAGATTTAAGGTGCAACACTTTGGTCTCAAACTTTTAAGTTTGGTTTTTCATAGTAAATTAGATTTAACATTAAATCACATATATGGAATAAAGCGTTTTATTAAAAATTTAGTATATTTCTGTCTGTAAAAAAATAATAAGAACTATAAAACTTAAACATTTTAACATATTTTACATCACTCACGCTTGATTTTTTTTAATCTGCCAAATCCTAAATTCACATTTAAATATTTTAGCATAAAAATTATTTTGATTTAAAATTGATTGGTAAGCTAAAAAATAATGCAGTGTACGTTAAAACGTATTACGTTAAATTCAATCCTATTAACTGAAGAAGCCTCAATTCGTGCCTTGATTCGGTTTGTTAAAACTTATTGATAAGTCTTGGAAAATACTTCTAGGGCTTGGTAAACGTATTTATTTCCAGAATATTACAAAACTATATAACTATATATTACTTTAAGATAAGTTATAAATTTAATACGGTGAATTCAAAGAAGTGACTGAGGCTGGAAAATCATTTAATTTAGCTTATCCAAACAATATGCTTTCAGCGCTGCAGCTTGATATGTTGGACACGTCCACCAAGGCAGACCAATAATTAAAACCCTTCTCTTCACCTTTTTCTACCTCCCCCCCACCACCACATCCCTTCCTCCACTAAAGTCACTGTATTTAGCATATACTATAGTCTTAATCTACAAAAGACCAAGGTTAGCAGGTTAACTCACTGTTTTAAAACCTTCAAAAAGATTGGAGGAATTAATAGATGTAAAAACCCTATGGTGATACGAGAAAATGAAATCTTTTATATATGTTGTATGTGGGCTACTATTTACCAATCCATTTTAAAGGCAATATCAAACAAATAATAATAAATCAAGTTATTACTTTACTTGTTTCTTAGTCCACAATACATTTTAAAGTTATCTGTATTTAAGGTCTATAAGTAAAAAATACTTCCTTGGCTAGCACTTGTATTTTGGAATAGTAATATGATTCTTTCAGAATTTTTATGACAGTATTAATACATACATTGAGGTATTACGTCCGAAGCCATATGTTGGATCGGATGGGATGTTTTGCTAAAATGAAATCCGAGTCAGCCTCCTAAAAATAAATTCTTTTTAGCTGCTTTTGTCAGCTGAAGTCTTAGTTAATCCCAGAAACAACTAATAATTAGGTTTATAAGTCTATCGGACGCTATCAGGTGGCAGAATTAAATTAATTCTTTATGAGAGTGACATTTATTTATTAATGAACAAAAACCTGAACATATTGACAGCAAAATGGTTTTTTGATACACATTAATGCCTTATTTACGATCAAGGTACGCTGCTTACCTGAGTTGCTGACTTAACTTAAATAATACGCAGTTATTACGTGTAATTGCAAGAAACACAAAGGACGATCCAATTAAACGTCGCAGATTGGATTTAAACCGCTCCACCAACCCACGCTCGCTCTCTGCGACTCTGTCGTAATGGAGCTTGTTACTGGTAAAGCATGATTTATATTTACATTTTAGCACAAATTAAGTAAGAAATTAAACTTATATTGAACAGGAAACATTTTTTCAATCAAAATGTGTTTTTTGCTGGCAAAGAAATGAGTAATAAAAGCCTTTGCCGAAAAATATTTCAATTTTAGTACCTAAGGAAATATTTTAAAATAAACTAGACACACATGTTTATGATTTATCTATTTGTAAGTAATGAATGCATCTCATTTGCACTTGGTGAAGTAGTTCAGGAATTTTTAGGAAAATCGATATGACAAACCCTGAATAAGTTGAAACTCTTCAAATATTTTAAGTAAAACTTCCTAATCAAATCCAAAAAATTCATGAAAATTACAGTTGTTCTCCACTCGCCATCTTGAATAAACCATATCCGATCTGAGATTCCCCACTTTTTTTTTAATCAACGCAAAACAGTCCAGGCAATGAATGCTCAAAATAAGATACAGAGAGAAATACATGGAACACAATTTTTGCAGCTTTTTTTGGGCTTCTTAGGAGATGAACATATCAATTGGGGGGTACAATTTCTAAAGTTTTTTTAATTATCTTGGAAACCATCAAGTTTTAGGATTCCCTATCCACCTGGAAAATTAAAGAAAATTAAATTTCCCGTAAGAAAAGTATATAATATGTTTATTTTTTTTTAATTTACAAGATAAGAACTAATTTTATTAATATTAAGACATATGTTCCTTCCATAACAGATACATGTAGTATTATGTGTTATAAGCTCAATGGGGCAATGATTTTTCACCTAAAGGAAAATGAACACCATTCATAAAATAGCGACAAAATTTTCTTTTTTTCAGTAATTTGACTCCTCAGTCAAAATGTTGGTCCAAATTAAAGGTCTAGGCGAGCTCGTAAAAATGCTATTTTTGAAATAATTAATACAAATATGTCCTTACTACAACTATTTTCTAAGCTCGCCCACACCTTCATTTTAGACAAATTTTTATGATTGAGATGTCAATTTACTGGAAATGTTGTCAATCTTTCCTGAATGTCGTTCATTCTCCTTTAGCTGAAAAAGCGTTGCCCCATTCGGCATGGATGTTACACACAAATTTAAATAAATTTCTTATGGGAGGGATATTTGTTTGGGTATTAATAAAAAATAATATAATAAAACCTTATTATTATTAAAGTTAGGTGTCACAAAACTGGGATTTTAATCATGATTCTATAAATATAATCCATCATTCATTATGATGAAAGGGCTTCGCTCCCTTGGGGATGTATTTTAAAAAACATTTTACTTGTGTCCCTTATGAAAACGGAATCAGAAATACAACATTTAAGAAAAATTATTATAAGAGCAGTTGAGTTTGAAAGCTCTGATACATGTTGATACTCATGTTACTTGAAATGAAATCATCTATAAAACGCTATTTACACTTTTTTCATATCCCTTAAAGTTTCTCATATTGATTGAAGAAAATACATAGAGAAGCACGCACCGGAATTGGTTTTTTCAAGATGGCGGCTGGAGCACAGCAGGGTTCATCGGGACTTTTGACATTTTAACCAGGGAGGTTTATTTAACACAAGAAAATTTAAACTCCATCAGGACTTGTAAGGTCGATTCACTTTATTATGACTAGACTGAAGCCTTTTACAGAATATTCAGACGTATGATTTGATGCATTATTAAACGTTCATTTAAGGTAAGATTGTGGAATACTGTTTGATACGAAAATGAATTATTAACAATAGAACTGAGCTGTACTATTGTACTGAGGTAAGGAGTTGATATTTAAACCGAATGAAAATAATGTACGAATGTTTTAGTACAATTAATGTTTGACAAAAATTGTTTAGAACTCAACTTTTTTCTATACTTTGACATCCCATTTTAACTATTTTACAAATCATTTAAGGTAAACGTTTTGATGATTATTTTATTGAATGTTTATTCTGAATACTTCGAAGTGTTTAATCTACACAAATTATTTGTGTGTGTGTGTGTGTGTGTGTGTGTGTGTGTGTGTGTGTGTGTGTGTGTGTGTGTGTGTGTGTGTGTGTGTGTGTGTGTGTGTGTGTGTGCGCGCGCGCGCGCGAGTGTGTAATGTAATAAAAGCCAAAGGTAGAAAGGGGAAAAAAAAGCTTTAGTTTGTTGCAAGAGAAAAACCAAACGTTAGGGATCTCAAAGGAAAGCCAATACGCCTTGCATCATTTTTATAATGTAAAAAGGGATATTATTTTGCTTATAGATTTTCATATACATGAAATATTCATATCCAACAATACATCCTTTGGAGCTTGAATGATTGTTTTGTATATTTCTTTCAAACTTTTAAATTTCTTTCAAAATTTTAACTTTTTCTATTATATTTTTTCAGATACTTAGCTTTATATATTTTTAGTCTACACGGTCAATTAAAAAGTTGTTCAAAAGAACTCTCTCTTAAAGTTAATATTTTTAAATTCACTATAATCTTTTGTAACATGTTCTTTAAATACGATTTATATCAAAGAAAATTCTAAACATGGAATTATTTATTTGAAGACTATTTGCTTTGTTGAAGATAACTAACAAAAACTTACTTCTAAAATATTGGAAAATATACTTATTTAAAAACCTATTTTTAAACTGAAACCCTACAAATAAATTATATTCATTTGAAAGTAAATTATTCCATCATATATTTTACTTAATTTAAATTTAAATTTTAAAAGTAAAATCATGTATTTCTGAATGATGAAAAATAGTATCACTTAAATTGATGAAATAACAGGAATGGTCATTTTATAGTGCTTTATTATCCCCACGGCTAAAGGGAAGCAGACAGGTTTTCGGTAAATACCAGCATGCGGGTGCTCTCGCCGTGTTGCTAACTATGTGTAATTTAGGACTGCGGTTTGTATTTTCAATGACGATTCAGCTCCTTATCTAATCAATCTTTATTTTTATTTTTTCCAATCAAAAATCTTACAAATGCATGATAATAGTTAAGTTATTTTCGATTTTTGAACTACATTGAAAACTAATTAAACTCTCTGAGTAAATAAACTGCTAATTTAAAAATATGTTTATGATATAGTAACTATATTTTCTTTTAATAAATGTTTAAATAAGCATATATAGATATAATGATTGTGCACAAAAGTATTTTTCTTACTATTCTGCTGTGATATTGACGGTTATTGTTCCAACATTGTTACTTTAAAACGAAAAAAACTAAGATATTGTATTATGACATAATATTAATTTTCGTACAGGTACAGCCTCAGTGTGTTTGATCACAACTAGAACCTGGTTTCTTTGAGACGTATTGTCGTGTGGTTGATCAGGTCTACCCACTGGACAGTGGCTTTATGTGTACGACAGTTGCTTTGCCCTCGATTGCTTTGCCCTCGACAGTTGCTTTGATAAAATATATAATTTCATTGATCTGAAACTTCAGTTTAATGTTTACCAGTTTTTGGTCCTTATAAGTTGTTTATTTTTACAATATTTTAGTCTTGATATTCAAAATCTTAGAAGAAACTTAATGTCTATGAATTTTTAAGGATGGTTTATAATAGTTCCTAAATAGGCACTAGCGAAATTACAGTTTATATCCGGCTCCATTATCTAATTTGAAATATTTTTAGTATTACGTATACAGTTTAAGTACTGGCCTCATAAAAGATACACTTACATGAAGATAAGCCTTCCCCTTAAAAGGCCACCTATTTACTGTTATGATTTTTTTAAATAAGTGAATAGAATTTTTCAAACATAAAACTGGAAAATTTCGGAATACATTCGTGAGATAAAATTTCGGTGAAACTAATATACATATATTTTTAAAATTAAATGTAAAAAAACTTAAACAGATAAACTAATTAATAATTTACTTAAATAATGCTATTTATATCATAGAACTTAGATCGACTCAAATCAGAATTCATTTTGGGATCCTTTTCCAGTGCATCCAAAAAACATATTATTTTGAAGTATGTATTGTTTTATGTAACACAAAGCAAAGTATTCTAAGTTATCAGCGATGACGTCTCGTGAGTAGATATGAAAACGTAACAAAGCCTCTCGGTTTTGTGTGGTATTGTGTGGTACAAACTAATGCTCAATGGGACTCTGATACCAATACTATACTGCTTTTAAAATGGGTTTTATATCGGTAGTGATTCTTATCTAAAAACCAGTTATAACATTTATTTAACAATGCTTATAATTAAAATTTTTTCTTAAAAGTGGTAATTATTGCTTAAAATACTTTGTAAATATTTCTACGTATTTTATGATCGAATTAAATTTTAATAGAAGAACGTTATTAGGTGGACGATAAAACCTTTTAAATTCCGTGGTTGTCTGCTAAAACTCAGCTGGAAATAGCAAATTATGTGTTTTTAATATACTGTAAAATATATTCTGTGTATGTTCAGTGAAATGTAGGTAAAATCACTGAGTTCTGTCCCGTGGGACCAACAAACTCTGCGATATTTTTATTAGATTGTATGTACTGCAGTCGTGGTTCACGATATTTCAAATATTTTATCGTGAAACAAAAAATGTAGTTATTATTAGTGGCTTGAAGGGGCTTCGAGCCCCTAATAATAATAGGAAAAACTTTAACCAAGACAATTACAATTCAAACGATTAAAAGCTTACTTACTATATGATATAACAATTACGTTTATCATTCAGAGCAAAATCGTCTTTTCAGAAAAAATGTTCTACGGATTAGCCTATCCTGCTAAAAGACGATCTCATGTTATTGTTGCTGAGGGAACGTTTGTTTCGTGATAACAAAATTATTCGACTGAAAATAAGGTTACATTCCTTGTGAACTGTCATCAATTCAATGTAGAAATATTCAATATCCTACTTAAGTTTCAACACTTCAGTGCCATTTTCAAGGTTTTTTCATACAAGAATTAAACGATATTCAATTAGGATATTGAATATTTCTACATTGAATTGATGACAGTTCACAAGGTATGTAAAGTTATTTTCAGTTGATAAATCAATTCAGGAGGCAAAATACCATGAATAAAATTATTCGTGCGTCTTCTGTGAAATATTCAAAATGATCACTGTGTTTCACTACCTATTATAATTTTATGTGTACCTATTATAATTTTTCTCTTGAATAGAAATGTAAAAGTAATTACTGTATTATTTATCTGCATAAGTAATTGAAAATCAATAAATCTATGGAAAAATAACCTTCTAAATCCACAAATATTTTTATCTACGACCATTGCAATAATCACCAATAACGAAATTACAACGAATGAGGTCTATTATTAAACCAAATACAATCCGGTTGCATAATGTTAACATTATGCAACTGTGCCACTTTATGATACAGGTTCTAGACCAATGGGAGCGCGGCATTTGACGAAAGTAGTGTCATAATGACAATTACGCAATTCGCACATCAGCTGATTGTCGCATTACGATTCATGTTTGAGTTGACTTATACCATTTGCTGATTGTTCCACAACGATTCATGGTTAAGTCTTCTTATGTGCCTAACCTCGAATTTGAGTTGACCTATTCCATCATTAGTAAAAGTCATAAGTTTTGTTTAACTTCGGGGAAAATTTTGTCGTATATTGTTGGTCGTAGATAAAGTAGGGTATGCAACGATTGTATTACGACTTTAAGCCACTCGTGAGATATTTAGAACTCACTCGAGGCTTAAAGACATTCATTATACAATCGTTGCATAAACTACTATTATCGATTCATGACAAATTCAAGAAGTTCTAGATGTGTGTTTTTATTTTCGTGAAAAGCACGAAATTCTAAAAAATTTTAGGAAGTGTAATTTAAAATCTATTATCCTAGTTTGCACGAGGAATTCAAATAATATACAAAGAGTACAGTATGGCTTTCATAATTGCAGGTCAAGCCAGCAATATACAGTCCATTATCTTACTCTATTGTCATGGAAATTTATCGCTCAGCGGATATGACAACGCTGCTCTAAACAAAACCCATACTGTTCTCTGAACTTTTATTTCCTAAAACGACATGTTGGAATTTTTCTCAATTGATATGGTTAACAAAGTCGTCAAGTTTGGTTTGAATTATTCAAGTATATTCAAGTGAATTGGTTTTGTATTCTGCCTTTATAATAATGGTTTGTTTGAAGATGAGCCAGTTTGCATACGTTATTGATGAAATACGCTCGTAATAAAGGCCAAAACCTAGTATTAAGGAAGGCATATTAATTTGATTTATTTCATGGTTAAGACCATTTATAACGACTTCAGAAAGATGACTTAATTTTTACATTACCTAACGCAAATTTCAAGGTACTGCAATATCATCAAAAAGAAACCCTAAAAAAAGAACACGAAAACGAAGTCTTCCCGGTCAAAGGTTTTTTCAACTGTATTCCCAGTTCCACCGTTTACGTTTGGTTGCTTAGATTAACATGGTACCTTTGAAAATAGCCAATATAATCAATAACTTGAATTGCTCTTATGACATAAGAAATACAAAAACCAACCCACCAAAACATAAAACGTATCTTTAAACTAATCTATCAGAGTCCAACCGAAAAATAACGTAGGATATTTATTTATCATTGTGGCATAAACGAATTCGAGCCATTTGTATAAGATCGAACCTCCTCTCATGGGCATATATATAGGATTTACGGAACCATAAGTATCTGGTTGTGGTAGTTAATATAGTGTCCAACGATATTCTCGTATAACATTTGCGAAAACCCTTAGAAATTTTTTTAGATTTTTGATGAGTCGTTTTTGGAGGGATTCGCCAATGATGAGAGGACCTTGCGGTAATTGTAAATTGTTAAGATCTAAAACGGCAAATTTTATAAATAATCCAAATTAGAAAGTAGTTTAATATTTTTTATTATCAGTTTTTAAAATACGGGAATCAATGTTATTGATGTCTTTCTAGGAAATTCAATGTGCCAAGTGTCAATCAATGATTTAAGTGTTGGTTAATATTAAAAAGATTTGGAATTAAACACGTCAAGATCAAGTTGTTATGATGTTGAGGAAAATATCTGCATAAAAAATCATTTCTTCTTATATGGCTCATAATACATGACAAATTATATAAGTTTATATGTAACATACGTTGTATGTATAAACTGTTTAATATATTTTTAACGTATTTAGTTAACTAATGAATTAAAAATGTTCCTAAGAAAATTAAAGGTTATTTTTCTTTCTGAAAGTTAAAAAAAGTATATAGTTAATTTTTATAATGTCAATCATAAATGGTTATACATTTAATTGGTAATAGTTTCATAATGATAACCTACACAACAATGTTTTGAGCGGGTCTCTCTTTAGAGTAGTGTTACTATATGTTGTGAAATAAAAAAAAAAGTTGTATCAGTTTCACGACGAAGCTGATGAATATTTGGCTGGGAAGTCCGTGAAAACGGTTTCAGAAAAACTAGAGAATTTTTTTAGCAATTTTCATGCAAGATTTATTGTGAATTCTGATTAAAACAAACGACAAACCAGGCTTTTTATCAAAGATATTTTTAAAAACTTTGTAGAACTTATAAAATGTACGTCTATAAAAGATAATTACATATTTTTTATATTTATTTTACTATGCTTGTAGTTTAGAGCCAATTTGTTCGAGAACAACAAATAACAATATGAACAAAATAAACGTCAATAGAAAACTTCCATTAAAACTAAATACTTTAGTTATTTCATGGTTAGTAGAGTCAATATAACGGGATTATACAGTATAATATTAGATGACTGCGGGTAACACAGCCACAAACCCAAGGCTTCAAAGGTAAGCTGCAGTGTAGTTTAGCTGGATCTGACAATATCATACAAACCATTGCTTTAATGTAAAGCAACACAGTGAATATGTGGCCTTCTCTGTTGCGATGTTATGTTATGAACACAGCTTTTCGTAACAGAGTTTATCATTAAATGAATTTTACGTTGAAGCTTTATTGTTTCATTTGATTTCGCAAACTTTTTTTAAAGTCAATAAGAAAAAAAGCAATTTACAAATTTATAAGTGCACTAAAAACTTATAAATTCTGTTTAGCGATTATTTATCTAGGATTTGTTATGTTATATCGTTCAAATGTTTATGTCGTTCAAATGTTATGCTTTCGCTAAAAGCAATTTAAAAAATGTATAAGTTCATAGGGTTTTAATCTTTAAAGATGGCAACAAAGATTTAGTTTTGTTAAAATGTTACTTTTAAAAATGGCAAGATAATTTCAATTAAAAAAAATAGTCACATTTATCATTTTTGTGGATAATAGTCATTGCTGATAGCTTTTTTAGACTCAATCAATCCTAGTGTAACCATGTGAAGTAAAAAAGCGATACCATATGTACTTAAGTACTACAATTGCATAATTTTAACCAATTCCGTATCTTATAACTTCACGCACTACATGAAAACGAAAGTAGTGTGCCAATATATCACTTTACGTTTTATCTATATTACACCGGTAACCATTTCAATTCCCGCTCTATATAGGGTTTGATGTGATTGGTCAATGACAGCTTTATTGCGCATTCCATCATCGGGAACAGCTGTTCAGTGATCAGCTGATCTCACACCAGATGATTGTTTCCGTCAGTCACTTCCTGACCGTGATCGTGCACCATTGCCTCATTGACAATTGACGGTCTTATTAAGTCAAAAGTTGAATACTATTTGAAATGCGATATTTATCATTTATTGCAAGGCTCCAAAAATAATAGGTAAGAAATCTGGTACAAAAAAGAGCAAAAATCACAACAAGCCTTTTATAAAAATTCAGTGTAAGCGGTCTGTGATAAACGTAGCGTCGTTAGCGATTCTATATAAGATATGGGAATGTGTTCTTTCCCAGCAATTCGCTTTTATTCGACTCCAACTTTCTGTTTCTTCCCTATAGTTGTATTTAATATATGATTTTCGTCCATGATGGTCCACCAACTATGACTTGCAATTTAGCATTTTGAGCCATCTTTTAAATCAAAATTTGGTTTCGTATTTCGTTTAAGAACAACACATACGTAAATATCACCTCAAAAAATATTTCTTGCATCACTTCATAGAAATACGTTTGACACGACCTTAAAATAATCAAATTCCCTACCATTAACCTACACGTTTCAACCATATTAAGGGCGAAATTAAATTTACGAACATTAATGTAAGATCGTTCAAGGGGAAATTGATAGCATTGCTATAAATTAGCAGACTACTTTTAACATTCCCAGTTTTAAGATGAAATATATTTTTAACTTATTAGAGATATATTTATATATTTAATTTAGTAATAGAATTTAAATGAGCCCGTGCGATTTCAATTGTTAAAAATAATAAGCAAATTACAAACTTTTATAGTTATGACATGGTTACAAAGTTATAAATTATTTGGTAAATAATTTCGTATTTTTTCCAATCATTTTGAAAACTTTTTAAAAATCAAATTGTATCCACTTAAACCACGGTAAAACACAAATCCGAAGATGTAAATTCTATCAGTAACAATAATTTCAGTTTCAGGTTTCAGGCAATGATGGAAGCCGATAAAAGAAGAAAACAAACCAAAAAAGGGACATTCACCAAAAAAGGTTTTCCCCCAACTGCTACGGTTAGACGCTTTTTACTCCTTTGAATGCAGGAGTAAAATAATAATTTGTCATTCAGCGGGAGTAAAGTGATTACTTTGTTATAGTTGCTGTCTGTGATTTTTTAATAAATCATGTTTATCATGTTTGTACTCCGGCAAACGAATAGAAATACTCTAGTTGATAAAACAATCTTACGATTATATACGTTTAATTCTATCAATACAAGTAAACAAAATTGGTAGAACTTAACACTTTCTATATTTTTTTAATATACAAAAATAAATTTACGGTAAGGATAAAATCATCTCTTTCGTCATTAATGAGTTGTCATCCTCCTATTATTATGGTAAAATTAGTTTATTTACTGTACTAAAGCAATTCTGTGAAACGTAGCTCGATTATTGGGCAAAGGAGGGATTACCCAAGTCTGGATAAGTTTCTATCCTATTTTGTAAACGCCAAGTGGGATATCTAAACTTTATAGTTGTACATTGATTTGTGTACCGTTCTAGTTCAACAGCAATAAAATAATATTAATATTGCGCATACAAAAGACAAAGATTTGTTATCGTGAAAAAATTAACAAAAATGAATTGCTAAAAAATATAATGAACGTCATAAAAATTTGGAAAAGCCCGAAAAAAGAACTGAAAAAAGAAAATTGTGTAGAGTCCGGAATATCACGTGAATGCAAACAAATTAAAAATCGAATCATTCCCATGGTCCCTCCTGTCAGACAGACAAAACCGCAAATGCATTTTATTGCTTCAGGCAAAATAAAAAATCCATTTCCATTCGAACAATGAATATTATTTTAAGGTAGACATTTATCGAGGCAAGCGGTATCACAGAAACAAGCCCTCACACGCCTCCTCTCCGAAGTATATAAAGAATATAATGAAGATCTTTGGAGCTTACTGTTAAGAATATAATTCAATTTGGCTTTTTTGGGCGAAAATATAGTAAAATTCAGGAAATAATATCACACATTTACGAATGAGAGATTCTGTTGATTAATGCATGGATTTACAGTTGCTCGCCTCCACGATTCCATTTGAAACAATCAGCATTTCAAACGAAAGAGATTACAACAAACATGTGTCAGATTTATAAGCTCCAAATTTCATTTATATTCATTCAACTAAATTTCTAATTATTCATACAGTTTACTGAAGCATCAATCCTAAAAATTGTTGTTTGTAAGATAGAATCATTTACGCTGAATTAAATTACACATTACCTTGTAGTTTTGAAGTTATCAATATTATTGTTCTGTTATAACAATTGAAATTTTTACATTTAAAATAAATTAATAAACATCGATAGTTTTAATAGTATATTAATAATAATGACAACAACAAATAATTACAAGTAAGAGAGTTCGATCCCTTACCAAGCTAAGGGTTAACGCAACAGCTACCAAATCAACTGGACTGAAAATTCCCAGGAATGAATGCAGTTGAAATAATTTAGGGTATTAAGGCAAATTCACGTCCTTCAAATTACATTGGATATTCCCTCAAGCCTTTTTGTGTATATTAGGCACTGATTTTTGGGATTTTAGTAGGGTTATCTCGGTTTGCATAGGGTCTATTGTAAATTTTTAAATCTAATCGGGCCAAGAACGGGGTAAACGGCTTACATATAAATGTGTAATAAAAATAAAATACTTTCTGAGCTAATAAAACGTATATAACAAACAATCACTCCACTTCCTTGTCTCTATAGCTTAAAGCCATTCTTCTTGATTTTTATATTTCACATAAAAATAAACATAATAGGTAATTTGATGTATTGTAAGGTCTTCAATCACAAATATTTGTATTTACAATACATTTGTTCAAAGTCTGGGCTATATATACAGCAATCATTTTTATTTTTGTATACTCAATTGCTATGGTGCTGCAAAAGAACAATTCTATATTCGTAACAACAATATTTTTCAACAGTATTGTATTTACTGCAATAAGAAAGTAATAAGTGCCTTTTATTTGTGATGGTTGATTTTGTGATATACATTATTACCTCCACAGTTGAACGGTATTTTAAATATTATTTTTTCAAAGACTTACAAATTATGTACTATTTAAAATGGTATTTATGAAATAAAAACCCACAGTGTAAATACCGTAAGTTTATTTCCACGATAATGTTATTCGATTTCTTAGAAGGTTGAAAATAATTTTAGACATTACGAGCAGTATATCAGTCCCTGCATGCCGTCATTTCCGGATGAATTTGTAAGAGAGAAGTACGAATGGGAAGCAATGAACATTGCTGTTGTAAACAATATCTTTATAGCGCAAATATCGTGCATTTGTTTTCAGCAAAAGGTTAAAGTTTTCCTTCTGCTGAATCAAGAATAAATATATCTCAGTGGACTACACGTTGTTAATTTTATTTTGGTGTAATGTCTGGAATCATAAGTAAAATTAATACTTTGCACATAAAAACCTAAAAAAATTATTTTGAATCCATTTGGTAAAATATATTTTTATATTTATAAATTAACAAAATAATTTAAATCGATTTTTAGAATTTGCTGTTATTTAAAAAATACTAAATGTTAAAGTGATGCAATAAAAATATTTGATATTATAGTGAATTTCATTCTGAACAAAACTATTTAATTTTTACTTTTGTAAGGTTTATAGTTTTTTGAATATCAATTTTAAAAATGTTCCAAAGAAACCGATAAAACACACTTTTAGGGCATACACAATTTTTTCATATAAAATATTTTTATTTTTGTTTTAGGTCTTTCTTAGTATAAAAGCCTGATACAAAGTAAAAAATAGTTATAATAAAAATCTAAGCGATTTCAGTAGCGACTCTCTTTAAACTTAATACTATTGTACATTATCTTATTTGCGGTGAAAGCACTATACCTTTGCAATTACTTCAATGCATTAACATGAGTGCAAATCTTTCACTGTAGTATTTCATGTTTGGCTTTTGTTTAAGTTTCGTATTGGTATTTTGTAAGATATGTCCTGATCAATGTCTTGTTTACTGGACAGTAAAATACAACAGAATATTCTTTGAAAGACAGTTTTAACAAACTTGAATAAAAGTTAAATTGGAATCTAGTGGAAGTTAGGAATGGATGTAGGTTGTTGTTTTAAAGGTCGAGTTTAAACTTGTTCTTGAAACCATCACAGAGAACTCTATTGTTGAAAGTTTTAGAACGACTTAGAAGAAGCACAGTGATAACCTTGCATTATGTAGACTCCCATTTATTTGTCTGTAATGTTAACTGTATTCATAATGCAATCATTGGTCTTACAGTTATTTTTTTTCAATATTTTATCAAATATCATTAAATAAAATTTAAGTTTAAACGTATCGATGCAAAAAATTCGGACAAATCACGTAATTCGATGACACAGATAATTAACATTGTTATTATAGTCTCATAAAACCCTCTTTAGAAGACTGACATTACAAAAAAATAACTTGTAGAAAAGTATGCTATCAATGTATTTTGTAATAAAAATGTGTGGGGAAAAAGTATCTGTACCTTAAAATAGTATGAATAACTATATAATCCAATTCATTGACTTAAGATTAAAAAGCTGTTTAGGTTGAATCTTCTCTTGAACTTTTAATCAAAATTTACCAGAGATTTTTATAACATAACATGTGGCAGGCAGTTTTTAATATCATAGTTGTCTACCTGCAACGATTGTTGAGGGTTTGTGTACAGTCTAAGCCAGTACTAAATTCCTAGTCAATTCTTCTTGATATTGTCATAACTTAAATACAGTCATTGCAAACTTAAATTATTAATAAAATAATATTTTTGGTTTAGTTCAGCTAAAATCTGGAAGCGAAAATTACCTAAAGTCCTTTACCAAATAATTTATCATGTGGATCGAATTTAGACTAACTTATCTTTAACAAATGACCCCTTATGTAATGAGACTAGCTGAATGGATAGATTCAAGGATAGATTTTATTATTATAAAAATAATAATAGCTGAAGGCGATATAACATTATAATACGCTTAAAGGCATGAAGTGGAAAAGGGGTGTACAGGATAAAGGAATGCTCGTTTGTGGTTTAAACAGTTAAGCCCTCTTCCAATTGAATACATTTATATCTACTTAAACTGTCACGTTTTTCTTTAAACGAAAACGTATTTCAATGACTCGATAATTTTCTTGTTTTATATAATCCCAAATATTCAATTTGGGTTTTTACACACATAATATGATATTAATTTTAAAGTTTTAAAATATATTTTGTAATTGTTAAAACTTTCAATTTCGATTATGCTTTGATCTCGGCCTACCCGCGGCTGCTAGATAACATTTAAGTATTTTATAAAAAGGCGTATTCCAGCAATAGGAGAAGATAATAAGATTTAAGAACAAACACATTTAAGAATGTGTTAATTTAGAAGTTGCTACATAAAATAATTTCAGAGTATTATTGCAGCTTTAATTTAGTTTAGTTTATTTCAAACCTAATATAGTTCAGCTAAACTAAATTCAACAATTTCAACACAAAGGAAGGATAAAGTTGTTTAACTTTATAAACGGACTGTTCAATAACGAGACATTCTTCGAACTTCGTAGAAGGGATTTAATGCGATCCTTGACTTAATTCTTAACGATTATGTTAAATCGCTCCTTAATTATTAACTTTGGCGTTGACATACATAAATATGACCTTATTGCTATAATCGTCAAGTATTCATGCTATTTTTTAAGTTTTTTTTATGTATTAGTGTTATTTAGTATGTTTTTTATTGAATAGATACATATGTTACCGGCAAAGTATGTAATCAGGCATTCTATGGAATGCCTAGGCAATCTATACAATGCCAAAAACTAGTCAGGTAAAGTATGAAATAACGCGCATTCTATGCTTTGCCTAGTCATTCTATAAAACGCCCGCTGGCTCTTTAGGCAAAGTATGAAAAACAGTGTTTCCACAGATCGCGGTTCGGGCAAAGTCTCAAGGTCAATCAATGCCTCCCTCCACCCTCCCCTTCTCACGCTTACGCCACCGTAACACACGTGTTAACCTAACCTAACCTGACCTAACCTGACCTCACCTAACCTAACCTAATTGTAGGTTAGGTTAGGTTAACACATTTTCAACTTTCTGAACTTTTATATTGTTCACCAATTAATTAAGTTCTTATAAACGGACATTATCAACTTTCAGCACTTCTATATTGTACAATAAACAATTTTCAAACAAAATTTATAGATTTAATACTTTGCCGGCTTACATAGTGGGCATTCTATAAAATGCCTAGGCATTATATACAATGCCTAGTCAAAGTGTTTAAATTAATAATAATATTACTCCATCTCACACTTTGCCTAAAAGCATTAGGCAATGTATAGATTGCCTAGACATTCTATAAAATGCCTGAATTTCATACATGCCGGTAACATATACACTTCGAGAAAGAAACCAAGTACCTAGGTTACATTGATAAGATTTTCTCCTTAAAAGCTTCCTAGCAGCGACATCATACCCAGGCGAGAGTTGCCCAAAACATAACAGGTGTAAAATTGTCAATATTGATTTACTCACTTTTTTGCATGAAAAAATATTTCATCAAACATCGTCCTTCAACTTACATTTTTTTTATTTTACCTTATGTCCCAAAGTACCACCTGGAACGGATTTTCACTAGTAAAATGGAAGTTAAAGTTTTACTTACAATATAAGGCACTGAAAACTTGAAATTTATCCGTAAAAATAGACTATTGTTCTCTTAAAAACTTAATGTTTCGCCTCCTGTCGCTTCGATTCAATCGTTCCTAATAATTGATTATGAGCAAACAATACTGTTACAAACAAAATACTGGATGTTTATTTTGCCCTTATATTTGTTAAATATACGCAAACCTGTTATAGTTAATGCAGAAGACTTCTATAAAATTCCGATGCGTTGGTCTACATATCAGAATTACATGGCAACAGCGCGTATACCCGCAACAGGAGATAGCGTTAACATGATGTATGAAGTAACACTGCAAGACATACTGATTTGGCTATATATTACGTTAACATATACTAGTTAATGTCATGAAACTCTGAATTCTTTTACCTCTGATTTCTGAATTATTGTGGAAACTACTGTAACAAAAACTGAACACTGCATCATGACTTCTTTGTATTAAGTAAACTGAATAACTTTCCTAACATTGTGTTATCATTGTTATCGTGATGTAATATTTACTGGATGTAAATATGTAAAAACAACTAGGCTATATATTTCCAATATATCGTCGTGTATTTAACGAATTTTGTTCAGTACGTTTAATTCTTCAACCATAACTAATTCCTAATATATTTTCGTATTATTCTTGCTTTTCAACATACATGAGAAAATAGCAGTTAATTAGAGAAATAATGTCGTTGGATGTTTAATATGCAATCAAGGTTGTATCTGCATTACAATGAGACTTGTTAAAAGCAGCTTGCCTCGCCAGCAACCAGCAACATCTGCGACTTATTGATAATTGACTTAACGAGTCTTGAACGGCGTAATCTAAGCAATCAAATCAGCAATTGCTGCCGAAATGTTTCATTTCTACCTTTATTTAAAAAAAGGGTATAGCGATTCCTTCTAAAACATTAATATTTTCGAGTTTTTTAATGTTATGATTATTTGAATACTTTATTTCAAATTGTTTTGATTATTTTCGTAGTAGAACTACAGTTCACACACTTTTTAAATATACACCATTCAGCTTATAAACTAATTAATTAATAAACAAACAAAGTTAATGTCCAAAAAATAGCTTGCCGTCTAGTACTTTATTCAAAACAAAAGTACCTGGAGGACCAAGCCATGCTTGATATTAATTTCATGTTTCCACTCCATAGAACAAATACACTTTTTTATCACTCCTTACAATATCTTTCAACCTCAAGCTGTGATTTATTTTCTCCTACATGATTGTAGGCTGCAGTATTAAACAGCTGTTATGAATACTTTGTTTGCTTATGTTTTTCCCGTTTATTTAGTCGCTAAAGTTGCAAACCTCAAGACCTGATGACTGACACTTCTTTTGCTTTCATTTTACCCTCATTTACTTCTCCTCATAAAAACTGTACACAACAACTGTGTAGAAACTGCAAACTGAGCATAATAAAAAAGTGAAAGCAATTTGCAGCTAAAATTTCACATTTTTTGGGTTTATACAGGGTTTAAAAATGTTTATTCATTTAATTTGACCTAGAATACTTCGAAAGTTAAGTTCTTGTCCTTTAAAATGTAATTTATGATAACAATAGCCATTTTCGAAATCATTTTAAGGTAATAAGTGTATCAAAATATTTCTATTTATATTGAACATCACTGCGAAGATAATGTATTATTATTTTTATTTTTCCCCCCAGCAAAGTTCCAATATATAGTAAATTTACAATCTCATTATTTGTCCATTGCATTATTACGTGAGAATTAATAAATAAATGCATGACTGGCTACGGTAAAAGTCTGTAGAGCTTAGTAATTATGAATAGTAGTGATTAGCACACATTATCACCATGATACTTAATTGAAAATTTGGTCCAAGAAATATCAACACTTTTAGAAATGTTTTTTAAAACTTCACCTTATGTTAGGATAGGAGGATTCGGCTTCGGTAAACGTTTTAAATCTTTTTTAGAGGAAATTCCACACCTGTTGCGTGAGATTTATAAGACCACGGAATTACAGCTTTACGAAACTTATTTCCTAGGGAGGAATTTTAATTGAATTAAATATATTTTCTGTGATAAGGAATATCGAATTCCTTATTTTACGGTGCTAATACAAAAGAAAGTGAGAGAAAAAACTAGGAATCAAAGCGTTAAGGAGTATAGTTCTTTAAGGCCCTCTTAATGTAGTCAAATTCGGTAGTAAATAATTGGCTTAACCTTCTCTTTTCTTGCAAACGCAACCCCTCTAAGGACCAATTAGTCTACCTGCACATTAGAGATAGCATTGTAAGCCAAGCAAATCTTATGAATACTCTTATTTTGTTGACTACAAAACAATACTGATAAATATTTAAACTATTAAACATAATAATATTGGGTATTTTTGAGAAAATAACAATGAATGCTAATCTTATATTTTGAATCATAAACTCACTTTGCAAAATATTTTAAGGGAAGAAATATTTATACTTGTTCACATTTATACAAAAAGAAACCCATTGTAAAACACAGAGGAAAGTATAAGGACTCATTTTTAAAAAGTCGCTATTTATAAAAGATTGCTATAGATTTACAAAATATCTGTTCACGCAAATGATTCACATGAACGCAGCTTTTTATCCGTAAAGTATTACGAGGAAATTGGTTTGGATTGAGCTGATTCCATCATTGAGGATTGTAAACAAAGAATGATTACTAGGACCACCCACGCTTTGATTTTTAATTTGTTTGACATTCATGTGGAATTTCAACCTCCACACAATTACTCATTCCAACGAATTTGTTATTTAAAGCTTTAGTATTCTGTTCCACGCTTTTATGGTTTTCAGTTATGTTTTTGGGAAATCAGTTAAAGTCATTTTGCCTTCATTTTGCAACAGTAATATCATATATACATTATAATATTATATACATTGCAAAACTAAACTTATAAACAAATCAATGCACGACCTTAAAGTTTAGATTTCCCTCTTGGCCTTTACAGACTTAGATAGAAACTTATCCAGACTTTGGTAAACCCTGCTTAGCCCACTAATTGAATCACGTTTCACTAATTGCTGTAGTACAGTAATTAAATCAATTAAACTAAAATTATTACAGGAGGATAACAACTCAATTATGACTTGAAATATGAACCCACTTCAAACTTACTGTTAATTTTAAGTTTGTCTATGTATAAAAAAACCACATAAAATATTTGGGTTTTATAGATGTTACTTGTTTGGTTTTCGCCTTGTACTATAACGTATTGTGCAATTTTTTTTATCTTCTACAGTATTTTTGATAAATACGACATGATAGACAAAATGAAGAAAGATGGCAATCATTAGAATAACTTCTTACAATTTTAAGACTTCATTCATACCAACATTACCAACAGATAATAATAAGTGTGAAGAATTTTAACTTCGCCTGGTACTTATATAATAACGTATTTAATAGTACTCAATTTGAAATATTTTTATTATTCTAGCTTCTTAACAATTTCCCAAAACTTTTGATTGTTTAATAGTTAATATAACAAACAAACAGGATGGCAAACTAAATAATGCATTAATCAGGCAATATAAAAATATGGGAATCAATTCTTTGAATAGAATTTTTTTTAGTTTCTTGTAGGATAGAACGTTTTTATCAATTTCTTTTGCGATATTTTAATGATGATTGTATTAAGTTTTCTATTTGTAAGTAAACTGAACCATTCCCATGCGTTTTCTGTGGTTTGCACTGATATTTTTTTATTAATTTTACTACTAAAACTATTTCTTTCATAACACTAGTTACACCCTTATGACCTTTTTGTATCCTGTTTCTTTAAGTTTTGAAGCCTTGTTCTGTAAAACTTCTCTATTTTCGGACCTATTTAAAAATGGCCCAAAGAATGCAATGCTAAATTGACCTAGGGAGCAAGAAATTAAAAGTTTGTAGTAATTAATATGAAGTGTTCATAAGTGATGTTTGATGCGTCACAAAAACATAACCATACCCCATTATTGTATGAAAACAGTCACAAATTTTCTCTTCATCATCACGGCCTTTTAATTTCTACATTTTTATGTTGGATGATTTTTCTAAATGTTTCCTGAAAATGGGGGAGCGTCAGAGTACAGTCAACACTTTTTTATAGCCAGGCTACTCAACATTTATTCGTTTAGTAACCACACTGAAATTATATAAGTAAACACTAAAAGGGATAGATCACTTGATATTTTCCAAAGTTCTGGTATCACATAATGAGATTTTACTGGATTGGTTGGAAAGAACAAATTACAACTTGACGACTTAAACTGTGAGCTTACCGCTGCACTGGTAAGAAGTATCATCAATCTAGCCATCTGGAGCTAGCGCAACCTGAGGAGTAAAAGATTATTTGATTACATTTTCCTGTAGAGGAAATTGAACTTTATTTTTACACTGCTTAAATCCACCGTTCTGTACAGTTTGCATTGCTGTTATTACTTTTTATTGTTGTTGTGTTATTTTATCGAAGGTGACCAAAAAATGTGTTCCATAACACATCAGGTGTTTCCAAGGAACTGAATAACGTTATTGCAAACTACCAGAAAATTGATTTTACCAATCGATTTTTACGGCTTTGTTTTTTTATTACAGAGAATATATTGGATACGAATTGAATGTTTCTATTCGAATAAAAAAATTCAGATTTGAAACCAAATAAAATATAACATCGTAGCCTATATTAAATGTACATTTTACAACGAATAACTAATTTTACTAAATTGAATTTATAATTGTTTTTTAAGTTTAACAATTTTAATTGCATAAGCTATAAAAGTTCAATTTATAAGATAAATTTATAAATAGGTCTGTAATAATTGTTAATATATCTTCACTCTTGAAACTCACAATCTTGATAATAGTCTTCTAATTTGTAACAGCATTTTTTAAGATTTCTTATGAAAAGATTTATTTTGGTTGGAGAAATAGTAGCAATTAAAATAAATATATTTCCTCATAGCAAATAATTTATATTTTATTTTTACAAGTCGATAATGTGATTTAATGAGCCTCATAATTTGTGAATATTCATGTTTGTCCCAAAGTTCATTTCTGGATTATTTTGACCATTTTAAATAATTGTAGGATTTGATGTTATATTATGTCTATTTTGTGTAATTAATATGTTGTGTCTAATTGTCTCATTTTGAGACCAAAAGCAAAGCAAAGGTAAAAATAACTTAAAATTAAATAATGCCTATTGATTTATTTAATATCTTGTACTCATACATCAGGTATAGCCTGCAAATTTAGGTCATGTTTAATATTTCTGCCCACAAAAGAATCTGTGGATATCAAGTAAATCTGTAAATTTATATAAGAATAATTAATAATAACCTGACTGGTTCTAAGAATATTTAATGAAGCTAACAGTCATCGTTTATGATGTAAATGTATTATTTTATTGCAAATCATTACCGTAATATTTCCCAGCGGTTAATGTTGTTATTACTGTTCATTATTCTTGAAATTGAACCATGTGTTTTTAAATAGATGTTGAACCTGAATTTATGTCATAGAAATTTAAATCTGGAAATAATGTTTAAATATCGTAATAAATTGATAAATTGTGAATAATATTGTGGAAATATTGTAGGGTAAAGGCTGTTACATAAAATAATCTCAAATAATCAATTCAGTAGCGACCAAACTTGTGAATTTATTGGAATTTAATGAGATTAAAGCCAAATAATATTTAATAATAGGCTACCCCCGGAGGTGATTTCTTAGGCCTAAAGATATAGGAATTTTTATAGGGTTTTTCTACCTGGACCTATCTTGCTGGATGGTACCTACCTTGCTGAGGAGAGTGGAGCCTCCCTGACCTACCTGAAACTTGGCGACGGCTACCCCACCCCGGGGCCTTCGGAACCTTACCTGGTGGACTGTTGGGCAACATCAGGGCTACTATGGGGCTTTGGACTTGAGATGGGAGCTACGAGTCGTCACTCGATAAATCTTTTATTTTTAATAGGCCTATTAAGACATTTGTGTGGGATATCCAAATATAGTTAGAGATAGGAGGATTTGGACCTTTGACCACAAAAATACTCTGATCAACGCATCCACACCAGACAAATGTAGCTTAAGTGTTATATATAAGTATTGGTCATTTTCTTTCCGTGTGTGTGTTTATTTATTGATGTATAATAATAATTGGTGGCCACCACTCTGACAAGTGAAATAACATATAACTATAATATGTTTATGCTATTCAATTGAATTATTATGAGGAACTTAGAAATATTTTCAGTTGTATTCTTTCAAGAACAATGTTTGGTGTATTTGAAACAGCATTCTTTTTGCTGAGGTGGGATAAAATATCTCTTGTTTACACAAGATCAAATCTGGTTATTTACATTGAAACCTAAGTATGAATGGATAAAGCAGATTAACTTTGCATTATTTTATTCTCAATTATTTATTTTGATACAAGAGCTAGATATAAAAGTGTGAATGTTTAACTGTAAAGATATTTTGCTTCTCTCTTGATCAATTGATTACAAATGATTGTTTGAAGGAATTTTATTCCAGATTTGGTATCAATACTTATGTGCTTTGTGACTTAGTGCTGATAAGGTAATTCAGTTGAGGTATTTTGGTGAAAGTGATAATACTGATAATTTATCTTAACGTTTAATGGATAATTAATGGTAAATTGATCCATGCAAGAATAGTTAGACTCATTTTGTCTTTTTCTTAGCTTTGGATTTTAAATAGGATTTTTCTTTGAGTCTGCCCACATTAGACCACCCCCCCCCCTTCTCCACTGAAGCTAGCGGCAAAAGCGTCTGGAACGTAGCAATGTCACAATATTAAATTAAAAATGTGTTTGATTATCTTAGCTTTTTTATAGCACCAGTGTAGTACCAAAAACAAAACATTAACCAAACTCTTTATTGCAAGTCATACTCGTAATGATTATTGATTACTTTTGTAGATGAATGTTTCACTGGGAATACTCAATGTGTTAGTGACTGTGGTTCATTAATAATTCTGTATAAAATTGAAAAAGTTTGTAACAAAATTATAATGATATATAATTAGAAGGAACCCGAAATGAGGTATAACAGGTACTACCAATAAATATAATTTTCGAGTAAGGAAAGCTTGGTATACTTTTGGATCCAATAATTCCTTGGCTTTCTTTGTGGATTTTTTTGTTATTATTTGAAATTTCAGGTTAAGTACTAATTTCAAGTCTCTTAGTATTTTAATATTTTCTTCTTTTTCGTATAAGCACTACAACATCGTTGTAGCTTATTATAAAAGCAGATTACAAAGCCTCTTGCACAGTTCAGATCAGAATCAGACTTTATTGCATTGTTCATCAGATAAGGTACGGAAAATACTAGTTTTACATTTCCGGAAATAAAAGTTTGGGTTTTGTTCGGAGCAGCGCTGTCATATCCGCTGTGCAATAAATGTCCATGACAATAGAGTACGATAATGGACCGTATATTGCTGGCTTGACCTGTAGTTATCAAAGCACGGGCACCGTAACTGGCAATTTGAATATTTTTAGAATTCCCGGAGGTAAATTAGACGATTTTTTACAAATTACTTAGATTTTTAAATTCTTCCAATTTAACAAGCTTAAAATTTATAACTTTTTTGCTAATAAAAAACGCACTTTTAAAATGTTTTGAAAATATTATGTGTTGAGTTTATTAAATTTGTCTGGTTTGAGTTATATTTTGTTATATATTTTATTCTTGTCAATTGCTTATGAAGGCAAATATTTATTCTGTTTTAAATTAGAGGAAAAAGTACACACAAAAGTATAATAATATATATAATTCCGTGTTTATTATGAATGTGGCTTGTGAAAACATGACATAACTTTGCTATTACAAAACAACAATTCCCTTAGCAGCAATAATACTCGTATATAATTTTGTTTTAGGAGATAAACGTACTCAAGCGAAAATCCGTTTTCTATTTATTTAATGCTTTTTTTGGAACCTGATAAAAATACGTTTTTTAACAGTCGGTTTCTAAATTTAGTATCATAACATATAATTGGTTGAAAAAAATGTTTACGTAAATGGAGTGTAGATGTACCTCATTTATGTAAAATTTAAATAATTTACATAAATCATCTATGGTTTAATCTTTTACTTCTTTTTGGTATGAACACTACAACATCTGAAGTTTCAAATACTCATTATCTATCATTAAAGAATAATATATGTCCTACCGTGTCCTTTACAATTAATATATATCCTGGTGTCCTTTACATTAATTTTATAGTGCGTGCTTACGTGCTCCTCTTCATCCCGTTGACCCAGCAGTAGTAGGGCATGGGATACGTCAGGATATGTATTAATTCTGCTTAATTTAAGTTATTGCCAAAAAAAGTTAATAATTGATTTTAAGTTTCAAAAAGTTCATCCACCTCATATACAGATTTTTCGATTAAAAATGTTACTAAACTATTCTTAAAACTATTGAGGTTTGAACTATTGACAATACTGGGTGGAAGCAACTGCAAAAACTTATTACCTATATAAAAAGGCTGCTTTTCAAACAAACTAGTATTATGAAAGATGGCAAAACGTGATTTAAATCTAGTGTTGTATGCATGGTCACGGATTTCAGGCTGTCCATAGACCTTAGCATACAGCACTACCTCAAAGATAAAAAGACTGGGAAGTGTCAGGATCCCTAGATTTTTGAAGGCCTCTCTACAATGAGAACCAGCCTCAAGGCCTGCGACGAACCTCACCGCCCTCTTTTGCAAAACAAAAAGTCGATTGAATGATTTTTTGTTGGCCGTTCCCCACAGTATCACCGAGTACCGGAGGTGAGTCTCAATGAGACCAGTTTTGAAAGACTTCTGATGCCAAGTCGTGAAAAATGTCTGAGGACAAAGATTGAAGATGAGATTTTTGAGTGAACTTTATCAATCTGATGTTCCCATGACAAGTTACAGTCCAATCTAACACCTAAAAAATCAACCACCTCGGCATGGCTGAGATCATTTTCATCAATGAACAGGTTTGGATGGAAAGTCGAACTGAGATTTGAATGTTGAATTGTTTGAATTTGCATGAAATTAGTCTTGCCTGGGTTGACGGCAAGTTTATTTTCATGGAAAAATTGAGCTGCTGCGTTGAGTTTAATGTTTGCATCGATTTCGGCCAATTGCTTGTCTATGTTTCTGACGAGAATTGTTGTGTCGTCTGCGAACATGAAAAGATCATTGTTCGGAACAACATCATTCAAGTCGTTCACATAGATTAAAAAAAGGAGAGGCCCAAGGATTGAACCTTGCGGAACTCCAAACTGAACATGAGATTGTTTTGACTGAAAGATTGAATTTTTTGACTTGATTTCAGTGACCTGGGAGCGATTTTCCAAGTACGACTGAAGCCAATCAAGGATTTTTCCAGAGATTCCGACTTTTTTATTTTTTTTTTCAAGAGAATGGGGATATCCACGCAATCGAAAGCTTTTGACAGGTCGGCAAAGCATGCGATGACGCAGTCGCCCCTGTCGATTGCCTGAATGCATTCCGAGACAAACTCAACTAAGGCTAGCTTAGTTGACTTGCCTTTTCGGAAACCGAATTGTTTTGGAGAAAAAAGATTGTTTGTTTCCATATATGCCATTATCTGGTCATATACGGCTTTTTCAAAAAAATTAGAAATTGAAGGAAAGAGCGAGACTGGACGGTAATTGTTCATGTCTTTGTGATTGCCTTTTTTGAAAAGTGGTTTGACTTTTGATGTTTTGAAACAGTCAGGAAAAATGCCACTATGAAGTCACATGTTGATAAGATGCGTAAGAGGGACGGCGAGCTCGTCGACACAATCTTTCAAGATTTTCATTGAGATTCCATCCACCCCAAAGGAACTTTTAGGTTTGAAGTGTTTGAAAAGCTTTACAGTGTCACTCACGGAAAGAAAGGTGAAATCAGTGAGAACATATAAAGTAACTATTGAATCTAAATTAGGACTGGGATTCGATTGGTGGGTGACCGTTCTGGCTGCAACTGAAGAAAAAAATTCATTGAATTTATTGCTGATTAAGGCCGGGTCTGAAATTTCCACACCATTTTCCTCTATGAGATAGTGAGACCCCTCACCCTTGGACGATGGCCTAAAATCATTTACTATTTTCCACGATTCCTTGGAAAAACAATCGGATTGTTGAAGCCTACTTTCAAGTTCAATTTTTTTGTGTTGTTTGACAATTTTCCTAAAAACTTTCTTTTCATTACGATATTTTTGTTCATTTTCAGGATTTTTGTTTTCAAAAAAAGTTTTGTATGCATCTACCATTTTACTTTTTGCAGACACTATTTCCTGACTAATAACCTTTTTTTGATTGATTTTTTTGAATTTTTTTGGCTTGCATTTGGAGAGCGGAAAAGAGATGTCGAAATGGTACCTGATGGTGTTCATGAAATTGCTTACGCAACAGTTCAGGTCATCACCATCCAACACCCCCTCCCACGTCTCCATTTTCAAGCGGGCTCTAAATTCCTGCTTATTAAATTTAGAAAATTTCCTAGTTTCAAAAGCAGGGGAGGGATCTGCAGAATTTATTTTGAATGAACCTTCTACTGCATGATGATCAGAAATATGAGTGGTCAAAACTTGTGAGTTGAGCATTAAACTAGAAAAAATATTATCGATACAAGTAGAGGATGTACTTGTGACTCGAGTTGGTTCCAAAACTGAAGGTTTTAGGTTGAAAGCTTTTAATTCGTCCAAAAAAATTTTTGTTTTCCTGTCCAAGTTGAGCAAGTCAATATTAAAATCACCACCGACACAAATGTTGTCGGAGATGGAAACAAGCCTATTTAAATACTCGTCAAACATTTCAATAAAAAAATCTACGTCTCCGGAGACAGGACTCCTATACACACAAGAAATGATGTAAGTTTCGTCATTTATTTTACATTGTAATTCAGTTGCCCCGAAAAACAATTCAAGAGAAAGGTCGTTACCTATTGCAAGAGATTTACATTCCTGAAAAGGTGAAGCATTATTTAAAAAAATAGCAACACCGCCTCCTTTCATGAGTTTTCTTGAAAAAAAGAATGAAGTGTAAAATTTTCTAAAGTGAAGTTTTGAATCTCATCCTCGGTAAGATGGGTCTCACTAATTAGCAAAATGTCCGGGTTTTCATCGCAAAGAAGGTTCTCAATGACTTCTTTCTTATTACCTAAACTTTGAGCATTTTGGTGGATGACTTTACATACCTCACGCTTAGAACCTAACCTACTCCCTAATCCACCACCGCTGCCGGGCCTAGCAGTTGAATGTCTGGCAAGTTTTTCGGGCAAACGTCACTAACTCTACTGTTAATGTAAGCAGCAACCAAACCGCATACAAGATCCTTTCCATTATTATTCAAATGGAGCCCATGAGAATTAAAATGGTACCTTTCCAAGAGGGTATTTATGCTAAGAAAGCCCCAATTATTTAAGCGACATTTCTCTAGAACTAACTTATTCTGAACTTTGATTTGATCCCTAGCCTTTACACCAGAATCATACCTCATAGGCGCTTCCACCCAAAGAACTTCTCTGCCCTGAAGGGGCACAGCAATTTCATTAATTAAGCTGTCTACTTCCTTAAGACTACGGTCAGTATTGTAGTTTACACCACCCATAATAACAATCATTTTCATAGCTATATACGGTTTTAATTTAGGTAGGTATACCTTGAATTAGCGTTTAAAAGAGGAGTTTGTACATTGGGTTCTAAGTGAAATTAAATTATTTCAAAAGTAAGATATTGTCTCTTAACAGATTTATTAAAATCAGCAGACTTTTTATTGTATGAAATCCTACGTATACTAACAAAGGCTTCTCCGGGAAGAGGAACTCACCGCCGCCGTCCGATCCCTACGACCCAGAAGAGCGCCCGGTCCCGATGGCATTCCGGCGGAGGTGCTCAAGCTCGCTGCGGAGGTTAATCCAAGACTTCTGCTCGATATGTTCAACGCGTGTCTGGCGGAAGGCGTTTTCTTTTCTTCGTGGAAGGTAGCCCGCCTTGTTCTTATCCCCAAGGCGAAGAGTACACCGGGGACCCCTTCTTCTTTCCGACCCCTGTGTATGCTCGACACGGCCGGGAAAGTGCTGGAAAAGCTTTTGCGCGTCAGGCTGACCGAGGCCATCGTCTCTGCGGGGAACTTGTCCCCGCAGCAGTACGGTTTCAGATCCGGTCGCTCTACCATCGACGCTATCCAGGAGGTAGTTGAGGCAGTGCGGAGGGCGGAGGACCACAACCACTGGTCGCGCCGCGTGGTCCTTCTCGTCACGCTCGACGTGAAGAACGCTTTCAACTCCGCCAGGTGGAGCGATATGCTGTGGGCGCTTGAGCATACGTTCCAAGTTCCCTCCTACCTCCTGCGTATGATCGAGGCTTACTTGTCAGACCGCGTTCTGTTGTTCGACACGACCGAAGGTCAGCGGCGCATTCCCATCACTTCCGGGGCTGCGCAGGGGTCCATCCTCGGACCAGATCTCTGGAACGTGTCTTACGACAGCTTGCTGAGGCTAGACATGCCCGATGAGACCCGCCTCGTTGGCTATGCTGACGACGTCGCTGCCTTGATCGCTGCGAGGAACGTCGAGCAGGCAAAACTGAGGCTCAGCGTAGTAATGGCCAAGGTCAACGGGTGGATGCGAGACCACGGCTTGTCCCTGGCTGTCAGTAAGACGGAGATCGTCGTCCTCACCAAAAAGAGGATAAACACCGTGTTCCCGGTGCAGATAGGTGACGTCACACTCGAGACTAAGCCTGCTGCAAAGTACCTGGGAGTCATGGTCGACAGCAGACTGTCTTTCGGCGAGCAGATCCAGCGCGCCGCCGACAAAGCCGCTAAGGGTGTCGCTGCCCTTGGTAGGCTTATGCCCAATGTCGGCGGTCCTCGTTCCTGCAAGCGCCGTCTGCTCATGACTGCCGTCCAGTCAGTCTTGCTGTACGGGGCAGAGGTATGGGCTCACGCACTCGAGAAGCGAGTCTTCCGAGACCGGCTTGCCCGAGTCCAGCGTCGAGGAGCTCTGCGGGTCGCTTCGGCCTACCGCACAGTCTCC
The DNA here is from genome assembly GCA_035578135.1 of Flexamia atlantica. Taxonomy (NCBI): domain Eukaryota; kingdom Metazoa; phylum Arthropoda; class Insecta; order Hemiptera; family Cicadellidae; genus Flexamia; species Flexamia atlantica. Next base: position 15,446,797 of record JAQJVK010000014.1, on the reverse strand, counting down.
GAGCCTGCTGTGATGGTGATCGCCGGAGTCATCCCCGTCCTCTTCCTCGCGAGGGAGAGGCAGGCGATTTACCGGAGGAGGCCTGAAGTGGGCCGGGAAGCAGCTGCCAGGGAAGAGCGCGATCGCAGCTTCGACTCCTGGCAGCGTGACTGGGAAGCCGAGCCGAGGGGACGTTGGACCTTCCAGCTCATACCTTCCGTCCGACCATGGGTGGAAAGGCAGCACGGCGAGGTTGACTACTACGTGACCCAGTTTCTCTCTGGGCACGGGTACTTCCGAGCCTATCTGCATCGGATGGGCAAAGTCGCTAGCCCGGACTGTCTGTATTGCCCCGGCATCCCAGACACGTCCGAGCACACCTTCTTTCAGTGCGACCGTTGGCACGTCCGCCGAGCCTCGCTTTCATCTGAGATCGGCGTGGTCGTCAGCCCAAACAACATCGTCGGAGCTATGCTCCAGGGAGAGGGCAACTGGAACTGTGTCCAGCACTACGTCCAGGCCATTCTTCGGGCGAAAAAGGTCGACCTCGATCGGCCTTAATCCTCAGCATTTCCCCACGGAGGTTGCCCTAGCGGCGTAATATCAAAGGCCTAGCCCGAAGTAATGTGTGAAACAGTTCCAGGCTAGTGTCCTCGGTGCCGAGGGAGGTGGTTTAGTCGGTAGTTCACGGGACATCGAGCTCGTGGGAGTCCGACACTACTGAGGGGACAACGAGCCCCTCAGTGTGCGTAAACGCATTCCACCTCCTACCCAAAAAAAAAAAAAAAAAAAAAAAAAAACTAACAAAGGCTTCACAAAACCAGTATGTAATGTATTCATGACTTATGCCAGCCAGGATTCCGACAATAAAGCATAATATACAATATCTATCTATCTTCAAAGACACGAAATTTTTGTTATAAATTATTGGCTTTTGCAAGTCGCAGGATGGTGAAATAGAGCTTAAATTAAGGGTTTTGAGGCCGGAGGCTGGGGAAGAATTCAAAAAAATCTTTGAATCGACCAAAAACGAAAAATATATTTAAATGTCCGCCATAAAATAGCACTAGAATGTAAAAATTTCTGCTTTGTTTAGATTGAAACACGTGCTGTTAATATATTCAAAGCCATGTGCTTGATATTAACATTTGTTTTGGATCTTAAAAACAATTTCCCATGTTGGTATTTGGATATATAATAAAGAGGAATTGTTAGAATTAAGTTTTCCCTCATTTTAATTGGGGGCTTTTAGCCCTTTCAAGCAACTAGTTATGGACATTATGTGAATAACCATTTACATAATAGACCATAATATACATATTATATGCACGCATTATTAATTTTCAAACTCTAAAGAAATAAAAACAAAATTTTCTTTCGCCAAAGTGTTTTACTATTCATTTCTGGACTAGCAAAAATAATGTCGGGTAGTTTAATTTCTTTAAAATTCTAGACATTGTTTTATTTATTAAAATGTTTAAGACCTATAATAATTTAAATATAAATATTATATGATATGTCAATAACACCCTCCATTACGATCGAATTACAATGAGAGGTCGTCAGTGGCGGGGTGACGGTTAAAATCCAATCTTCTCAGCTTGATTGGATTGTCTTTTATGTTTCTTGTAATTAATGGTAATAATTGCTTGTCACCCTTAATGTAATTTCAATGTCTCAGCCAAGCAATGTACCTTGGGGGTAAGTTTGCCAATGCGGCATTAATGTGCTATCACAAAACCGTATTAATTACTATGAGCATGCTCGGTTTAATGTTTATTAATAAATATTACCACCCTTATAAAGGTTTTATTAAAAATTACCTTCTTATTGTCCCCTATATACTTGTAAACCGTAATGAATTAGATGTGTCTAAAGGTACATATTAGGAGTTCAACTAATTAAATTAGTGGTAAAAGAATATCTTTTAAGTAATTTGACTTGGTTTAGGTCAAAAAAAGCCCATTGGCTTTTTAAAAAAGCCCATTTGAAAAAAAATCTGTATTGTAAGGTTTACCTCAAAATTTGTTTTTATCATTAATATTACCTAAGAGGGGTACTATTATTATCCTAGCGTACGTCTGGTTCCTCAGTACATTAGAGAATAAAAAGGAAACTGTTATTTTTTTATTCCTTGACGTATGTAACTATTTATGATCTTTAAGGAACGATAATTTTGAAATCACTAGGGAACTAGCAAAGTTAATTAATGTTGGATTCATCATTACCTTATTTTTGATTGCTTTGGAAAGTGAGGAGTAAGTTTTTTATAGAGGTGTAACCAAGTTTTTTATATCTCCAAGCTTTTTGAATGTTAAATAATTGATCCTCTGAATATTATCTTGTAAGTTTATTTTCAACTGCTAATCATTGTCTTAATATATACAGACGAAAGTAGATAGTAAAGACAGTGGTTGTGGTGGCGAAAGGGGGACAGGGAGAAGCAGGGGTAGAGAAGGGTTTTAATTAATTATTGGTCTACTTTGGTGGACGTGTCCAACACATCAAGCTGCAGCGCTGAAAACATCTTGGTATGGAGAAATAAGCTAAAGAAATTTAAGCTGATTTATTTGTAAATTATCTTTCTACTCTTAATGAGCTGTTTCCAGACAATCAGCTGTTAAATATTAATCAGCTGTTCCCCTTTTCCTTACTTATATTATGAATCCAGTTCATCATAGCCCATCATCATGTACAATAATGAATTAACTTTAACATACCATTAATTTAAAATATTAAATGGATTTTAACGTATTAAATTCATAATAACAATAAGAAAAAGGGAACAGCTGATGAATAGTTAACAGCTGGTTGACTAGAAACAGCTGATTAACAGTAAAAGGATAGTTTACAAATAAATCAGTTGTTTTAAATGAAGATGCTTGTTTGTCTGTGAATCAGCTTTTTGCTACCAATCAGCTGTTTCGAGACAAACGGCTGTTTAGTAGAAATCAGCTGATTTCATAGTTATCATTTTTATGATGAATCTAGTGCATTATAACCCATTTTCATTTACAAAAAGATATTTTCTCTAATTGAAAACACATTTGAAGAGGAAAATATCACATGTATGGTATTTTTGTAATCATGAGAAAAATATATTTCCAATGAAAAATAAAATTTTACATGTTGGCATTTAAAATTCTGGACTTCTCATTCTGGCATTATTCTCAGAAAACCATAAATGGTATCTCATTTTTGACTGAATATTTAGATTCTACGTAAAATTTCGTGTAAATTTGACCCCACGTACAATCTCGTTCCTTAAATAATAAGGGAGTATGGGCAATTTTAGTTTTGGGGCCAAAATGGTTTTTTGAGCGTAGCGAACGAGTTTGGTCGAATATTTTTAATTGCTCACCACCATTTTATTTGTCTTTTTATTACGCAATACTTTGCTAATTTAACCTTTATTGTATCTCTTATAGTCTACGAGATCCCAATGGTGTGCACAAAAAATGAACACTCTGTATATATATATGTCTGTGAGCACGATAGCAGCCGTAAAAATGGTCCAATCTTAATGAAATTTGGTACAGACATGTAAAATGGTAATCCCTCAGACGAGTTCGTAAACCAGCCCGATCGGCCCACTGTAAGGGGGGGTAAAGGGAGGTAAACCCCTCTAAAAATGGGTTTTTTTGAGTTTTTTACATAGAAAAATAAAAATAATCCAATTTTTTTTACCACCATTGAATTCAGCCCAAAACAACAAACAATTTAGTATCTTGAATCACTGCTTTATGTCCATTGGTTACCGAGGTATTGAAAGTAGTAAACACAGTACGTTGTCCCAATGTTAACCTTATGGGAAATAAGTAAAATTCTATATCTCGCTTATTTCTAAACATATCTTGATAAAACTTGGTAAATGGCTTCTTCTAGATCAGGTCTATTAAATATTGAATTAAAACCACCCAGTTTAAATATACCTGTAGCAGCAAACCTGCATAGTCATTCACCATGTTATTCTTATGGAGCTTACAAAGACATGTCAAATCTTGCTATATGGGATTGAAATTTATGTTGTTTCGCTTTTGAAATTCGCTGAGTATGCAGGTCTGCTGCAACGTGGGTATTTTATCTTATTGCTAAGCAGGTCATATTACTATAAACTAAGGTCTACAATACTTTAATTCAAACATACTTCCTAAAAATGATGAATTTGCAAACTTAATTGCTAACAATTAAAAATATTACATAAATTATTTAAGCTTTCCTTAAATTCTAACAAAATAAATTAAAGGTTTTTCATTATTTTGAAAGATTAAAACAATAAAAACTTTGTTATTTGCTGTTATTGCTGCAGTAAAGTTGTTGTTTTTTCTAGCTTTTAAAAGCTATCATTAAACTATATATCATTAAACTATATTTTAAATTAATTATTAAACTATATTTATATCATTAACTTATAACTTGAAATCCCTAATGTCACCTTTTTTTTAATTGTAAAATTACCTTAACAACTGTACCTTTACGCTTCTTAACAATGATGAAAATGTCAAATGGAGCTTTACTGCGTTTCGGTTCAGTAGCAGTAATCCAAGGTACCTTTGTAGATTTGACAGGCCAGAATGTCCAGGGAAGCGTTTTGTGTCACTTTGATCAGTTCGGACCTCAGCCTAGTTTGAATCCTTTGTCTGATTCAGCTGAGATGTACAATAAAATAAAAATCCTTAAAGTAACCTGCTCAATGAAATATCATGATAATATAATGTTGCGCACTATACTTGATTTATACGTCACAAAGAATGTCAATATTTTGTTATGTTTGTTTGGTATATTTTAAAGATAAACTATTTTTGTGTTTTCTTAAAATAAAAATGTTTTTGATGGATTAAAGGTTTTCCATTACCTTTGGATAAAATATAACACACCAAAAAATTTTAATGGTAGCTGATAACTTTACAATGTTACAAAAAAGGATGGGTCTACTTTTTTCTCTTACAATAAGGTAATGTATCAAAATTCCAAATAAAATTTTATACAGGTTTGTTACTTAATGAATATTTAAAAATAATACCTTAAAATTTAATAAATGAAACGAGAATATTCAATTTAACACTCGAATTAACTTTACAATCATTAATAGTATGAGTTTATACTTCCTGAGGCCTATGTCTTTAGCGAGGACACTGAATTTACCCAACTTTATTTAAGTGTTTTAAATCAACTTAAAACCCTTAAAATGAGCAATAAAAACACTTTATGGAAGTTTTTTATTCTGGTCTCATAAGCAGGAAGCACTTAGTTTATTATCCTTTATGGTTAAAAAACTTATTTAAAATTTTGCTGTCAGCTATAAAAATTATCATTGCGAAATTTAAAATTGCACAAACTCCTATAGGAATTTAACTTTTTATAGTTTTTTAATACTTATTCACTGGTTTTTACCAACATGACTACATCGATATCTGAACAAATGACAATGTTTTCTTTTAAGATAAGCAAGAAAATACCAAACTCTGTGTTCAAAGGAAAATAACCGTGCATTCTTTCGTTTGTAACCGTGGAAAAGTAATAATAGTTTGAGAATTGGTTTCTATTGCCGAATTTAAGAATATTAAAGACTTAAATTGTCAACTCTTTAAAAGAACGAAATAAATAATAGTTCCATTATCATTTACCTGCAAACATTAATTGTAAAATCATTAATTGTAAAAGAATCACTCGTTTTTTTTTCTCTCCAAAGACTGTGTAATGATTGTTAATGGAGTCGTTCCGCTAGTAGAAGCTTTTAACGTTTACCATTGCCATCACGCAAGTGTTTTCAAGGATTCTGCAGAAGCAAGGGATTTTATCACTGTAACTATATAGATTATATTATTATATAGATTGTTTTGTACAAATATATCAATTGAGCTATAAATCATATTCGAAGTTCTTAAAAACAGTACCTGTTGAATTCATGTTACACTTTTATGCTTAACCTTCGATTTAGAAATTCGAGACAAATTGATGAAACATATGAAACCTCGCTGTGACCAGTTTTTTCTCAACTCTTAGCGAGTTGCCATCGATAATTTCCAACGTATCAATTAGGCTTTTGAGAAACTGTGACATTTCTAAGGTTTCTCGTAGGACTTATCACAGCTAACCATTTTAAACTAGTTGATTGAAGGTTGATTGTGGTTTAAAATCATCAAACCTAAAACATTTTCTTTATTTGCGTAATCTGCGTTCATTTAGACAGTAAATGTTTCGTCGGCTTTTATACATTATTGAACTTATCATAAAATTTTGCTTATGGCGGTAATTAAAACATAAACACCACACGTTTCAACATGATCTAAAAAGGCATATTCAAATCCTTGCACTTTCGTATGGTTGGTGTTTAAACATTATTTTTTAATAAGCTTTAATGAATGTGTATTTGAAGTTTATTAAAATTAAAATAAATAGTACTGACCTTTAGAATACCATATATGGAAGTAATTTCGTAATTTGCTCATTAAAAAAAAATGTTTATAACTTACTCTTGGGAAAATGTAAAGATTTTTAACGTAATCTAGTGTAGTGAGTTGAAACAAAATGTACAACATCTAACACACTGTATAAGGAAGAACAATCAGTATCAATATTTACTTTACCTTTCAAGTTTTGGCTTGTGCAGTTTTATTCTAAAACTTCTTCTGACTGTCATAGAAAATAAATAAAAAGGTTCAAATAGAAGTAAGTTATTATGATTCTGATGCTGGATCCTTACACCTAATAGCAGCCTTACAAAGTATATTCTTCCCTTTAATTTCTTTTTCTTTTACGCAAGTTTTGATGTCTCTAATGTAATAGAAAAAAGTACAAATGACCTAATTATAATAAATTATTAACTTCAATAGTTGATTATATGTTTGCTATTGTTGTAAATTAATGTTGTAATTATTTTTTATTATTTTAATTAATTATTTTTAGGAGGTACATGATGGACTGACGGAAGTCTGAGGAAGGGATGAGACAGGGATCAGGTAATGTCTGCAGCCATTAAGTTTATTGAAAACGAAAGACACACATGACGTCCATCTTCCGATGTGTGCCGAAATATAAGTTTGAGAGTTGATAATTGGATCATTTTAAACAAAATTTAACTTTTTCATAAAACATTACCTGAGTATAATGATATTGAATCATTACAATTTATGGGGTAGCATTCAATGAAATAATTCTAATTAGTGTGGAGAAAACTATTAACTTTCTAAAAGAGAATTTTCAAAATATGTATAGACGAAATTGAAAGTTAATGTAAACTTAAATAAAATAAATATTTTGTCAACATTGCAAGACTTGACTGATTAAATTCACTTCTTCAAAAAAGCTAAAAAGAATATCTGTAATCATTTTTAACCCCTTAAAAACACAATAATAACAAAATCACCCAAAAAATACGCAGAGTGAAGCAAAATTATAAACCACCTTTTTGAAACTTAGCTTACACAAATTAATGACTATGTTAAAACTTTTTTCAAAGAAACTGAGGTTGTGACTTTGAGTGGAACCGAAATAAGCGCTTTGAGGCAACATTGCTGATGGTCCTGTAAAGCTGAGTAATTGTATTTCTCGCAACTTTAAACCTCTTTTTAGCCACCAATCAGTCTAAACTTTGTATTACTTCAATAAAATGTTTTAAGATGCGTATGTTAAAAGGGGACAATGTTTATTTCGGTAACTTTAGGAAAAAATAGGATTTGATTTGGAAAGAGTAGGATAGATAGGATTCACGAAATCATCCGTTGAATTTTACAAGAGTTTTTAAATTTTTTGTTTAAAGTTATTTTTGTGAATGGTAGTTACTTTGTGAAAACTTCACTTTTGACTCAAACACTAAATTAATGCATAAAATCTCTGAAATAGTAATTTTGACATACTTTTATTAATGTTATTTTTAGGAGTCTCTATCCATTGCTTTAATTTAAAATTGGGACTTAAGGATTTTAAGGTGGCTTTGGAATAAATATTGACACATTTTTATTTTATTTTTTATAATTAACATTAGATACTAAAATTATTGAGACTATTAATAATTTAAAAGATATTCTTCAAAACAAAACAATTTATTATTTTTTCATTTGAAAAAATAATAATTTTTATATGGTAGGAAAAAAATCTTAGTATTTCATTTACTGCAGGATATTTATTTGCTTATTTGTCATTTCATGTTAAACTTTTCAGAAAGACGACAGTTTTCCGAGGCAACTGCTCTATTGATCATTTGTTTGTAAAATGCACTCGTTTCGCTGAATGTATAAACGTGTTTTTATAATAATAACTTAATACGTGTTCTAAGAAGCTCAACTTTATTATGTGTAACAAATAAAAAATACATCAAACGTAATCTTTATATGAATAGAGCTCGAAATTAGCATTAAAGTAGTTGAAATAAAATTTAGCTAAGAAAAAATAAATGATATTTAGTACTTTTAGTTAGTGATTTTGAAACAAGTAGGAATAAAGAATGAGTCCAAATCTAAATATTTTCTAACCGTAAAATCTTTACGATGGAAGAATCAAAATATTTTTCAGATGTAAAGGTTCCCCGACGGTTTAACTAAATTAAGTGTAATAACCCAAACTCAAGTGCAATTAATACACTAATAACCTACGTAGGTAATTTTGAAGGAATAGGCAGTTGATTTTAAACTGCCTACCTTTTTCACAGGCCACTACAACACTTGTAGTTGGATCTTTTACGTTCTTGTACAGTTTTTGTTTCGCATTGATAACACTGAAGACGATTCTTCTCAGATACCTGTTTATGACTGAATTTCTCAGGCTTGCTCATAGCAAACATTTTGCAACTCTAAGTATATAACATCAACTACCACACTTTCTGTATTGATTAATGTATTCAACATTTTGAAACTAACTGATACTTCTTTAACCGAGTCTTTAAATTCAATGTACAAATTTTTATGTTGTATGAGTCGGCGAATAATTTCTGCACTGTTTTTCATAAGTACACTTCAAGAGAGGTTAGGAACTGTCTTGGTCAGTAGAGTTGTAGCTCGTTTCTGCAATTAAATCAAATATCCATTTAACATCAGTTGAGCATAACGTAGAAGCTAATAATGTCTACTTTACAATTAATTAACTTAATCCTACTCTTGTCATAAATTACTAACTACATGAAGATTATTTTAAGTCGACAACTATTTTTAATAAGATTAAAACTTACTTAATGTTGACTTAGGTATTCAAAGTGAAACGTTTACCTAATTAATCTAAATATGCAGCAACACTTGATCAAACACGAGGTTAACTAATTCCTAAAGTTTCAAAGATGTCTTGCTACCCTTAACTATGAAAGATAATTTCTTGGAAAATGAATTAGGGTTAACATGGCCAGAAGTTTAGCGAATTCTCGGCAAAGATATTTCAAATAAACGCTTTGAAAACATTGTGAAATATTCGGTTGGCTAAATTAATACTGATTTAAATATACTCGGAGGTTCATCATGTAATATTATGAATTTTTCATATTATGAATTATTCAGCTATAATGTGTTATAGCTGGTTCACAACAGCATCATTAACGCTGAGATTATTATATAAATGCCGCATTGGAACAATACCACTCACTAGTGTAATTCTGTTCAATAACATGTACTTTAAACATCACCCAGTTTCATATTAAATTTAATAAAATGTTCCATATTGCTATCTAAAACGATGAGATATTTTTGGGAACAAAAGATAGTGCAAAGTAAAGAAGTAACTTTTGATAAATCGTTATTTAATATAGAGACCAACTTTTCGAGACCTCCTAAAAGAAATCTTTCAAATCTCATTTACATTTTACTTAACTTAATTTCGATAGTAACACTTTTCTCTTTTGTGCACTTACGGAACAAAATAGATATATTAATAATATAATCTATTCAGCTTTTTTGTTTATTCATATTTTGTATGCCTCCAAAACTGTTGTTAAGAATTAAAACCAGGTTTCTTACCTTATCCGTCTAACAGTTTCACTTTGTGTCCATTCATGACAACATGTTTCACAATAAAAATTGCATCTTCAGGTCTAGGTACTTGAAGTCAAATCTTGTCATATATTAAACTTAAAATTCAACTACATATAGAATAATATAATTTACACTTACTGACATTTAAAACACAAAAATTACAATTAATTATTACTACCGTGCTGGCCAGCTATTAGACTCCGACTGAGACATGAAAAGTTTATCCTATCCCCACCTGAATATTCATATGAATATTCAGGTGGGGATCCTATATTCATATGAATATTCATATTCCTATATTCATTATGAATACTGTATTTAATAAAGAATATAATATTCATTATTTAAGAAATTAAAAGTTAACATGGTCTGGGGGTTGGGTCTCACCATAAGTACTTCGGTAACAGCTCTTTCCCTATAGGGGAATTTCGCTAAAACAGAAAATAATGTATTGTTGAATTAAGAGACTTAGAAAAAAGAGACTCTATAGGATTAAGTGTTTTATTTTGTTTTATTAATACCGACATAGTGAAGTATCGTAGGAATAAACGTTCCTAAAAAGAATAATCTTAAAACAAGTACTCCCAAATGAAACTAATGAATTTAATAAATTATCAAATTAAAACCTTAAAGTATATTAATATTCAAAAAAGTTACAATCTTAAAACAGTTTTATTCAGTGGTCGGTTATAAGCCTCCCAAGAGTTTGATATGCACACATCTTTCCCGCCTTCCCCGCCATATTTGAATGTCACATGTTAGTTATAATTGATAAGGTAATTATAACCAACCTCTGCTCCATTCATCATGCATCATCCCATTACCAAAGCCCTGGCAGGGGACTTGTCAATGCAGTACTGTGGATTTTCATGAAAGGATATTATTCTATAACAATATAGTGCAATTATTTTTATGTAGATATTATTTTTATGTATGAAGTATATTCTACACGTACAAAACATTAATTTGTATAATAAATGGAACTTAGTTCTAATTTTTGGTAATAATATAAGGTTCATGTTAATGGGTTCTATTACAACAGTAATTTTGCTACAACGTATCACATACGGTATCAACATCCGCCGGAAGGTTGTGTTCTATTGTTTGCACTTCCACTCAACTAGCCTTATTTCCGGTCCACCATCTCTAAAGTTTTAATAACATACTGTAAATATGTACCTCCTCGTTCGATATATTACAAAAATATTATTGATGTTACAATAGCATTGAATGAAACCGGTAAAAAATCTGCTGCTAAACAAAATTTACTTTTTTGTATCTATTTTATTTTATTGTTATCAATTTATAACCGTAGTTAATTATTAATCTATGCAAAATGTAAAAAAAATATATTTTATAAGGATAGAATTTTAAAAAGTCTTGCAATATAGAGAAAGTGAACCTTAAAAATAAATTTAAAAAAATTAATCATTAATGGTATTAGTTTTTACAATTTTTAACCATTAATATTAAAAGAAACAATTTTGGATAATGAGATTTTTCCAATGTCTTCGATTGACAAACTACAGAGGAATGGTTTAACTTTCACCATTCGGTACCACCAAGTACTGATTTATTGGTTAATACTCAACGTGAAATGTATCTTAATAATAAAATCACCATGTTTCATAAACTAAGTTTATGAATTCGGACTTGGGAAGTTGACACATGACATGACATGCATAGTTTTGAGAGTCATGGAATCGATTGAGAATAGATCCCTCACTTGTTTCAATAATAAATTACATTTTCAGTTAGATGAACTCATATTGTACAAATCCCTTATACAACCATTTTAAGAGAATCTCCTTGTAATGTTCAAATTACTGTGTATTCGGTTAGTTTAATATTTTAAAAATATTATTGCCATTAGTTCTGAGTACAAATATATATTATTCGTATGCATATGAACGGACTATTTATCCTTTTAAATAACTCCTTTGGTTTCATATATTGTCTCAAGAGGAAAAACAATAACGGACCGTTAAAAACAGGAGAGCTTCAACTTACTGGGATGTTTTGTATAAATGAATCTGAACCTTTTAGTTACTTAGTTTCCCTAACAATGATGACTTATTCCAACAAGTTTATTGTTGTAGCCTGTTCCTGCGATAGTGAACACTGTAACTACTGAGGCCCGAGCTTTAACGCATCAGTTGACGTTAACACTACAGTAAACATTGATTCCACAGAGATGAATCTAGTTAATAGATTGAACATTCTATTCAGGGGCAATTCAATTTAGTCTTCCATCAGTATTGGCCTTTTCTGTTTTACTTAAATCATGTGTAACCTTAAGGAAGGAATACACATGATTGGAATGAAGGAAACTTCCTCATTACAATAATAATTTTTTACTGGGAAGAAAAATCAATAATATGCCTAATCAATTATTATAAATAAGTAAACAAGGTAATCTAAGTAAATAATTCACAAAATGACATAATTCGTATAAATGAGGAAATGTTTATTAAATTGATAATAGTTATGGAACAACTGCAGCCGTGTTAGATGCTTGGAATTGTTAAAAGTTAACTACTCTCTGTGGCACTTGGAATTGGAATTCTAGCCTTTGAATTTATTGAAAAAATATGTAATGTTGATTTTTTCATTCGCATACATTAATTTATGTTCAGTATATATATATATATATATATATATATATATATATATATATATATATATATATATATATATATATATATATAGAACGCAACTTTAAACGCAATGGATGAATATATTATTGAATGGCAACAATTTGACGTGCAAGCTATAAAGTGTGTATGTTATAGCTATGTTATGTGTGTATGTCATATTGTTCTTACCGAGGTCGAAGGTTTTTTGTAGTTGCTCTTAAAACTAAAATAGTTTTCACCTCAACGAATTATATATTGTATTTTACATGCCGGTTTCTAAAGAATAATGTGTGCAAATTTAATTAAGAAACTTACGTTTATATCTCACAATAAATTACTTAAATCTTTTATTTTTTAGAGACTTATGTTAATTTAAGCCAATTCATATTCAAAAAAAGGAGATTAAGTGGTTAAAGAGTGAGACTGGACAGTTATTATTTAAATGCAGCTGTATAAAAATGTAAATGAGTTCCGCAAGATCTCTTTATGATAGTAAGGGCTCAACAAGTTTTATTTTCACCTAAATCCTTACGAATTATATGGTTTATTTTATTTCGAATGATGCTGTATATATCATATTGATTATTCAAAATAAATAGTCATAAGAGCAAAGAAACGATAGTTGAAACGGGTTCATAAATATTATATCTAGATTATGACAATATAATCTCAATATAAGAGTACAGAAGAAAGATAAAAAAGCAAAGGGAATATAATAACAGTCTCTTGTAAGGTCTGTCTTGCACAATTAAATAGAATTGATGGATGTAAAATGATTTTTAGAAATAGGTTAACATAGGTTAATGTCCGCAATGCTCATAGTTCAACTTTTATGTTTAGCAAATTTTATACTAATATTAACTCGAAAGTCTAGAGCTCATGACTCTACAAGCAACTTCAGTTACTGCTACCCCTAACAGTAAGGTAAGATACTGTTAGGGAATATTCACAGAAGTTTCCGGGAAAAACAAAACTAGTTACTGACCTCAGTTTATAAGTTTTCTTCATGCTGACACAGAAACATCTGTTTTCTGTTACTTTTAGTTGGTTCGAATTTTGCCCATTGCCGCACCAGTCAGGAAATTATTTTACTGCGAATACAGGAAACGGAAGTAAACAAACAGCTGATTTGTAGCAAACCGACGTTTAATGCGTGTTTGTTGGTTCCTTTTTAGAGAAATGCTTCTGCAGCACTGGCAGAAGTATCAAATTTTTGTTTTATTAAAGGTTAAGTTTGAAGGATTGAGAAACGTAATGAATTGTAAAGGAATACGTTATGATTGAAAGTATGTTTTTTTCTGAGTAGTCTGATGAAAAGTATCGTACGTTACACGGCCGAAAAGTTTTCCTGTACTTGCAATGAAAATCCTGTACGCGCCTAGCGGCTCGCGCGGGAACTATCATGCTCGTCCGGGAGGATCGTACTTTCCGGCCTTTTAAGGTAATATACTATTACCAAATTTTACAAGAAATAACGCTTAGTTTTCTTATATACTTAGGGTGAATTTTTCACCTGTAAAAATGATTAGGTATATAAGCGTATGTTGATATAAATGGGTTTGGACGCCTTCGTTTTATTTATCTTGTTGTAGGACCTACAAAAACATTTAAACAATATTAATCATTCATACAAATACATAAACGCTATTAACATGCTTTCTTAACGAGTTTAAGTTTCCAAAGATCGTTATAATAGCGGGCGAAGTCAATATTGCTCTTAACAGAACTGTGGTGCCTGTTGATGTTTCGGAGTAAATATTTACTGTTATACTGCCAGCCAGTAACAGTATATAGAGAATTTAAAATACTTTTACAGTGTTGGATGTTGAAAACAATTCATACTACTAAAATTACAGTATTCCTGTACTAAAAACTTATTTAAACCTATCACGGTTCCTAACCTGGTTCTTTAACCGGTAAAAGTATTAAGAAATATTATGAGGTTGGTGACAATGTTTTCGTAGTTTATAGTTTTGTTTGGTTAAAATTCTACGAGTACTACTAAAAAATGTCAATTTATTATGTTTCCAAAACCGCAGACTCAAGATCGCGTATTCGAGATATTTTAACGTAGAGAACGTATTCGTCTGAACGTAGAGAATAAAATATCTCTAGTTAGTTGTAACTGATTACAACTCTCACATAAAACGGTGTCACTAATGGATAAAATTAACAATTTTTAGCCAAATATATTCTTCCGTTTTATTGATTCTCTTCTATAACATAGTGGTACTAAATAATTTATATAACTTATAAAAGGTAGGCTACAACAACAAATTTACGATTGGTTTGAAACAGGAATATTTTAGCACAGTTTCAACTAACGTCATATAACTTCATATAACGTCGATAAATTTTACTTTCAAATGTTGGGGGATAACTAGTCTGAACGCTATTATAAACCAAATTTCAGAATAATGATAAACATATTTTTATTCTGCCTCCTTTTCTGCATTTTGAAGCCTAAATTATATTCTGAACCAGGAAAATATTTTTACACATCTTAAAATAAATCACATAAAAACTAATTATTTTAACTTTCATTTGGCGGTTGACAGGATAATGATTGTCATGATGGATTTCTTACTTTACTACATTTTTTTATAATTTGAGTTTGTATAATAGAATTGGATGTTTTTTCCAAATACTGCTGAAAGGGCTTTAATGTAATAGCCTGTAATGCATATCTGTGGTTTGTTAATTAATTACTATAATGATGAATTTCAGCAGGTTAACTAGAAACTAGAGTAGTAGTTTGACGCCATAATTAGTTAATTATAAATACCTTAAATCATTATTTCATGGTTGCTCATTAGCATGAAACTAATAATAACGCTTGACACAGGTTAAGATGATAATTTTTTTTTATTCAAATTCTTTATTGACTTAAGCCCCATGGGCTACATCAAGTTCCAATATTTTTACAATATATTAAACAAATATCCATAAAAAGTTTGTAATCTGGAAAAGAAAAAAATAACCACACCACATATTCTAATGAGACATGCACAAGCAGAATTTATATAAATATAGTAAGTAGTGATTTTAATTTATGCATTTCATGCTACTGAGAAAAAAATTACCAAATAATTTTATACATACAGAGTGACATAAGTACAAGGTATGAATTCAACATGCATAAATAAATAAATAAATAATTATTTAATAATCAGTATCATTTGTCAGCAAAGGATCACTGAGAGAGACTAAGCTCGGCTCTATACCCTCAGTGGTGGCCCTAATCTTACATCCTTCCTCAAGGTGATTTAACAATTTTTTAATTTCCTCTATAAACGATCCTAACTCGCTACGGTCGAAATCATTGAACGCCTTCTTAATTCTGTCTAAGCCTTTCCCATTTGTGCTACATTCAATTAAAGCATACATAGCAAATAATATATATTTATAGGTAATAACATAACTCTGTTGGAGTTAATGTTCATGTCATTTGTAACAATTTGAAAATACATTAATAAGGCGTACGTACAGCAATCTAACTACGTAAGTAAACAAAACTTTAACTTCTACCAAAGATACAAGCAAGTCTCGCTCCTTCAACCATCTCGCTAGAAAACCATCTTCTTGAAGTGCGACTGAGCGAAACTAAGTTTGATCACTAATGAAAGTTCGTAAAAATATGAGGATAATTTTACGTGGTTCTAATTAAATACTTGCTGATTACAAGTTATCAGAATTTCAAAATTATATATTTTTTTTTAATATGCAGGCTTACATTTAATTAAATTTTAAAAGGGACACATTTCTGTAAGGAAAATAGGAAATATTTATAGAATCTTCTAGAAATCAAAATACAACGCATGGGCAACGCAAAACTCATAATTAGTTGTGGTTTGATATAAAAACCATCTTTCTGAGCCCTCGCAACAAAATCTTGGAGAACCTATTTGCATTTTTATAAAACTTCTTTTAAATAATAACGTTGAGACGTGGCAGGCTCTGCTACAATGAAAACTTTTACTAATACTCTGTTTTAAATTTCATTTTATTAAGTAAATAAGGGATTAATTAATAAACATTGCTACCCTAGTTTTTTCATAACTTTTTTATAGCCAAAAAAAGGTTTTCCGTAAATGTTAAATAATAATTATAGGCTATGTTAAAAAAAGGTATATATACAAATTTACATGAGTAATATTAATGAGGTTGGATATATTTTAATAACAATTTTAGTGTATAAAAGTGTTATTCAAAGATGAAAAAATATCATAAACCATGTTTGGTTTTGAGACATCTGTCTCAAGGCCAAAATTTTAAAGATTTGATCGTTTACAGTTGATCTACAGTTGTTGTTATTGTCGTTCTCCTATTATTTGAGTTAAAATATATAAAGTCGGAAATTAATTCTGGTTGACTTCATCTGCCTTACTCGACACGTCCCAGCTGCTGTCGTTATCTCCGGCCGTTGGGTAGTCCAGAACGAAAACAGTACTCGTTACATGGGTTTTCACTAGAACACAACAAAAATAGTAAACCTAGAGCAAATAGAGTAGTGCAGAAATATTTTGAATTTGGTTACGGTAAAGGAATTTAGGAAATGTTTTTCTTGTTGTGATAAAAAAATCTTTCCGAATAAAAACGTACTATATAATATTGTTTATGAATTTATTCTTTATAAATAATAAACTACTTTACTTTACGCTTAGAATAAATTAGCATATTTTCGTGATTAGGCTAATCTCAAGTAACAATACTGACTGAAAAATGTTTTAATTATTGAGAAATCTCTTTATTTATTTTATGATACTCAACACAGTAACCCTGCACTGTGGGAGGTTGTACAAATACAATCTTAAACAGGAAAACAAACAAACGTTTTCCGATTATTTGCCTATAGGGATGTACAATGTGTTTGTTGTATGTACATTTATTCATTTAAATTTACATTGTTATGTTTATGTATAATGAGAAAATAGAGTGGAATTAAAAACCTATTACTATTTATGTTATCACTAACTGAACAACTCTTTTTTGATGGGCATGAAAATTAAACACCATGTAAAATACCCCTTAAGATAATATATGCTTTATTGCAATTTTTATTTTAACTACCAAAATATTATGAGGTCAGGTTCTAGAGAGTTTGAATTTGAGTTTATTAAGGATAACTTTACTCGAAGTGATCATTTGAAAACTGTGCACGCACAAACTTACAAAGTGCGTCCCTTACGAAATCACGAACCGTGTTTGAGTATCAACAACTTAAAATGTCAATATCACATTAACGCTTGGATCACTTCACTCCTCTGACAAATCCTTGCACGTTTTAGATATAAAATCTTAACCTTTCTTCACCTTTCTACACAGTTCCACCAATGTCACCTTTTTGTAATGGCTCTATTTGATGTTTTCAATAAAACAGCGGCAATAGTGTAAGTTAAGACATTAATGCTGTTTGGAGTATTGCTTTGTTTTCTTTAGATTAATTGTAATTTGATATATCTCTTGGTAATATTTCCTACAAGATAAAATATGATTCAGTATAAGGGGTTTAAATTCTTTCCTACTTAAGAAATATGGTTTTAGTTAAAGAGAATAAATGTAATGAATTAAATTTAAATACTAATAATATACTTCCAACTCTGAGTAGAATAATACAATTTTCTTAATATATACCTAAGAACAGTGGTTCAATTCTTAGTTTCTTGAAGATACATACATATATATCCTCATTATTTCATAGGATTAACTATAAAACTGAACCGAACAACTAAAAGATTATAACTACGAATTATAAAATATCAACTAGAAAATGAAACTGTTTTCATACTGTTAAAATAAATAATTGGACCTTTTATAAATTTTATGAATCCAAATCTACATCACCACATTATTATTGAAAACGATTTTCTCAAGTAAAAATAAAAGTCTGGGGATGAATTTGTGAGAAAGCGTAAAGCAATCACTTGCCAATTATCGACTAATGATTTGAAAGTGTGTTTCGCTTGAACGGACTCTGCATGCGCCTTCCTAATTAGCCGCTTTCCCGATCAAGATAAGAGCTCATTAAAAAATTATTAAAACATGTTCAATGATCAGGTTCAATACTCTTAACGATATTTTTTTGTTCATTATTTGATTATAAACTAATCTAATTTTTTTAAGAGGGTGGCGGCCTCTTTTTACCTTGCATTTGCCCCCCCCCCCCACATAGGCCTCAGGCCTGTGCGTGGAAGTTATCACGCAAACCCAAGGAGTGAGCCGGTACAGTACAAGGATGAACAGTACCAATAAAAGTATGCGGCATCATCGGGCTCGATCCTGCGACGCTGCCGCCACAGAACCAGGGCCGAATGCGCTACCAACTGCACCACCGACTCACTAGCGGACTATTTGATCTGAAAGTAATTAGTTTTAAAATTTGCATAGTTTTTAGCGTAGCGGAGGACATTACAGCCATTGGTATTGATATGAACAATCGTAAGACGTTATATAAATGTATAAGTACTAATTTAACATCCTATTTTATTAATTGAACCAACGTATAACTAGACAAATTAGTTACAAATATCATGTCTAACTTAGTGTTGAGTGATTGAGCAGCTGACTTTACCAGATAGAGGAGAATGAGCTTATGCAAACTGCAAAAATTAATATAGGTTAAGAAAAAAAAAGGAACCGAATTGGCACTTTCTGATTTTGTAATTCAATGCAATTGAGACTGGTGAATCTGTTATTTGCTGCCTTGCAGGTTTATATAGCATTTGATAGTGTCGACCCAAAATTCTGTTCAGTAAGCTAATTTTGCTCGCGGCCGAAAGATTCGTACTTTGCTTTCTGTAATCCTTCCTCAACGATCACTATCAGTTCACAGAGTTAAAACGATACAATTTAAATTTAAAAAACTTAATTTATCAAGACAGATGGCAAAAATCTGATTACCAAGAGGACCGACACTTCTTCCGATTTTCGATCAGAAAGTGTTCCTAACTTATTTAATGATTTAAAAAGAACGAGTTAGAAGAAAACTTATTTATTTCTCAGATTTTACTACTCTTTTCGCAATGTAAAACAATGCCTTAAAGTCCAAGATCAAAAAAGTTGGAGTTGACCCTTTTTATAAAAAATAACATTCCTGTTCAATATTTATCCAACAATGCTTTAAAATATTTACTCACCACGCAGCTTGATTCCAATGAGCTTAGGTACTGAGTTAATTTATAATTTTCAAAAGATTCTCCATTAAAATGTAATTAGTTTTATCAAACTTCCTATACACCACGAATCAGAGTTCAGTCATTAAAATACAGAAAGAGACTAAGTTACTTCTCCTAGCTGTAGTTTTACAGTTTCTGGTAACAGACTCCTAAATCGATACAGGCCCCCTCAGCCTGCCAATGGACGGCTGGATACTATGAGTCACATGGGTTGTAAAAGAGATGTCACAGTCTATGACGACTCCGAGAGTCTTGGTAATCCTCACCAATTGTGACCTCTACACCACTCTCACTATGAGCTCTATACCGTTACGATCTTTTAACGGTATGTAAAAACGCTGCACTTTCCTATGTTTAGTTTAAGATCATTTTCAATGGATCAAACCACAATATTTTTAAGGTCAAAGTTAATTCGAGATGCAGGTCTGTGCAAAGGGGGTTTAATTATATCACTAGCAATTGATTGAATTTATTGGCTCATGTGATTAATTTTAGACTGATTGAATTAATTGATTATATGTTTGCTTACATTTATATTATGCAACAATATTTCATCTATTAACAATTTTAGACTAAGAACTATATAAACAACAAGAAGAGTACACTATTGTAATTAAAACTAGTGTGATCCCCTAATTAATTTTCCTCATGTTTAAGGCTTATGAATAATTAGATATACCCTTTTAGAGTTATTTACTCAAACTATTCGAAACAATATTTATTTCCCTCTCATGTTAATTATGCTCACATATAAAAATTAATTCTTTGGAAAGTCGTTGACTACGCAGTATGCTGCGACGGAGCTATTTTTAATTTGTGTTTTTAAAAAGAGTTAAAGAAATCATTTCCACGTTTTTGATAGGAAACAAATATTTGTTAATTGTTAACTGTAAGGTAATTTTCTTAAAAATAAAAACCATTGGATATTGTTGTTTTAAAATTATAATTAGTTTCATGGTTTTTAAATAACTAGTTTTCAAATTCAAAAACAATTGGTAAATAATAGATTTTAACTTATATTTCTATTAATTACTTTTATGTCGAATTAGCCACCGTTTTGTTTAATTTAGTTTTTACACCAACCAATTTATATTTAATAACCATTAAATCTAACATCGCATAATATCACACAAAATTGCACGAAAGTTTTACAATTAAAATGTGTAATTATTTTCCAAGTTTCCATCAGGGCAGTGGACGTACCCGGGTCCCAAGTTCACCAGTTGTTTCTTGTTCCTGTCAACCAATCTACCTCCCTGAGATATTAAATATCTTGGGATACTATCTCATAGTCAGTTTCTTACTGGCCTCATTCCTTTGCCAAGTGTTAAAAAATATATTTAAAGAGATCGATCAGGTTAAAATAAAATAAAACTAAACGCTATACATGGATTTTGGATAATTATCTGCCCACTCCAAAAAAACCACAATCATCAAAAGGGTTGTATATTACCCATCCTTCGAATTTTTAAGGGAATAATTCAGGGTTAAAATGTGCCATCAAAATTTAGGGACACTTAAGGTTTATTTGTTGTGCGCTGCTTACTTTAGTACTTGGGACATTTTAAGGAAATTATGATTTAGAAGTCAAGATCGTTGTTCTAAAATATTATTGAAAGTATTTTCATAACTTATGCCAACGCTTGCTTGTGATAACATTTACGGTAATAAGGGAGCTATCTCTTGGTTAACTACTCTTTTTTTATTAGTAGTTTTGTTTAACTTTGTACGAATAGCCATTTTCGATATTTCTTTATTAATATCGTTTGTGAATATGAGAAACCAGCCTCTTATAATTGTATTTTAGTTGAAAATGACAAATAATTGAACATAACAATAAAACTTATACACAACAATTAAAAGCTGTACATTATTAAAAGCGGTTTTAAATCTACATTTTATTAACTAACTCAATTTTTATTTTATAAACGTGTAAATTCGCAATGAAAAAATGTAGTTGATTTGGATCCTGGAACACTATACATATTTATGTTTAGTCATTTGTTCTGTGAACATTTGAAATTCAAATCCAAGATGAATGATCTTTCAGCCGCAAAACAACCGTTTTGTTTGCTTCCTCGCTTGAACAGACAGATGCCGTCACAAAACTGTAGCCACCAGCGCTCTGTACAGCACCTTTCATTTAAATTGTTCACTGTTTTACGTTGATGAATAATTTGAGGTACTCATCATCTCTAAATATAAAAGCGAATGTGATAATTGTTTTGTTTGTTTTTTTTATTTACATAGGGAAAAAACTAAATTATGTCAAGATATCTTAACTGCCTCGCCAATTTTCTTGAAGTATCCGTTGGAGTATTCGTTACTGTTTGAGAGGAGATCAGTTCTATTGATATAAGATGTTTTATTTTACTTAAACCGATATTTGCAATTGTTCTATGATAAACTGATCCTAAATATCTTGCATAGAAAATATAGCATTTTGAAAACAATAACTCTTAGTACTCCGGACACTTATTTCTTTTCTTTGTTTGAAATTAATTGTTGTTGATGTGATGGTGATTTCGTGTACTGATTTTGATTTTTGCGGAAATTTGCCATTACTGATTAAAAAAACAATTTTCACAACGTATCCGGACCTAGAATCTGGTCCCGTCTTCAAGTTTAGAAACCCTAGAACATAACAAATAAGTAACACACAGCCAAGGTAACCTGGGTAAAAAACAAAACATACCTAAAACAGAGAACTGTAAAATCAGTCACAAAATACCTTGCTGAAAAGGAAATAAGAACACAGAAATCACTCGTGCAACAAATCATGAATGAGGAATTTTAAAATTTCAATTCAACTCTGAATTATTATTTTGATTTATCGTTTCCTTGCAGATTAATAAATATGTATGTATTATATATATATATAATACATATATATTAATACATATATATATTATTTGTATGTATATATATATATATATATAATAATTGTAATAATTGTATTCGTGAGTTAAGCTGGATCCTCAATTGTTGCAGATGCGTGATGATCTCTCAGATTTCTTTTAATTGACGAAAACTCTGATCCACTGGACCCTTTGAAAGTTGTGTATTCTAATCTTAAAAGACAATATAGGGCTGCGGCAAAAGCATAAAATGTTCTTGTCCATCTTAACTCGTCTGGTTGTAAGCCCAAGGCTATCTAGGACATTGTCAATGAGACCATTCAAAATAAAATCTAGACTAAGTCCTTCAAAACTTTTAAAAAATAATACAATTTTTAAAGAATTTTAAATAACTTTAATATTCTTTAATATATGTAAATTACGAAGTATTCATCCTCAAAGAATTTTATCAAACTATATTTTTCCATCATTGTATGGTTAGTCAAATTATTTAAATTTCAATAATTTTAGTGTTTAAAAAAAATTTTCCAAAAATGTTCTCTAATTCCAGTCTAGTCAAAAACTATACCCGAGACTAAAAAGAATAAAAATAATACATTATGATAGTACTGTACAATAATAATAACAATTACTTTACAAAAACCATTCCTCAGACTGAGCAACAATATCTTCCTCGTAATGGCGCTCTTTATCATATATAAATTTATGGGGCTTGAATTTAATGGTGATGCACTATGAATCATTATTACATTACAAGGTAGTTAACGTCCAAAGTAATAACTTGTGTAACATGACTGAAACAAATTATAAACTTCACATTGGTCAGATATAAAGGACAAAAAATGTGATCAATATAGAAAATAATGCAATTTGTTGAATGTTTTACAAAAAATAAATAAATAAAAACATAATATTCAAGGATTATAAAAAATATCCGGAAATGCCCGCCAATTTAAAACGAATTGAGATATTTTAGCTCTGATGCCACTAACATTTCCCTTTTAACAATGCCATAAAAACTATATAGCATTACATGTCTATGAAAACAATCTCATTATTTAAAAGCGAGGCCACTTTTTCTGGAACACCCAGTTTTTTTTTTAATTGAGCACGCACTTCTGTATTAGAGACGTAGAGAAGTATATTTTTGAATCATGTTCAGAAGGGCCAAATGAACATCTAATGTGTGCAAATTTCATTCATCCGTACTTTTACCTCTGTCCTATTATTTGTCCGATTTGACTGGGCTATTTAACACATAAAAGTCTTACTTGAACTCTAAACCATAAAAGTTTTTGCCTTTACCCTATAAGTACGATTTATATTATTTCAGTAATTTTTTAAACACGAATAAATTTTAAATTTTCTAGTGTGATAGAACTCCATTTATAATATTTATTATTCTCTGATTTACACGTTTGTTACAATTCCCTCGATTAGTTAAGAAAGTTGGATTAAATAGCTCCGGATGTCTTTACATTTAAAACATTAAATTAATCTACATAGAGAAAATCTCCATGGCTTGACATAGTTTATTCATTCTGTGGCGTGCGCTAGTCAGTTACGAATACCAACTCCGACACGGGCGGCTTAAAACAAACGTCGTTAGATATTCTGTGTGACTCGTGCATGTTTACGTTGAGCTTATAACCTCCAACATTTTATAGCTCCTCTTCAGTTTGCTGTTTATGTTCTTTCGAATTCGGGAAGACTGTTTTGCGTTATAACAAGATAAATATGTCTTAAATTTGCATATCGTAACCAAATTAAAACTATTTCTGCACTACTCTTTTTGCTCTATTATTCATTTTTGTTGTGTTCCATTGAAAAACACATACAACGAGTTCTGTCTTCACTCTGGACTGTCCTACGGCCGGAGGTCGCAGCAGCAGCTAGGACAATATTATGTTTAAAACATACGGTCTGACTTGTGAAATAAGAATTTTACTTATGTCAAAACACTAATTATAAGACAATTTGATGGTTATCTTTGTGATATTAATGGTAATCTTTATATGGTATATTCAATTCACAAGTTTTGAGCTGTAGAAATGGTTTAATCAAAGGGTATGTTTAAACAAAATTTCGGAACCAAAAACACAATCTGAGTTTTCTATTTTTATAAATGTTTCACACCATGCAAGTTTATGTCAACCAGCTGGTATAGTTCTGGACAGCCTTGTTGGCGGGTGGCGAAAATTGTAATCTCCCAAAATGTCTGCTAAATAAACACATGTTTTGGTAGAACTGTCAAAACTTTGTTTACGTTTCACCTCATTTACACTGCAAAAGAATGCCCTCTGCTTCACTGAGAGATTCCTTACGCAATTAAAATTTCTGGAAATATTTGCGCAATGCATCAGCTGGTTATCTTGTTTTGGCAACCTTTCATCTTAAATGATTTGTTTTAATTTAAGAATGTGTTCCCACACTTTTGTCGTCGTACTTCATGATTTGTGTTGAACTTGCAAGCATTTAACATTAGTTGCACTTGCGGTTGCAGCAGAATATTTCCTTGTGTAAAGTAACTTTACATAAACAAATGACCATGTGATTTATTACCAAAACATTGCAATTATTAAACACTAATTACGACAACAGCGCACTCACTCACCCGCCAGTAAGGCTGTCCAGAGCTATAGCATCGAAACGTTTGTTTGTTTCCCCGCTTCAGATTGTATTTGTACAATTTCCCACAGTGCAGAGTTACTTTTTTAAGGATCATAAGGTAAATAACGAGATTTCTCACTAATTAAAACATTTATTAGCCAGTATTGTTGCTGAAAATTAGTTTTCTCATGGAAATATTTTATTTTACATCAAAGCATTAAGCTACCTGGCACTATTCTGCACTACTTTACTTTCTTTAGGTGTTTTGTAATGAT
Organism: Flexamia atlantica; assembly: GCA_035578135.1. Lineage (NCBI taxonomy): Eukaryota > Metazoa > Arthropoda > Insecta > Hemiptera > Cicadellidae > Flexamia > Flexamia atlantica. The sequence continues at coordinate 15,421,308 of JAQJVK010000014.1, read as the reverse complement.
ACAGTGAAAACACCCGTGTAACGAGTTCTATCTTCGCTCTGGAATACCCAACGATCGGAGGTAACAACAGCAGCTGGGACGTGTCGAGTAAGCCAGTTGAGGTGAACCAGTATTAATTTCCAAACAAATATGTTAACCTAAATAATAGGACTACCACAAAAACAACCACTGTAAATGATTAAATCATTTAAGGTTTGTCCTTGAGACAGATGTCTCAAAACAAAACATGGTTTTGATATTTTTACATATTGAATATCACTTTTATACACTGACATTGTTAATAAAATATCCAACCTCATTACTATTATTATTTACTAATGTAAATTTGTATGTATACCATTTTTCATCAAATTTTTATTATTTTAACCTTGCGAAAAACTTTTGTCGGCGAAAGTTTAGGAAAAACTAGTGTAACGATGTTTATCAATTAATGCTTTATTTCATAAAACCAGATTGAAAACAGAGAGTGTTAGTAACATTTTCCAGTGTAGCAGAGCCTGCCACGGGTCAACGTTGTTATTTAAATGAAGTTATATAAAAATGCAAATGAGTTCTCCGAGATTTGGTTGAGACGGCTCAGAAAGTTGTTTTTTTTTATCAGACCACAACTAATTATGAGTTTTGCGTTGCCCAAGCGTTGTATATTGATTACAATTAAAAAAAACTTTAAATCTAGAAATATATCCTCTTTTCCTTACGGAAATGTGTCGGTTTTCGAATTCCATTAAACGTAAGCCTGTATTTTGCTATATTTATAGTTTTAATAGTTCTAACTTTAAAATTCAGATCATAATCAACTTGTAACCAGCAGTTATTTAATTAGGACCACGTAAAATTATCCTCATATATTTTTCTAACTTTCATTAGTGAAAAAACTTAGTTTCGCTCAGTGGCACTTCAAGAAGTTGGTTTTCTAGAGTGTTGAAGGAGCGAGACTTGCTTGTATCTTTGGTGGAAGTTGAAGTTATGTTTACTAAGTGGGTAGACTCCCGCACGTACTCCTTATTAATGTATTTTAAAACTGCAATCAATTAAATTTCAGGCGAATAAACATTAACTCCAAAAGAGAATTTAATATTGATTCAAGTGACCATAATGATAAAGTTTACCTAGAAATATATCATTTGCAATATGAAGTGTCGTCTTGACCTTCGTCCAGGAGCATAAGTAGTTTCACGCTACCAAGGAACCATCGAATGATGACGTAGGGTATCAATAATTAATTAACTAATAATGGCGTTAAATTTCTTCTCTAGTTACTAATTAACCTACTTAACCTTCGTTACTCGGCTGTAAAAAGTAAAAAAAAGGCAGCACAGATATTCGTCAACAGCTGATACAAAGAACCACATTGAGTTTAACTTCGAAGTAAACATCATGTGCTGTTTTTCATACACCAGTTATAAACAGTATTTAATAAAATAAGAAAATCATCGTGACAAACATACATGATGCTGCCGACCGTGTAACACAAGTTTAAATTATTCATTACAAGTTTTTTCTTTAGAAATCTGTAAAGATATTTTTTCTGGCTCAAAATATAATTTAGACCTCGAAAGAGGGAGAGGGAGAATATGCGAATGCCATGATATAACGCTGGATTTTTGTTTTCAAGCAACGACTATCCTCTTGATATTATACCCAAAATTTATTCTCTAACGCTTGAAATGGTTTATAACAATACGTATATTATGGTTTTGAATTGCATTTTATGAGAGTGTTCAGACTTCTTATCACTCAACATTTGAAATTAAAATTTGTCGACGACAAATGTGCAGTTCAAACTATGGTAAAATATTCATGACTCAAACCAATCGTAAATTTGTTGCTGTAACCAAACTTATTAAGGTTATAGAAATGACTTAGCACCACTATAATAAAAAAAGAGAATCAATAATCCGCAAGAAACTGTTTTTGTTAAAAAATATTAATTTTATGTGTAGGTAGTACAGTAGTTTTTATAAGAGAGTTTAATTGTACGTAGAGAACAAAATCTCTACTACATCTCTACAAAGTAGAGATGTAGAGATCGGTTGTTACCATAGTTTGGAAACAGGATAAGACGAAATATTTGTATCATATTGACATTCAGTATTATTATTATTCACATAATTTTGATGCTCCCATAAAACCTATTAACAACGAAAACCTCATTGCTGAGCTCTTTTCACTTCGCAATACATTGATTGGTTAAATAATCAGGTTGGGAACCGTGTTAGGTTTAAATCAGGTTTTAGTACAAACATGAAATGTTTTCAACATCTACCACTGTAAAATTGCTTTAAATGTTCTACATACTGTCACTGGCTGGCAGTATAACAGTAAATATTTACCCCGAAACGTCAACAGGCACCACCGTTCTGTTAAGAACAATATTGACTTTGCCCGGAATTATAACGATCTTTGGAAACTTCAACTTATTAAGAAAGCAGATTACAGAATTTTGTATTGTACGCATGCGTCCAAAAATTTCAATTTAAAAAAATGTAATCATGATTATTATTTATTTTAATATTTTTTTAGCTCCTTCAACAAGATAAATAAATCTAAGGCATACAAAACGATTGTTATCAACATACGCAGACACTTTTTGATCGGTTGAAAAATTCACCCAATTTATCTAAGAAAATTAGGCGTTATTTCTTGTATAAAGAATAGTAATAATATATTACGTTACTTGGGCAGAAAGTACAATTTTCCCGAGAGAGCACGATAGTTCCCGTGCGAGCCAATAGGTGAGTGCGGAATTTCCTCGCGGTACAGGAAAACTTTTCGGCCGTGTAACGTACGATACTTTTCATTATACTAGTAAGAAAAACATACTTTCAGTCATAACGTATTCCTTACATGATACTTCGATTGAATAACATATAAACCAATACGTATCTTTAATCCTTCAAACCTAACCTATAATAAACAAACAAACATTTGGTACTGTGGCAGTGCTACCACTACATTATCCTAAAAAGTAACCAATAAACACGCACTAAATGTCAGTTTCCTGTAAATCTGTTGATTTTTTATTTCCGTTTCCTGTAATCGAAATCCCTCAAAACTATCAGTCCGAAAAAAGTTTTTTCCGGACTGGTACAGCAATGTGTACCTTTCGAGCCAAAAAAGGAACAGAAAACAGATGTTCCTGTGTCAGTAAGAGGAAACACTTTTTACGGACTGGAAAGTTTTTTTACTACGTGTTTATTTTATACGTTTTAGAAAAATGTAGTGGTAGCACTGGCAGTATCGGCAAATGTTTGTTTTGTTTCTTATAGGTTAGGTTTGAAGGATTGAGGAACGTATTAGCTTATATAACGTATAAGTTATGATTGTAAGTATTTTTTTCTGAGTAGAATGATGAAAAGTATCATACGTTACCCGACCGGTAAGTTTTACCGTACTGACATCAAAACCCCGTTCCGCTTCCGCTCACGCGAGAACTACCATGCTCGTCCGGCAATGCTGTAGTAACGTAATAGACTATTTTGGACTGGTGCGAAAACGGGTAACTTTCTAGTCAACAACAGGAACAGAAAACAAGATGTTCCTGTGTCAGTATAGTGAAAATTTATAAACTGTGGTCAGTAACAGGTTTTTTTATTCCCCGGTAACCTCTGAAAATATTCAGAAGTTACCGGGTAATAAAAAGTAAGTAAGTAAGTAAGTAAGTAAGTAACTCTCTTATCTTAGTGTTAATGGTAGCAGTAAGTTAAGTTATTTATGCTGTCTATTTATAGTTATGTGCTCTAGATTCTTGAATTAATATTAATATTAAATTTGCTACACATAAAATTTGAACTATGAGTTTTGCGGACACCAAGCAATGTTAACCTATTTTTATTAATATTTTTAAAACCTATTTCATTCTATTTCATTGTGCAAGACTGATCTTATAAGAGACTGGCGTTATATTCCTTTTGCTTTGAGTACCTTTCTTCTGTACTCTTATAATTTGATTATAGTGTCATAATCTGGGTATAACATTTTATGAACGCGTTTCAACAATCATTTATTCCTTTGCTCTTATTGCTCCTTGTTTTGAATAAATACTACGATGTATGCAGCATAATTTGAAATAAAATAAGCAAGCCCTATAATTCCTAAGGATTTAAGAGAACATAAAACTTGTTGAGCCCTTCCTATCATAAAGAGATCTTGCGGAACTCATCTACATTTTTATACAGCTTCATTTAAATAATAACTGTCGCAGTCTCACTTTTTAACCACTTAGTATTCTTTTTTGGAATATGATTTGGCTTAAATTAAAATGATTTGCCTGAAAATAAAAGATTACAATAATTTATTGTGAGTTAAGTTTCTTCATTACTTTCGCACAGAAATGGTGAAATTGCCACTTCTTTAGAAAATGGAATGTAAAATACAATATTACAATAATTCTTTGTGGTGAAAAATAAGTTTAGTTTCAGGGGGAACTAAAAAAACGTTTAGCCTTTGTAAGAATAATATTAATGCATAAAAACTTAATAGTTCGCGCGTAATATTGTTGTCATTCAATAATATATTCCATTGCGTATAACATTACAACTTACTAATATATCATGATCATAATTGAAGTTTTAGAATTAAAAAATTTTTATTCCATATTTTTTATTAAGTTAATGGCTAAAAATCCATTTCCAAATGCTGCAGAGCGTAGTTAACTTTTACCAATTCTAATAACTTAACGGCTGCATATGTCCGATAGTTATTATGAATATAATTAACATTTCCTCATTCATACGAATGGTGTCATTTTATTAATCAATTATTAACTTTGATTAACATGTCTCCTAATTTATAATGATTAATAAGGCATTTTACTAATTGATTTTTCTTGCCAGTGACACATTATTATTGTAATGAAGAATTTCCCTTTCCAAAATAAGTATACATATGACTGAAGTAAAATAGAAAAGGCCAAAAGAAATGGAAGACTAAACTGAATTGGTTATGAATAGAATGTTCAATCTATTAACTAGATTCATCTCTGTGGAATCAATGTTTACTGTTGTGTAAACGTCAACTGATGCGTTAAAGCTCGGGCCTCAGTAGTTACAGTGTTCCAATCGCACGATTGGACTAGGACAATAACCTTCTCGGAATTAGGCATCATTGTTAGGGAAACTAAGTAACTAAAAGGTTCAGATTAAATAAAATGTTGTCCTTTCTGTCTTACTTATCTAATATTTTTATCTATAGTGATTTATTTATAACTCTCGTTACAATACCAATCGTTTCTTACTTAATTTTTTACATAAAATTATTTTTAATCACACGCCTTATACAATGTTGTAAACATAGCTCAATTAATATTTGTGGATTTCTGTGCTCTTTTTTAATGAAATTTGGTAGGAACATTCTTATTGATACAGATATTGGAGCTATTATTGCAAGCTATTAATTGTTACAGGGAGTTAATTTTGTAATCAAACAAAAAAAATGATGAATTTATTATGTATCTAGTTCAACATAATTGATTTATCGTTGTTAGGGCGAATTACAAATAAATTAACAGGCAGTTGAAATTGGATAGACAGGTCCGCAACTTTAAATTACCGAGATCAGAGATGATAAAATATAATAGATCTGCTATTACACTATGGTCGATTTTTCAAATTTTACAAATTTCCTTAAACATTTGTGATCTATACAGGGTGTTCAAAAAATGTGGGGCAATAATTTACGAAGTGATTCCTTGGATGAAAATAAGCAAAAAGGTTTATATAAACATAGGTCCTAAAGTGCTTCGTTTTCCGTCTGTGTGTCCCTTTATGATTTTTTTACATATTTAATCATATCTCACGAACTGCTTAACGTATAAGAATCAAACTTGGTATATGGATAACCACTATTAAGACCTATTTTTGTAAGAAGTATCAAATTTCTACTTTGTACCATTTTAAAATGGCGACTGTTTTTTTTTTCAAAGCTAAATATCTTAAAAACCGTAAATTTTAGAAAAATTATACAAGAGACGAAAAAGCTGCGAAATTTAATCTAATTAATGGTGATATTAAGGTTATAACAATAGGACAACTAATAATTGAGAAATTTTAAATTTTCCGAATGAAAACATGCAATTTTCAGACAGAATGTTCTAAGAAACCATGTTTTTATGCAGAAAAGTTAAAATTTCTCCGTTATTAGTCGTTCGATTATCGTAACCTTAATATCAGCATTAATTAGATTAAATTTTGCAACTTTTTTGTCTCTAGTATAATTTTTCAAAAATTTACAGTTTTTAAGATATTTAGCTTTAAAAACAAAAAATAATCGCCATTTTGAAATGGTACAAAATAGAAATTTGATACTTCTTACAAAAATAGTTCTTAATAGTGGTTATCCATATACCAAGTTTGATTTTTATACGTTAAGTGGTTCGTGAGATATGATTAAATATTTAAAAATCATAAACAGACACAGACGGAAAACTAAGCACTTTAGGTCCTATGTTTACATAAACTTTTTTGCTTATTTTGACCCAAGGAATCACTACGTAAATTATTGCCCCACATTTGTTGAACACCCTGTATAACTAATATGGCGTCGTCCATAAATTAAGTAACGCTAAAATCTGCATTTTAGACCTCCCACCCTCCCTTGTAACGGAACTGTAACGGCGACACTAACCCTCCCTAAAACTTACGTAACGCAGAGCCATTAACACCCCCTAATTTATATTATTCTAAAAATCCTAATATATAATACAAAAGACAAATTCAATCTTAAAATAAACATATAATTTACTGACGTAAAAAATCCAAATATTTGATCAAATCTTGATGCATTACATCACATCATATTGCACTTAGTAAATGGAATGAAATTGGAAAAAATAAATATAATTTTCACTCGGTCCCCCAAGCAGTGGTCATGTTTCCAGACACTGTCACGATTGACAGCGTGGATGACTCCGTTCTGGGGTTATTTTGTTAATTGGGCACGAACGTTAAGTTCTGTTCGAACCGGGCATCCAACCCAGTCCAACCAAGATCATTCAAAAGTCACTATTTTTTTCAATTATTATATGTAACTAGAAGCTGTTCAAACCTACTCCCGTTTGTTAGAAGAAAATATAATACAAACATAAAACAATTTTGAACCTTGAATTTTAACTGGAGAAAAATTAATGTTGAATAAAATAAGACATACATTCTTGAGGTTTAGCGGTTCCGTAACGCTGCGTCTAATCCCCCACCCTCTCCCGTAACGGGTCATAACGCTCTCAAACCCCTCTCCTATAGGGGCGCTACGTAATTTACAATTAGCCCCTAGGACTCTTCGAGTTGTTGAGTTGATGGTGCAGTCGAAAGTCGCCGCTCCTCGTGGGTACAGGCCGATTCAAATGACCCGGCCCAATCCACCCATAGAACTATTGTTAATTTTAGCATTGAGTTTATGCAAGAAAGCTGGGCCATGTTATTTAGCTTACACTATAGCGATGTCATAGTTCGAGCCGCGCCGCCAGTATTTTTTTAACAGCATTGTTCTTCTTATACCGAGTCCATTCACGTCCTGCTTTGCTTTACCTGCCCAAAGTCCACGTATAGAACAATATTTGGAAGGGCAAATAGAAGGTCTAAAAGAGGCCATAAACCTCGTTTTAACTTTATATTATACCCAGCTCTATTAACACATTGTACACATTAAATATGAACTTCTGAAAATGTTATTCAGGGTCGGGTGAAATATTGTTAACACAACTGATCATTCTATTAATTTTAACTTTTGGGATATCACTATAGACTAGTGAGATTTAAAATAGGTACATCCACGTGCATATTTAGGTTTGAATATATTATGAAACTAGCAGTTGCCTGTGGCTTCGCTAACGATAAAAATTGTAACACCCTGCTGCCTAAATGAAGATAGGCCACATACTGAGTTTATGATTACACACATAAGGTACAAAAATGAATGATAACTTTGAGTCAACTGACTAAACTAAATCTAACTTTTATATAGTACATATAATCTAAATAATAAGTCAAGAAAACAACCATAAAACCATTATTAAAGTATCAAAATTGTAAATCAGCTGTATCCGTATGTGAAGCTTGAACCATCTCCTTGTTGAATGAACATTGAAAACTAAACAAAAGATCATCCATTCCATTTTCCTAGGAAAACTTATAAACTTCGACCTCACCAAGAACCCTTAAAAGTTCGAATTAAAACAAAACGTTCTCAGCAGATGCTTACGCCATAAAGAACGTCCATGCAAAGGTCCAAGGTTGTAAAACCTATAAGGAAATTCGCTAATTCCGTCAAAATGAAATTCGCTAAAAGACAGAAGCAAAGTCTTTTTTCTAATGATGTGCATAAAATAAATGGTTTAAATTAGCTCTTTCAATAACAGCTGTTACAGGGAAGAAAGGTCTTTAAATTATCTCTAGTCAGTGATTTATTTTATGTTCTATTCCTGACATCTGATTTGACATACTACCACCAATTTTTTTGCTTTTTACATCTGTTTGGATATAAAAAGTTCATCAATTATTATTTTTATCCTGCCACACGCCAAACTTGGTCGAGATAAAATAAAATTCGTGTTTTAGGATTTTGCAGTTTTTCAAAAGTACTTGTGATTTAGTAAATTGCCTAAATATCAAACCTTTTATACTTGATGAGTAGATTCCATGAGCAAATGGATTATGTACGAAAACTAACGATGGATTAAATGCTACTTTTATATAGTACACAAAAAAAATAAATATTATAAACCAAAATATAAAACTGAATGAAATCGTTAAACATCTGTAACGACGAATCCATCAGTGAAGGTAACTATCACCTGCTTGGAACACTGAAAATGTAAACAAAACGTCATCCCCTTTAATTATTATGGAGAAACTTGGTTGAAATCGAATAAAACTCGGTTTTTAGAAGCTTCCTATTTAATTTAAAAAAGACGTACGCTAGTTTTAAGTAGTCTAAAACCTTATCATATGTGCATACTACACAGGAAAAAAGTTTCAGCCATGACAGTACTCTAGTTTTTGCGTGAAAAGCGGTCTAAAGTGTGATGTTGAGCGTTTCCAACATCGTGACATAAATTGAGATAAGGCTTGATTCGGATTATCTGATCTTCAAAACGCAAAAATAACCAAAAATTTCATAATTCTAAGCAACGGTCAGACAAAACTCTAATTTTATTTATATAGATAGAATAACAGACATTTTGCGTCACTCTTTGAAAAACTTTAAATAAAGGAGGCCACCTGTATCTTTTTAATCGTATAAACTTTAGCCAGAGTATTTTGCCAGAGATTATGTCGTTCGTTTACCATTCACTCTCAGGTGAACTAGACAAAGAAAGTGGACTGGACTGTGGTCTGGACAGATCAAAGAGACACAAACACGCTTCCCTGGACATTCTGGCCTGTCACATCTACAAAGCTCCTTCCTTACCTTACTGCTATTGAACCAAAATAAAGTGCAACGTCGCTCGATATTTAATAATTTTCTTTAAATTAGAACGGAAACTTTTATTCTGAGTTTTTTAACGTTTAGGCTCAAAAAACATATATGAACATATATTGTACTGTACCTATTTTAAACATTCAATTTACAACAACTTTTACAAATAGTACGTATAATTAAAATTTCAAAGAAAACATTGAATAGCTGAAAGTAAATTAAATTGTTAAGTTTGTGTAAAACTTTTATTAGAACATGATGTATCAAAAAACTTGCTAAATAATTGTTTCCCGTTTTGTATACATTTTTCCGTTTTGCATACAACAATAAGCAAAAATATTGCTCGACTGTTCACGGCAATACTGTTGACAATGAAATTGAATAATGTATGTTGGGGCGATGTACTAATTCATTATAACTGGCAGGATCCATGTATCTGTTATATTGTTATATGTCTAGTTATCGTTCAGAACCACTGTAATATTATGATTTCATTCGTTCATTCGGATTTCCATTTGTTTATTATCACGCAGAATGTATGAATTGAGTATGGATTCGCAACAAACTTGACGTATTTAAACTAATTTGGTGATGAATTTTCAAAGAATGTACTACCATAAAGACGTATTTTTAGAAGTCCTTTGTTTCTTCAGTTGAAATAGAAATTGTATTAATTAATTAAACAAAGTGGCAAAAGAACGGACAGATATGGACGTTGGATAAGAACAATATATAACATTTGCAAAATTAATTATAATAATAAACATAAGTCTACACAATACAATACGAACAACATTTTGAATGATCTGGTACCAAGATTGTTCATATCGATCATTGTTATTATATAAATAATAATAAAATATTTTTGTTACTTCCTGCCCTATAGGAATCCAATGAAGATAATGTGGGGACGCGTTTCGCCAATTACAGCATCTTCAGACACCAGTCACAAATTTTACCCCCTTATTAGTCATCACACAAAATTCCCCTTTCGGATCTTTGATTACAAAAATCTTAGTCAACACACATATTAATATAAAGCAAAATGTATCGAGCCAGTTTTGTATTTACTTTAATTTGTGCGTTGAATTTTAAGATCCAATATTTGCATTTTATGTGATGAACAAGATACATCAGGATATCCTATGAATGTGTGACAGATGTCTGAAGATACCGTAAACGGCAAACCGTTTGACGGCATTTTTTAAATTAGATTGCTATAAGGCATTAATTAATAATAATATATTAATAATAAGAATAACGTTGAAGAATATATAAAAATTACAAGCTGATGAAATGCTGTAAGTAGATTTATTGCTTATGTTGTTTATCATTGATGTTTAGTGATGAAAAAATAATCACTAAATAATTTTATAGCAGAAAAAAATTGCACCATTGTATGTATGCATTGTCATCACCTTACCTTACCTTAATAACTTAAGCGTTATTTAAGGTTTATGATAAAGAATGAGAAACGGAGCAGAATGAAAGACAATGGTAAAAGAAACTGGCCCATTGGTTCTAGGATGAAACGCGATCAAAATTAAAATCTTAATCTTAAATAAAATAGTTTTAAACTCAGGCAAAAGAAAAAATGTTAGTTTATAAAATATACCTCAGCATTCGAAATATATCTTATATTTCGATAAATAAACTTTATTTTGATAGTAGCATTGTTATTTTATTGATTGTATCATAATGTATGCATTTATAGTACACTAGCAGACATACCCGCGGCTTCGCCCGCTGAAAGGATAACATTTTTTTGATTGAATCATACTATACAATGTGCAACAGCCTCTTTCCCGAAAAAGTTTATCATTCGGATTGAAGATCGAATCACTCATTTAGTTGATAGAGGCGAAAATTTACTGTAGACGTTTTTGGAACTGATATCCCCGTCACCTACGTGAACCCTCAAAACATTTTAAATCTTTAAACGTTTCTGATGGAAACTTTTACTCGAGATGGAATGTCCATGCAGAGTTCCAAGAATATTGTTGGATTGTTGTTGTCTAAATAATTATTTATTAGACGGACAACCCATTTTACAAAAGTGAGAATACGGAATACTACTTCGGGTGGTCATTAAAACGCAAATAGCCTTAGTGGAGTTTGACAAATATATAGTAAAGTGACCGTAATAAATTTGTATATTTTATTATTTTGGTAGATGGAATCTTGTGTCTTTTCGAGCCTTTGAAAATATTCTATAGGTCCTCTAGCCATACTTTTGAAAACATAAATGACCGCCATTTTGAATTTCTTAATGTATCCTACTTTAGCCGACTGAGATATAATCTTTTAAAAACCTGTCTTAGTCCGCATATAGAGCCTATAAAATATTTATGCCTAGTTTCATAGCCAAAGAAGCCTTTATAAGCTTTGAAAACTGATGAATGGCCGCCATTTTGAATTTTACAAAGGACCCTATTTTAGCCTCTAGAGAGAAAATATTGCAATATCCTTTCTTAGTACGCATCTAGAGCCTGTAAAGAATATTTATGCTAAGTTTCATCGCTCTAAACCTTACAGTTTTTGAGAAAGTGTGATCAGTCAGTCAATGGGTTTTGGCTTTTATATATATACTAGCTGATATACCCGCAGCTTCGCCCGCTGAAAGGATAGCTCATTTTAATTCAATTATATTATGCCTTGTGCAATTTTTAGGAATAATTAACAAATGGATTGATTTAGAACTGGCGCCAATTCTTGGTGCCCACGCCGTCCATAAGACTAATGTTAATTTTAGCATTGGGCTTATGGACGGCGTGGGCCCCAAGAATTGGCGCCAGGTATATTTGGGTCATGTGCGTGCAATTAAACCCTTAAGATACAGCTTATAATTCCACTCTAGATGAAAATGAGGAAGTGTAACGCTTCCTCTAAATATGCCCCCCCCCCCATGATTAGCAAGTGTGGTATAAATTAACTTCCTCCAATTTCCCAATACAGAGAATGAGGATAACCCGCAATATAAAACAAAGATGATACTAAAGATGGATTTTCGACTTGACATCAATCTGAATTTAGCATGTTTTTGAAAACAAACCGAAAACTGTAAGAAAAAGTAGGAGGTAAATATTTTGGCCAAAAATCTATTTTCCCAAAAAGTTTCTCATTAATTTTTTTAATTTTACTCTTTCAGTAGATTGGTTCTCGTACCTTTTCTGTTCCCTGAAATTATTCTACAGGACTCCCATCCATAGTTAGGAAAAACTAAAATGGCCGCCATTTTGAATTTTTTCAAGTCATCTATTTTAGCCGTCTGAGAAAGAATATTTTTAAAACCTTTCGTTTTTCGCATCTAAAGCCTATAAAGAATAATTGTGCCAGGTTTCATGGCCCAAAGTTTTGTGGTTTTTGAGAAATTAAACTTTGAAAGCTAAAAGTGGTTGCCATATTGTATTTTTTAATATACTATGTTAAGGCCTTTAGAGACAAAATATTGCAAAATCCTTTCTTAGTACGCATCTAGAGCCTGTGAGGAATATTTGTGCCGAGTTTCATGGCTCTAAGCCTTATAGTTTTTGAGAAACTGTGATCAGTCAGTCAGTCAGTCAATGGGTTTGGGCTTTAAGCGAATTTCCCCTATAGGGAAGAAGCTGTTACCGTAGTACTCATGGTAAGACCTAAGCCCGAGACCATGATAACTTTTCGTTTTGGGGCCAGAAGCAAAAAACACTATTCGTTAATTTTCATACATATATATCTATATAAATATATATATATATATATGTGTGACATATGTATATATAGCCATATGATTGTATTTATTATTGTTTGATGTAAACAAAAAAGATACTTTTGATTGTATAAATAAAATATAGTTCAACTTATAAAGATTATTTTAGTTTAGCTTATAAAAAGGAAACATGAATAGCTTGGGTTTGGGATTTCGATCAACAGACAGCATTCACAAAACTAAAAGAAGCTCTAGCATCACCCCCTGTGCTGCGCTATTTTGACCCAAAAATTCCCATAACATTATCGGTTGATGCTAGCTCGCATTCAGTCGCGTCTGTACTTCTACAGGAAAATCGCTCTGTAGCATATTCCTCTAAATCTCTTACCAAAACACAACAAGGTTACAGCCAGTTGGAAAAAGAAGCTTTAGCAATTTCTGTAGCTTGTAAAAGGTTTCATGAATATGTATGGGGTGCACGTGGTCTGGTAGTAGAAACTGACCATAAGCCCTTAGAATCAATCTTCAAAAAACCGTTACACGATACTCCTCCTAGGGTTAGGCGTATAGTTATGGAGATAATACCCTACAATCCGCATATTGTTTATAAGAAAGGAACAGAACTATACATTGCAGACACCTTGAGCAGAGACTGCATAAACAATGCATCAAACGAAGAAGAGCTTGCCTTTTATGTAGATCTTGTAATTTCCATGCCAAAGGAAAGACTTGTAGAGGCCCAACGTCTCACAGAAGAAGAAGATGAGCTTTCAAAACTCAAGGGAGTTATTTTAAAAGGTTGGCCTAAAGAAAAATCTGACTTGGCAGAAGAGCTACACAAGTACTGGAATTATCGAGGAGAATTAGCGGTTCATGAAAATATCATTTTTAAAGGGGAAAGAATTTTGATGCCCTTGAATCTTCGTCCGCTAACGCTAAAACAGATACACCTAGGACACAGAGGTATACAAGATTCGCTCAACTTTGCTCGTGAATACGTCTTTTGGCCAAACATGACAAACGAGATCAAAAATTATGTTTTGAATTGTAAAATATGTTCTAGGCTTCAAAAAGACAAGCCTGAAGAAGAACTATTGCAGCAAGAAGTACCAACTAGACCGTGGATGGAAGTGGGAACTGACATTTTTCAACTATCAGGAAAAGATTATCTTGTAGTTGCAGATTCCTACTCTGGATTTTTTGATTTAGTGGAACTAAAATCGGCTACATCTTCAAATGTGATTATTGAACTAAAAAAATGGTTCTCAGTGCATGGAATTCCAGAAACGTTGTTGTCTGATGGAGGTACTCAGTTTAACTCTTTCGAGTTCAAAAAATTTGAAAAAGATTGGCAGTTTAATCAAAGAGTTTCCAGTCCTTTATTCGCAAGATCTAATGGTTAAGCCGAACGGTACGTGCAAGAAGCTAAACTGATTTTAAAGAAGTGTCTAGAAGAAAAGGCTGATATACACCTTGCATTACTTCACCAAAGGAACATTCCCCGAAAAAATATTGGTTCCCCAGCTCAGAGACTTATGGGTCGCAGAACAAGGACACTGCTTCCAAGCACTGATAAAATTTTACAGCCTGAAATAGTGCAAAATGTTCACACTAAACTTCAGAGTATGCGCGATAAATCAAGACAATACTGCAACAGAACAAAGAGGAACGGACCTGAATTTGAAGAAGGCGAGAGAGTATTGTACAGAAAAGAACACAGAGACTGGCAACCAGCGATAATACTGCGTAAAGGTCCCGAGCCACGATCATACCTTATTGAAACACCAGATGGTGGTATATACCGAAGAAACTCTTGGTTTATAAAGAAGTTATTTGATAATAAGAAAGAAATTAATAATGAAGGAAAGGAAGAAGCTAGTCAAGCAATGCATAGTTCTAAGACGTTTTCACCTAGAAAATCATCAAGAAACGTTAAAAACCCCGATAGACTTAACTTATAGGAAAGGGGAGATGTGACATATGACTATATAGCCATATGATTGTATTTATTATTGTTTGATGTAAACAAAAAAGATACTTTTGATTGTATAAATAAAATATAGTTCAACTTATAAAGATTATTTTGGTTTAACTTATAAAAAGGAAACAATATGTGTGTGTGTGTGTGTGTGTGTGTGTGTGTGTGTGTGTGTGTGTGTGTGTGTGTGTGTGTGTGTGTGTGTGTGTGTGTGTGTCTTTAAGCACGATAGCGGCCGTAAAAATGGTCCAAACTGAATGAAATTTGGCACAGACGTGTAAAGTAGTAATTATTCGGACGAGTTCGGAAACCAGCCTGATTGAACTATCTGAAGGGGGGGTAAAGGGGGGTAAACCCTTCCAAAAATATGTTTTTCGAGTTTTTTACATGGACAAATAAAAATAATCTTTTTTGTTGGCACCATTGAATTCAGCTCAAAAAAATAAGCAATTTGATATTTAAAATCACTGCTCCATGTCCATTTGTTACCGAGATATTGAAAGTGGTAAACACAGTACGTTGTCCCAATGTTAATCTTATAAGGAATAAGAAAAATTCTATATCTCGGTTATTTCTCAACATATCTTGATAAAACTCGGTAAATGGCTTCTTCTAGTTCAGATCTACTAAATATTGAATTAAACCACCCAGTTTTAATATAGCAGTTTTTGAGTAGCAGCAAACCTGCATACTCATTTCCCATGTTATACTTATGGAGCTTTCAAAAACATGTAAAATCTCGCTATTTTTGATTGAAATATGTTGTTTTGCATTTGAAATTCGTTGAGTTTGCAGGTCTGCTGCAACGGGGACCAATTACAAAATGGAGTTTCCCATCTTCTGAAAAATCTACATTTTCAATTTAAGTAAAATTGGGAATTGATTTGATTACCAATCCACTTAGGGTTCGTTGGGTTGCGGCTCGTCAAGCAGATATCAGAAGACGAATGTTCATGTTTGAGATACTTTTAATAGACTATTTCGTATTTTTTAGCTGAACTTGTTTATTAGTTAACCTAGATCAATAGTTCCATAACATTATGGCGTGCTATAAATCAATGTAAATATTTATGAAAAATAATTTTACAGATAAGAAACAAACGTGCTCGTCATCAATAAGAGGAAATTAGTGGCAAATATAGCTTGAAAACTTTTTTTAGTTGTCTTCTGAGTAGTGTCGGATTTCCACCCACTCAGAGTCCCGTGAACTGCCGACTACCCACCTCCTTCAAATATATATATATATATATATATATATATATATATATATATATATATATATTATATATATATATTATATATATATATATATATATAGATAGATTTTTATGGTCACCAATAAAATGGTTTGCACTGTTTCAATATTGAACTGCAATAAAACATTACCGACGTAAAAAGGTGAGAAAATATTCTGCCTATTTCCCGAACACAAAGCTTCAGGATAAGCAAAGAAGCCGCTTTATGTCGTAATGGGACGATAACTCTTCTGTAGAGAAGAGTTTTCCTTTTAGAATTTTTTTCTCCCAGGGCTTTAAACATAGCATTTCATAAATTGTTTTCACTTTATTAACATTTTTGGAACGACAAAGAATTATGAACTTACAAAAAAACAATAATTCGTTTTCGCTGTAGAAATTAATAATCAATACTCATTTGTAAATCGTTAACGTTATTGTACTATACATTTCATAATTGTTAGACCTTGGAGGAATGAAAGCTCCAGTATTGCCAGTCAGGCACCTCTCCCTTAGGATATTGCGCATTTGCAGCTTACGGAAGGAAGGGATTGCCAGGAATGGAAAAGGTGTGATAGGGGTGTCAGTCAGACTTGACCCTAAAGGAAGTGGGTTAGATTTCCAACCCATCCTCCAGGCTCTTCCAGGGACGACTCACCTTCCAACCCGAGACCTCCCAAGCATCCCCAGACAAGGACCTCCTCCTGGGAGCTCTCCTTGTTGTGAAGAGTCTCACCCAGGTCGCTTCGCCCTCCAGACTAGCAGACGCTTAGAGGTTTGTCGGATAAGAGTCTCTCATCCCCTCCCAGATGGACAGGCCAGGACGATCCACAACTCCCTACAGGGCCCAGACCTGACTGGGTATCCCAGCTCAGCTGGGAATAAAAGTTCCCAGAGAGACAAGGAGGAGCCAAAATGAACAGGAGGCTGGTCGATTCGGATAGCCAACAAACTTACCAGAACAATAACAGCTTCTAATTACTGTGGCCATTATCGACCTCTAGTCGATTGTATTGGCATGGACCATATTTCATAGTGGACTTAAATCCTTTTAAAATTCATAATATGTTTTAGTTTTTAACCTACGTAATTTACAAACTCTTTAATTTTTTTATCCCACAGTTAGATCAAAAATATATTGCTTTTAAATTACCATACACTACGCTAGCAATAGATATGCCGAAACACAGTTATTTTTATGTCAAATGCTGCCAAAATTGTTAAAATATCCTCTAAGAGCTTTATTCATAATATAAATGTGTCTTATTCATCCCTCCGCCAAAATAAAGAATTCATTAATTGAAAATATCCAGATCCTTTTAGCCCCAGGAGTCCTTTTAAAACCCAAGATAAATTATAATTTTATGAAGTTCTTCATCTTAAGATTTTAATATCTTGTAAACCTTCGGAAGAAGTATTACTTGAAATAAAATATCGCTCTAAGAGAACTAATTCTGTTAATGGATTTTGCCACTGACATAATTTTTCCTTTACAGGGTTTTAACATTCCTTTAATTTTATCAATAATCTCATATAACATTTAATTTACTTTGGAAAACTTCAAATAAAAAGCGATTTCGATGAATTGAAACATTGAACTTTTGTAGGAAAAAATAAACAAATAAAACGCACCTATGAGTCTCATCATTAAAGATAATTTATTAATTAAAATTTGATAACCACTTTAATTAACAATTCAGTATATAACGTTGCAAGGGTACACAATGCAATCTAACACAAGAGTATCGTCATTTTTACTAAACTCTAGGTACTCAACTCTCAACCTGAATGAACATAAACTGACTCAATTAATATATACTTATAATGGCACATTGTGAGAAAAAAAGAGAGTCAAAAATATTAATGAATATGAGTGGGAAAACAAATGTTTCTTAAAGTTATAAATTACTTTGATAAATTTCACTAGCATATTTTCAGGATTAATAATTATAAATTAATTTAGTCAAATGAATATTTAAGTGTCGATATTAATTTATGGTGGCTATTCAAATAGCTAACATTTTGTTATTCATCAAACCTGAATTTGGTCCTAGTAAAAGGAAAAAAGTTGCAAGTTGTCCAGTCCATTTTTCGGGCAAAAGGGGTCGACCTTAATCCTCATATTTTTTCACGGAGGTTGCCCTGGTGTAATATTAAAGGCCTATCCCAATGTAATGTGTGAAACAGTTCCAGGCTAGTGTCCTCGGCTTTGAAGGAGGTGGGTAGTCGGCAGTTCACGGGACTCTGAGTGGGTGGAAATCCGACACTACTCAGAAGACAACCAAAAAAGATTTTCAAGCTAGATTTGCCACTAATTTCCTCTTATTGATAAGGAGCACGTTTGTTTCTTATCTGTAAAATTATTTTTCATAAATATTTACATTAATTTATAGCACGCCATAATGTTATGGAACTATTGATCTAGGTTAACTAGTAAACAAATTCAGCTAAAAAATACGAAATAGTCTATTGAGAGTATCTCAAACATGAACATTCGTCTTCTGATATCTGCTTGACGAACCGCAACTCAACGCACCCAAAGTGGATTGGTAATCAAATCAATTCCCAATTTTATTTAAATTGAAAATGTAGATTTTTCAGGAGATGGGAAACTCCATTTTGTAATTGGTCACCAATCTAAAATGTATTCATGTAGGAAAGCAAAATGAGCTATACAAAATACAACACCTGATTAAATATATTACAACAATGAAATCTTAGGCAATTATCTTGCATAAGGTAACTAGTTTTCTCCCATGATGAATGCTATTTAATGTGTGAATTCAATACGTTTACCAATAAAATAAATATTCCCTTAAAAATATAGTCATATAAATAGTCTTTGTTTAGTTGGCTTTAAGTAGTGTTATAAATTAGTTTTCTCCTAAGCCTGAATGTGATATGTTTTTGCTATTAGCTGTAAAAGCAATACAGCAATTCTATGAATTTTTATGGTAATTTGCGACAAGAATTTTTTCAGATGTAAATTGTACTTTCTATATCTGGAAGGAAATATGCTTCCATCTCAACTTAGTATTGAATTCTGAATGGCCAAATCGAATGCAAATTTAATTAATCAGATATTGCTATAATGTGCATAAACAGTAACAATCTTTATGCGATTGCCTAAAACGTGCCCTTGAGTACTTTGGCCGTAATTGTTCACCATTAGCAAACTGTCAGACTTGGGAAGTTTGCAACTGGGTCATCCAAATATCATGACGCATTCGCCCTGTTAATTGCTCCAGTTAATCTCAACTAAACTCATTTAGGAGTAATGTCCAAACATTCATGCTTATAATTAAAGTTTTAAATAAAACCAATAAATATTGCTATCGATTAGTTTATCAAATGTGTCCCCAATATTTAATCTATTTATTTTCTTAATCTCAATATGTTATCATATGTTTATATGCTAACTAAATCTAACGTTTTAATGTAAACTAACTTTTAACTTCATATTATGCTTTTAATAAAAAAAAAACTCTATGTTATTTATTATTGTAATAATTGTAAAGCCTTTCAAAGATTCGAAATTGAATTATTGTCATCACTCATCATAATATTATTGTTTACAATGTGAAAAATTTGTGTTTTGCACCCCCATAGCCTTGTATTTACTTATACATGGATTAAAAGGACCGAAATAATTTAATCGTTTATGAACATTGTAGTGAAATGGGTTTAAAAAAGATCAATGATATCTTTGGTTGAATATATATGTGTATTCACTAAAACAATCTCAATTTGTTTGTTTGTTTCATACTTTATTCAATTTGCAGCTCCAAATATAGAAATACGCAAACCTCAAAATGCGGTAAATAATTCTAAAAAGTTATAACTACTTCCATAGTCTTAACCATAACAAGACTGTTTAAGCTGGATTGCTTGACAAACAGTCCTCTACAAATAACTCATCAATTGTAGCGTCCGGAACGGGCAACGCCACTGGTATGTTAAACACGTCTGCTTAGACAGACCACTAATTATACCCTCACAAGAACATCGCTTGTTGAAGGGGTGAGTGACCTCCATATACCACCCCTAGATTGATACCCTCTTACCAAAGGTACATAAAGGTTTTATCTTAAAGATGGTTTCAGTACACCCAGAGGATTCTGAGTGGCAACGTTTGGATGCGAAAATAAATAGATGTTTGAAGTTGTTTATCTACCCTTTTGCGGATTATGATTTAATTATAGGATTTATATAAAAGAAAATTATTTGGCTGTTGTACTTAAGTAGCTTTTAACTGTATCAAATGATGTGACTTGTATCACTTTTAGTAAATAACGGATAAAGTGTAACCGTGATAAAGGTAAATTAGAGATATAATCGGTTTGTAAATATCAACTTTTTATGTTCCTATCTCTTACATAGCTGGAATCAAATAGTTAAATCTAATTAATTCAGTTGTTTTTTCATCCCAAACAAAGAGGTTGTCTCCCTCATATAGCAGTGGTTTAAATAGGCCAGAGGTATAATCTATTGTGTAATCAACTGTAAGCTATTATTATAGCAACTCATTAACACAGCATAAATCAAACACATACTCTTACCTTTGTGTTTTATTTAAAGGTAGGAGTATTTAAAGGTCTCTTCCCTTATAATACAACTTGTCTGAGCGAAATAATCTGATAAAATACCACTAACATGACTAAGAAAGGTTCTATTACAATATTCAAATATCGTAATTATCTAAAAAAAAATCTAAAATAATAAATGACAATTTGAAGATAATCAGCCATTATTACTTAGTGAAAAAATGTTTTTGTGAACAATTCCTAAAAAGAGGGAAAAAGAATCTATTGTGTCAGCAAAAAAAGTAGTCAAAGCTTTTATTCAACAACTGTGCTATTTTATTTCCTCGCTCAATTCTACCGTTCTTTTGTTCAATGAATAATTAATTAGAAGGGTAAATAAAAATCTGCGGGATGAATTTAAGGGAGCATAAAATCGTTCTATTTTTAATACGCCTCTGTAGTCTAGGCAGTCTATGAGGCGAGTTGAAAACGAGGAACAAGCATTCAACTAAATGATTTTCCAATGTAGTAGAGTGGCTTTTGTGTCGTTTTTGTTTTTGTTTATATTTGCATGCACGTAGTTTATAATCTAGAAAGTACAATTTAGAACAGATTACTTTATGCAGTTTTGTAGATTTATTGAACTGTATGTCGACTTGGGGGTTTTCCCTTTGAAATGTGTATATTATTTTTGTGATACGAGTTTAGATTTTAAAGTCAAACATAATGGTCGGTAAAAAGTAAACAGCTCGTTAGCTTTCCTAACAGATAATCCGATTTTTATATTCATTTATATTTTTATATTTTATTTGTTGTATAAAAATAAAAATCCTTTGTTTTTTATCTAACAAAATAAAGAAAACAATATTACCAAATAAAACATGAGGTAAAGCCATAACGTACAACAAGAGAATTTGATTAAAAGTATAAATGTTATACTATCGAAATAAGTCATCATAAAACACGAATGTCAATAACAATGCAATATTTTTATGTTTTGACAAAACCGAACAAAATTGTCGCGTCGGGAGATCTGGAGACCGACAATATTGCAGATAACGTAGAACATATTGCTTGGTTTGAACCTAACAAAATATGTGTTTTAGTGGTGTGCAACAGAGAGATACCATCAACAATGTTTTGATTTGAGTGGTTTTGTCTTTCTTGTTTAAAATTAAAATATTGTAATACCCCCGTTGCAGCAGACCTGCATACTCAGCGAATTTCAAATGCAAAACAACGTATTTCATTCCAGCATAGCGAGATTTGACATGTTTTGGAAGCTCCATAAGAATAACATGGGGAATGAGTATGCAGGTCTGCTGCTACAGGTATATTAAAACTGAATAGTTTTAATTCAATATTTAGTAGATCTGAACTAACAGAAGCTATTTACCAAGTTTTATCAAGATATGTTGAGAAATAACCGAGATATAGAATTTTACTTATTCCCCATAAGGTTAACATTGGGACAACGTACTGTGTTTACCACTTTCAGTATCTCGGTAACCAATGGACATAGAGCAATGATTCAAAATACTAAATTGTTTTTTTTTTCGAGCTGAATTCAATGGTGCTAACCGAAATTGGATAAAATTTATTTTTATATGTAAAAAACTCAAAAAACCCATTACCCCCCCCTTTACCCCCCCTTCCGGTGGTCCGATCGGGCTGGTTCACGAACTCGTCCGAATAATTACTACTTTACATGCCTGTGCCAAATTTCATTCCGATCGGACCATTTTTGCGAGCACTATCGTGCTTACAGACACACACACATATATATATATATATATTGCCAGTCCTGGGCCTACATAAGCTAAATAATGAATTATGCATTGGCGAGAGGTAACTGAAAAGAGTAGGTCACAAGACTGCTCAAATAAAAGGGTTTAATAAACAAAGTAAAAAAATATCAAGGTAACCAAAATTCAAAAGAAACAGGAAAATTTAAATGGAACAAAATTAAAATAAAATTGAATTTACAGTGTTCCGACCCATCTAACAAGCACACCCTACAAATGGTTCAATCTTTACAAACAAGAGCATGCAACAATTGATTGGGATGATTTAGAAAAAGAATTCATTAAAGCCTTTAGTCCCGTAGCTTTGATTGCAGACCTGCAAACTGTACTTGAAAATAGGGTTCAAGGAGAAAACGAATCTCCGTCCCACTTCCTTTTCGAGATTATCCACCTATGCAAACGAATTGATCCCGACATGACTGACAAAAAAGTAATTGAATACGTAATTCAGGGTATTAAACCAAATATTTGTGATGAGCTAATTAAACTGGAAAATAGATCCTTACAAGAATTGAAAGAAAATCTGTTCAAAATTGAATCACGGTCGATTTTAAAGTCAAAAAATACACGATTGTATCAGAGGCATAAATCTCCCAAAACAAACCCAAAAACAGTAGCATTTGATGACGCTAACTTAGCTGTCCTACAGTCAGACATTAGAAACCTAACAGAAACCGTAAACAGTCTAAAACTTGCAACAAATGAAACCCGTAAAAGTAGAGACAGGTGTAGGAGCCCAAATGATGAAACCTCATATAGGTCACGTTCCCCATACAAAAGAGATGAATCTCCATACTATAGGCAAGATAGGTCAAGAGACAGGTCAAGTGATAGATTTATGCGTAGAAGTTCTTCCCGTGAATCTAGTTACAACTCACGAAACTCCTCTCCCAAAAACAGAGCTAGTTTCCTCAACTCTAATTACAACTCAAATCATAAATCACCTTCCAAATCCCCATCCAGAACACAATATCCTCAAGACGCAAGGTATTGCCACATAAGTAAAGTAAATAACCACACCACCGAAGTATGTTGGTTCAATTCAAGAAGCAATCGTGCCAGCAGGAACAACAAAAATCACAGTCAAAGATCCTCTAAACATTGCTCTTATTGCAAAAGAACCAATCACACCATAGATCAATGTTTCAGGCGCCCTGATCAACGATCACGTAATCAAAAAAACGTGTAAACCAGGGAAGTCATTTGACTGGTAAACACAATCATATGGCTTCCCATGAAAACAAACCATTTCGCACTAGATATTTTTGGAATAAAACAAGTCATTTCCCTGAACTTTTGTTAGGCAGACCTAAAGTATGAACAACTTAACAAATAACAATAAACATTCACTTCTACAATCACAATACGAAATTGATTTCCCAACAATACAAGAGTCCCTTAAACGCAAGAATTACAGAAATAGACGAGAATTAAATCCTAATAGTAACGGAAAAACTAAGCATAAAAAGGCAAGTACCAATAGCACCAGTAAACACCCTATCCATGAACCGACCGCGGTGACGACACCATCAGCTGATCGCAAGGTCACTGCAACGAGCACGGGAGCATCAGCGTCTACGTCATCCTACGTGACGTGCGAACCAGCATCAACATATCAGCAACTGCCTGCGTCACGAACAGCTGATACGGGCACCGACACTGCTGCAGCCTCTGACATCATCGCTGCCGTGACCGAACCTCCTCCGCCGTTACCTAAAGCTACCTTCAACCAATCAATGATTAAGTCATCACTTCCCTATGAACTAGTTAATGCCCAAAACCAAACCTCCCAAATTCATGACATTTGTTTATCCAATAGTGATGCACTATCTCTCCAAAGTATAATTGAAAATGAAGCATCGGAACAAAGCATTAAACACTTAAATCTAAGGAATCTAATCAAATGTGAAAGAAGGCAAACTAAGTGTACTTTATCTGATATTTATGACCTAATTTTTAACGTAAAAGAAACCAAGAAATTTCCCACCTTAACTATGAATATTCAAGTAAAAGAAACAGACAGGGTATACGCAGCAACACTTGACACCGGTTGTAATTATTGCCTAATTAAATCAACAATTGTAGATAACCTTCCCCTTCAAACGGACAACCTACCAGTAATAGTAGCAGCCAATGACCAACCAGTTAAAGTAATAGGAAAACTATCGTTACCCATAATTATAAATTCACAAGAGTATCCAACAGAGTTTTATGTAATAAAAGACCTAGCTATTGACATAATTTTGGGAAATTGGTTTTTATTCCAAAATTGCATGGAACTTGATTTCAAGAAACAGCAAATTAGAATAACAAACAAAAATCAAACTCACACTATTCCTATGAACAAATCGTGGTTATTGAATTTGAAACCAGTTATACTCAACACAAACACTATCACCAAACCAGAAAATTTAGTTGAAATTAAAATAAACGAGGATATTGTTGTAGGTCCACATCAACATTACAAATTAATGCAGTTACCACCCGAACACTCAACATACGAGTTAGATATTGACCTCAACATCAGAGAAAAGAAAAAACTCCATGTATATATATCTACAGACGCCATAGGGAACGACAACTTCATTCAAA
Source organism: Flexamia atlantica (assembly GCA_035578135.1). Taxonomy (NCBI): domain Eukaryota; kingdom Metazoa; phylum Arthropoda; class Insecta; order Hemiptera; family Cicadellidae; genus Flexamia; species Flexamia atlantica. Next base: position 15,396,076 of record JAQJVK010000014.1, on the reverse strand, counting down.
TATATAATGCCAGTACATTTCCAAAGTGGCTAAAGCAAAATTCCGTGTTAGGATATTTGAGACCTAATATGGAAATTCCAATATACAAAAGTAAAACACCACCCCAAGCACCTAAACTGGACCCCAGTAAAATAATTCCTGTAGACAGAAATGGCATTCCCCTTGATATTAATCCGAAACTTACAGTTGAACAACATAATAGGCTAGCGAAAACCCTGAATAAATTTAGTCACATGTTCACCAACAGAACCGAAGATTTAGATCCAGCTAAACTACCACCAGTAAAATTAAAAATAAAACCAAATGCTAAACCAGTTTATCACCCTCCATATAGGCAAAGCTTAAAGGAGCGTAAAATACTTCAAGATGAAGTACAAAAGCTAATAAAAGCAGGCATACTCGAAGAGGCCCCTGACTATACCGAGTGTGCAAGTCCCATGTTTGTCATAACAAATTCAGATTCTTCTACACGATTTATATCTGACTTAAGATCTGTTAATAAATGCTTGGAACAACAAAATTTTCCAATAGTTTCAGTTGACTTAGTCTTATCATGCTTATCAGAAATGGAATATTTCACTCATTTGGATCTGAAGAATGCATTTTTCCAATTGGAAATCGCTCCAGAAGATAGGAAATATTTAACAGTAATAACTCAAACTGGAAAGTACCAATTTAGGCGTATGCCTCAAGGTCTCTCAATTGCTACCGTAGCATTTCAAAGAGCAATAACAAAAATACTCTCAAAACATTTATACAGTAAATGTATACCATTTATTGATGACATAACAGTTTTAGGGAAAACATTCGATGATCAGCTTGAAAATATAGAAATCATATTACAAGAGCTAAATAGAGTGAACCTAAAGTTAAATTCCAAAAAATGTCAGTTTATGTACAGTAAAATAAACATTCTTGGTCATGAAGTTAGCGCTAAAGGCTGCTTACCCTTAAAGTCTAACACAGAATCAATCACTAAATTTAAAACACCAACCACAATTAAACAAGTTAGATCATTTCTAGGAGCTGCAAATTATTTCCGCCGATTTGTAAAGAACTTTGCCAAAATAGCCATGCCTCTAACAAACCTTATAAAAGAATACAATTCTACAAAGAAGTTTCAGTGGACAAGCGACTGCGAGAAATCATTCCAGGAACTGAAGACCATTCTCACCTCACCACCACTTCTGAGTCACTTCAATGAAAACAGAGAAACCAGAGTTTATACAGACGCATCTAATTTTGCAATCGGAGCTGTTATGACACAGTACGATTCTGAAACACGCACGGAACACCCAATTCAATATTTAAGCAGAAAATTAAAACCTAATGAAGTTAATTATAGCGTATCAGAAAAGGAGTTTCTCGCTCTTGTATATGCCCTAGTAAAATGGCGTGAATTTCTTTATGGGAGAAAAGTAAACGTTTTCACAGACCACGCAGCTCTCCAATATTACAAATCATTTAAAGGAGCTTCCTCTCGACTCACCAGATTATCTAATCTTATATGCGACTATGACCTGGAAATAACGCACAAGGCAGGTCGATCCTTGGTCTTTCCCGACTTTCTTTCCAGAAATCCGGTTGATAAGACAATTGAAGAGGATTTCACTTTCAACCTTTCTTCAGTAAGCGCCCTTCATCAAGTGGACTTGAAGATCTTGCAAGCCCAGGATGATGACCTGAAACGCGTCTTACTTGCTCTCGAAGACCCTGATCTTGTGGAAGAAAAGTACAGGAAATTAGCCGCAAATTACAAAACAGAAAATGGAATTCTTTACAGAAGCTATAAAGATGGTGAGAAACACAGATATGTATTGGCTATTCCCCAAACATTAGTTAAAGACATACTAGAAGAATACCACAATTCGCCTTTATCTGGAGGACATCTCAACACATTCAAAACATTAGGAAAAATCAAGGAAAGATATCATTGGATAGGTATGTCCACGGATGTCGAAAACTATGTAAAAACCTGCGAAACGTGCCAGAAGAGAAAGAATACCCCAAAGAAAAAGTTTGGCTTCCTTAATCCTATCCCTCCCACAAACAAAATCTTTGAACGTATTCAGCTTGATATTATTGGCCCATTAACTCCCAGTAATAAATTTAAATACATTTTATCAGTTACGGAATCTTGTAGTAGATTCGCGTTTACATTCCCGCTCGTTACTGCTGATGGAAAATCAATTGTTAAATGTCTATTAAAATTAATCTGTACTTATGGTGTGCCAACCATTATTCAAACAGACAGGGGTACTGAGTTCAATAATAATATGATTCATGATTTAACCACAGCAATAGGAACATGTCATATTTTAAGCAGTGCCTTCACACCTCAAATAAATGGTCAAGTAGAAAACTTTAACAACACCTTGATAAACATGCTATCTCACTATGTTGCTGAAAAACCAAACACTTGGTCACAGTATATTGATTATGTACTATTTGCTTATAATAATAGTATACACCATACCACAAAATATAAACCAGCTTACCTGTTCTTAGGATTTGAACCTCAGTTTCCAAGTGATACATTGTTTGTTAACCATAATGTTGAAAAAGACTTACCAGAGAAATTAAAAATTATAAATGAGATTAGGAATACTATTCCAGATGTAATAGCTAAGGAACAAAAGAAACAAAAAATGTATTTTGACAGGAATAGGAGAGATTTGACTTTAAACCCTGGCGATCAGGTACTAATCTGGTACCCAAAAAATCACAGAGATAACCAATCAAAATTTTCATTCAGATACAAGGGCCCATACACTGTACTAAAGAAAGTTACGCCAGTATCATTTTTAGTTGAAATCTTAAAAAATGGTAGATTAGTAAAAGAGGTAATTCATGTATCCAGAATGAAACTATTTCAAAGCAGAATTGTATAATATAATATAGATAGAAACATGCGATATTTAAAACAATCTTTGCATCAATAATGGTTAAAATAAATAAATACTTATTGCTTATATTCGTTTTACAGCTCTACTTTTTTATAAACAGATAACTTCAATAATAACTTATAACAACATTTGATTCATATGCTTATAATTATTTTAAATATATATGACAGGTTAATATGTTCAATTACGTAAGACTTCCTCTTTTGTTCTTATAAAATACAAAGGAGTTACCAACTCACCCACACACACACCCATATGTAAATAATGTATATAGTTGTGTAGCTACACACATTATTAATAAGTTTTATTCTTTATTCAACACATTTATGTCTCACAAATTGTGCAAAGACAATATGCGTGGCCACGCTCTAACAAAACTTAGACTGTAACTTGTGAAAGCATTGAACTAGGTAGGAAAGTGTTATGCAAGTGACTTACAACAATTGTCTTATTAAGACAGTTCATAGACGCTCATAGTTTAGGAGGAGTGCATAACTGTTACTAGATACGATGATACATTTAACGAGAGAATTACTCTTTAGTTCGTGAGCCGGCCGGCATGTAACTGGGAGTATTTCATTGTACTCATCCTATCGAACATTAAATTTATTTGAATAGTTGTTTAGCACATTTGCCTTTGAACAATAGTGACGGACTGATCAACCTCATTGTTGTTTCAAATGCATATGAAGTTCCCATTATGTGATTTTTTTTCATGATTTCAGCCTAACTAACGCAATAAAAACAACCCATGACAAGTCATGACTAGATGAGTTTTTGTTCTCTTTAAATAAATGGACTCTCATATCTAAGAGACATGATATCTTCAATATGAACTTTGTGACAACAATGTAGATCCAGTAGGTTCTACAGGACTTTATTTGTCATATTGTGTAATATATTACAATGATAGCTTTTGCTTCAACAGGTACTTATGAACTATTAATTAATAACTAGTTTTTATATACATATTGAAAAATATTATATGTAATTGAAACAAAAGAAATAGTTGATAAATAAGCATATGAATCGCCATTTAAATATCGCATGTTACAAAATACAACAGGAAGCAGAGGAACAAAATTAAATATTAGATAATTTATAATAATAATTCCAGCACACTCTACAACCGCGGACTCATCGCAAAGCTCATCCACGCATCAGCGCCATGATGTCATCATCGCACCGGCCGCTGCTGCCTCGCCGCCGTTCCAACAACTCAGCGGTGTCAGCATCGTGTCTACTCGCCGCCCTCCTCATATGGCAATCTACTCCGTCAGTTGGGACGCAAATACCCTTTCATATTATATCGGGCGTAACCTTCAATGACGTATCTTCAATTTTAATTCCTTATCATTCTGTCGCGCCTTTGTTTTACGAGATCAATCATCGCACCAAAATCACTCAGTCTATTCCAAAATCACAACTGTCCCCACGTCCACAGGATTGCAATAGCCTAATCCAAGTAGAATCTCAAAATTGCAAGCAAAGGATCATTCTATCGGAAATTCAAAACTACATCCACGAAATGCTGGTGGTAGAAAAAGTTAACTTTGACCCTTACACAATAATTAATCATAACACCTCCAATTATAGAACTAAAAGATCTATTGAATTTATTGGTAAAGGACTAGAATGGTGTTGCAATGTAGCGACAATGACTAATTTACATGATCTAGCCGAAAATGAAGAACAAGTTGATGATAAATTAAATTCCTTACTAGATTTTGTCAAAAATGAACACACAGAATTTACTTTAGCAGAAACTAAACTGAACAATTTCTCAGCAAATATAAACAGTGAACAGGATTTTGAAAAAAATAAAATTCCAGAATCTATCTTGTCCTCTGCAGCACTAAAACAAGACCTAACAAGGCTTCAAATTAAAATACAAGATCAAAACTTGTCTTTAGCAATTCCTTTAGCCAAAATTGAAACTTACTTCACACTTCCTATTTGCAAACGAAAATATTATTCTACAAATCAGAATTCCTCTAAAACGACACCAACATTTGTTGTTAAAAATCTAGAACCAGTTAAATTATTTGATCATATTCAAGTAAAAAACTCCTGGACCGATATCGTAGACGACCGTAGATTAATCTTATATGTATTATTAGCATGGATAACAATTTTGACAGTTTTATTGTTAATTGCTGCATATTTCATTCACATCCTTAATATTAAATTGAATGTTTTGAACACTCAGTCACGAACCCCACCAAGAGATTACATGTAATTCTACACAATACTTTAACTCACTTACATATCACCGCGATTCAAAACAAAATTACTATTTCAAAACTAAATTTAGCCAAAATTTCAACTAAATTTACTTAAGGAGACCGAAAGGGCGAAAGAAGACGTGACCGCTCAATCAACAAGTCAGTTGATCTATTCTACCGCGTTCCGCTGGAAGGGTCGTGAGTAGGTAGGATGCGCCGGTTCAAGACCGCGGCGCGGCGCTGGAAGGAGGGATGAAGAGTCGGGGCGAACATCAAGATTTCCGCTCGCTAAAGAAGATGTCCGTGTCATCCTGAGGACCGCGAAAGCTCCTTAAGTAACATTTTCGATTTGGTCAACCGGTGGTAGGTTGACGTTTAAGCCAGGGGGGTGTAACTACGTGACGAAAACTTAATAATTTTCCAAACTCAAAACTTAATAAATCATAGACTCGATAGTTCGCCTCATGAAACTATAACCTGTCCGTCTGACCGATCGTCTTTCATTCGTCCTTTCCCAGCTGACGCGAGCAAGATGTGCCCGGTAGGGAGTTCTTCTAAGAACTGTATCAACAACCTTTAAGACACTCCCTATCGGGGATGACAGCCAATGAGGAGGCAATTATCTGCTCGGCGGGAGGAAGAGAGAAGAGGAGTGGGAGAGGGAGACCTCTGGACGAGAGGGAAGACGCGGGTGTGTGATGGGGAGTGAGCTAGGAGTGTGTGCTGTGGGTAATTTGGATTTCTTTGTTATTCTATAAGAAGGTAGTGTAAATATTTCAATATCATGTAAACATATTTTATAAAAAGGTATTATCTAATTTTTTCTCCAATTTGAAGTTATCAAGTCATTCATTTATTAGGTAATCAATGTATTAATAACTTACAAGTTAATTATTAATGTAAATTTTAACCATTGTTATTTTAAAACCAAGTTTGTCAGGGCAAACACTGTAAATTCAATTTTATTTTAATTTTGTTCCATTTAAATTTTCCTGTTTCTTTTGAATTTTGGTTACCTTGATATTTTTTTACTTTGTTTATTAAACCCTTTTATTTGAGCAGTCTTGTGACCTACTCTTTTCAGTTACCTCTCGCCAATGCATAATCCATTATTTAGCTTATGTAGGCCCAGGACTGGCAATATATATATATATATATATATATATATATATATATATATATATAAATTTGAACGAATGGTGTTTTTTGCTTCTGGGGGCCCCAAAACGAAAAGTTATCATGGTTTCGGGCTTAGGTCTTACCATGAGACCTACGGTAATAGCTTCTTCCCTATAGGGGAAATTCGCTAATATAAAGGAACGAACAATACTAACTCCTATATGAAACATGAGTTAATAAAAAGTACTCTTAGCATTTGTTACTATCATCAAAGCAGTTTTGAAAATCTTTGAATAAAAACTATTTTTTTATTGAATTTTTATGTTTTTTTTAATCGTATATCTCATTCATCACTCATACGTGTTTAACAATCAATATTGTTACAGGTCAATAACCCAAATGAAAGCAGTTAAGTCACCGAGTATTTTTAAGGACAATCATGCAGTATATTTTATTTAAAACCAGTGATAAAAAGTGTGTACAAAGCTATGTATTTACTTACCTACCGTGATAGCTAATTCCTTGTAAGGGGAAACTGCCTAAATCAGTTTTAAGACAAATCAGTAATAGTTATATGTATTGCAATCACCATATTTATCACAATATCGAGCACGCAATTTACGCTTATTCCTAATATGGACAAGAGATCTTGGTACAATTGTGAGTTTTCATATTATTTATCAGACTTCATAGTCCCTTTTATTATTAATTCATAGGAATGTTTAAAAATTATCACCCTTAAAACGTTTTTATATTTTTATTTGAATTACAAAAATAATAATGAATAATCAAAATATTTATGAATATCTTTAGGATTGAAACGTATGGATAAATAAGTACAATTGTGGACGATTGCGGCTTAAATGATTTTGAGACGGCAATAAAGGTTAAGAAGCCTCGATTCCTCAATATCTTGGCAAACAGTAATAATAGAGATTTTATCAATAATGTTTTTAATATCCTGGAGGAATCTTCCGATAAACTCCTCTAACTTTGGCAGTAAAGTAATTAGTGGTCATAGCCTCTGGATCGTTATTTGATATTATTCAATTAAGTAAGGCTTACCTTACAATCCAATTTGGATCGTAAAGTAAGCTTTAATTATAGAAATAATGTAAAGTAATAATGTAATTGATGAAATAACAAATAATGATGAGCTTTTAAGGCATTAAAACTATTTTCTAAAATATTATTCAAGAAATATTTTTTAATGTGATACTTTTCCTGTAAAATGAATCGCAATTTTATTGGTTATTAAAAAATCTCTGGTTATTTTAACCAATATCTATAGTGATCTGTAAAAATATTAAAATCCATTATATTTATGGGTACTTTTTTATAGTATTCAATTTGAATTGCTTATTATCTTTTAAGAAATGACACTTCATTGAAAACTTAAAAGTTATATCAAGCAAATTACAGCTTATGATATATTGTTAGTATAAAAACGTAATTGGCACTAGTCATAAATGTTTAAGAAATTCCAAAAAACTGTTTTCACCTTAAGATTAAGAGGAATATCCAACAGACTCCCACCCATGAAATACTGCGGCATTTGTCCAAATGACGTTATATGTCTTAATCGTTTGTTTTTTTCATCTTGCGTCCCAGAGAAAATTTGCGCTAAATAAGGAAACATTAATTTTACCATGCCAAAGCAACAAGCGGAAAAACTGAGGGGTGGAATTAAACACGTAAGAACGCTGCAAAATCAGCTGATCGGTGGTGCATACATGGTTGCAGCTACCCAGGAGTATCGCAACGAAACAAAATGATAGAACGAAACAAAATGGATTTTTTTATTACCTACAAGTTAGTAAAATAAATATTTACCTACGACCATTGAAATAATCATCAATTAAGATATTACAACTAATGTCATAATGAGGTCTATTATTAAACCAAATACAAACCGTTAACATTATGCAACTGGTGTCACGTTATGATACAGGTTCTAGACCAATGGGAGCACGGCATTTGACGAAAGTAGTGTCGTAATGATAATTACCCAATTCGCACATCAGCTGATTGTTGCATTACGATTCATGTTTTAGTTGACTAATCCCATCAGCTGATTGTTCGACAACGGTTTATGGTTAAGTCTTGAGTTGACCTATTCCATCATTAGTAAAAGTCATGAGTTTTGTTTAACTTCGGGGAAAATTTTGTCTTATATTGTTGGTCGTAGATAAAGTAGTATGCAACGATTGTATTATGCCTTTAAGCCACTCGTGAGATATTTCGAACACTCGCTTAAAGACATTCATAATACAATCGTTGCATAAACTACTATTTTACTTTTGTGCTGTAAAACTTAATACATCTTCTGGGTCAATTAAAAGACAATAACCTAGTTAAGAAATCTCGTAATCAAGTGCATGCTTGAAACAAAAGAATATTTTTTATAACAAGAGTGAAAAACGGGGCTTTGCATATTCAACACCATATGTTTTGAAATGCGATATTTATTGGGCTGAGAATATTTCAAACACATTTATTTGGGTTTTCAACGATACTTTTCAATACACAATATTGAGATCGGCTGTATTCATTAATTTTCTTATGTCAAAAAAATACAATAAATAGTAAACACTAATTTTCCATAGTAAACGTTTTTCCATGGTAAATATTGTAAAAATGAAATTAAGTATGCAATAAACACACAGATATTATAGGTAATTTCATATTAGTGTAGTGAGAAGTTGAATTTCAAATCGTAAAAACATACTGTATGAGTATTCATAACACGTTGAAGTCTGCAAATCCAGTTTCCCACTTCAAGAGTCACGTGTCCCACTAACAATGTTTACTTTAAGGAGTACATGGCGGATTTATTACCACTCTGTATTGCATGTTGATTCTTTAAAGTTATATCAGTTATAATAGTGTATTATTTATTCTGTGGTAGTATCGACGTGATAGTTCAAGCAAGTGAGGATACTGACTGCTATGACCGGTGACTTTTTTTGCAAAAAAAATGCGTGAACAATGGACTTCACATCAATCAATGTCATAGGTCAAACATAGTATTAGGTATGGCTTAAAGTGTTGAACTTGTCCCAAAGTGAAAAACTGTGTAAATAAAATTTGTAGAACATAATAAATACCCTTTTGCAGTGTCAAATTAAAATATGAAAACTTGGTATTGAGAGAAGTTTTATAAAACTATTCTGGTCATCTAGACAACTAGTGTGCTAAGCTGTAACAAGGTAAATGCTGAATCGGTGGTCAACCCATCAGTACCATATTACAGTAACGAACTTGATAAAATTGATCACCTATATTTAAAGGTTTAGATAAATTGTCAACTCCACCACTTTTGCATTCAAACAACATAGATTCTTCACATTTTGAGTTGTGGCTTAAAAATACAAAACTAAAGTTATGTAATACTACAGTTTTATATTTAAATCTGAGTATTTTTTCATTAATAATAGAAATAACAATTGGATATCTTAAAATAATTACCTTACAACACATAAAAATGCATTTACTTAAAAAAAATTAGTTAATATTATCGTTTAGTCTTTACAGGACGAAATGGACTAGTATGACGAAAGACCAATTCCTCTAGCAATTATTGTTAATCTTTTTTTATTCATTTTAAACCTTTTTTTAATAACTATTTCCAAATCTACAAACTGTTTTATCGATTCACTCCAACCTATTCATACTTTCTCAAACACAATTCCAAATTTTTTACTGCTACAATCGGGTCTCTATTAAGGGTTGAACATTTTTTTCATTTATTAGTTCGGTATAGGAATCATCATCGTTAACATACTTACTACACAAACAACACCAACACACGAGGAATACAGTGTATTAAATCAAAATATCCATTGCCCATTCAACCTGTGTTTAAGATATATTGTTCTTTTTCATTATGCACCACTCTGTTACCATTAACTATATAAAAATTTCTCAAATCAATAAGACTTAGTTATACAATTATTTATTAACTTTTTTAACCGACTAGTATAAATGTACATATGCATCCTAACTGTTACAAGTCAAAAAGCTAAGAGGTAAACCCTCTGTTTGCGTAGTATTTAATACGAAATTGGGGCTTTGTAGCACAAAAGGGATAAAGGTTATATTAAGGATACTTTGGCGTGAGAATATTCGATATGTGTGACCAGATCAAAATGTAATACAATTTCTTTCCTTTTACACTTTGTACGATTGTTTTATTAACTTAGACTACTTGAAAGTCTCGATCAGAACTTTGCAGAGTGTTCGGATCTGATATAACTTTATCCTCAATTTCGTTGTTGGAAAGAAGTAACATTATGTACAGAGAATGTAACTAAAATTCAATTAGTTTTCTATTTATTTTTCTAAATATGTTGTGAATCATTATCGTTATCATTCTATTTATTTTTGTAAATATGTTCTGTTATTATGATTCAGAACACGTGATTCAATAGACTAATTGATGATTGAATTTTGAACGTTGATTGTAAAATGTATATAATTTTACTTTAGTAAAATGACTGAACAATTTGATTTATGAACTGAAATAAAGATTTTTGAACACAAGCAGTACTCTTCATGATATATTGAAATCAAATGTTAACGGAGATATGTAAACTAGTTGGGTGACACGTACCAGAGCTGCTCTAATAAATTCCAGTGGATGGCTTTAAATAAATATTGTTAGTGATTCCGTGCGACATTCTGCTTTTCAGGGTTTACCTCTTAGCTTTTAAACTTGTAAAATAGTTTGGATGCATATTCATATTTACACTAGTCGGTTAAAAAAGTTAATAAATAATTTTATAACTAAGTCTTATTGATTGGAAAAATGTTTATCAAGTTAATGGTAACAGAGTGGTGTATAAGGAAAAAGAACAATATAACTTACACACAGGTTAAATAATGGATTTTTTAAGTACTCTTATATACTAAAGAGATTTCTTCCAGGTTTTGAAAAGGTAATAAATTTTAAATTTTATTATTTCTTAATCATAAGTTTACGTCTGTAAAAACCATTCATCATATATTTTTGAAATGTTTTCGTATTGAAAAGTGATATTTTATTTTATTTAGGTGATCATTTAGTGTAATATAGAATTTCTCAGAGTTTCACATATGCATAGCTTTTAGCTATGCATATGTGTTGGGTTTACTTTTCGACATTATTTTGTCAACTTTTATTTAAAAAAATGAATTTATTATATTTAGGATTCAATGTAAAGTCACCTATTCCATTGTCTCTAAGTCATATTCAAACAAGATAATGTAATGTCCCAAATAATATGCTGCAATAAATACAACTCTTTAAAATTTCATAAACATGCTTCTTCCTTAAAAATTCTGCAACGGAATTGACAAAGCGCTGGGGATAAAAGTCTAAAGTAAAACATAGTTTCATTTGTACATTTATTCTGCTGCTATCTGAATTTCAAATGTAGGATAATACATGGTCTCTTGTCTGTGACAAAAAAACTCTTCCTCCGGTTCTCTTTAGGGATTGGACAAGTTTAATTTTGTTGGAGGGTTAAAATAGTTGAAATCTGATTTTAAATGCAGAAATCCGAAATTTTAAATTAAAATAGTATTATCAACGAAAAGTTTTCCTTTTCAAAGGAATATCTTACTTACGATATTATTTAATGAATTGCTGTATGTGTTTTTAATGAGTACATGGATATCGGTTCAATCACTAACTCTATTTTAAAATTTAATTTATTTATCTATTTTACCGAAATATTAGTTTATTTATGTTTAAGTGTTACTCTTAATCGATCACCCAATACGGTTAATGTTTTTTAATTAGTGCTTACGCTACGCTGTTTGTATCTGAAAAATATGGTAGGCTTTTTAAAATGTTTTCAATCAACTTACCCTTGTAGGTCTACTGGACAATCATTTTTTGTTTATGTAAGAGTTAAGAGTTATTCAACGTAAGCATCATTTTGTTAACCCTATCTAGCTTTCAAAACTTTTTTATTTCTCTTTAAATTTTCCTATTGCTGATTTACTTATTGCTCTAATGAAAATCGTCACTTGTCAGATAAATTAAATTTTCAAGTAAGTTTCAGTCTTAGGATATTTTAAGTACGTAAAACGTTTAAAGAAAGATACATTTAATTAAAATGTGTGCTTTCTGACGATTTTATTTCATTTATTTTCATTTGGTAAAACTTAAGAAAAAACGCAAAAATAAATGTACATAGTATAGATTTTTTACATTTCTTATGGCTTGAGTATTAAATAATCGCTAATAAATACGTGACAACTATAATTTTTACATATATAGCATTATCCTACTAATTTTGCTGCATTTCTAGAGAATACAATCTACTTTAATGCATAAAAAACTGTTATTGTTACAAAACAATTCCACCTGCTCGCTGCCGCTGCCAAAACTGAAAGAAAATGGAGGTTAAGTTAACGCCGTCAAGTGTAAAATGAAGATAAACTAATTAAGGCCTAACCGCTGACTCTATCTTAAGTTTTCTATTTCTCTGACTCCGATAATTTTCTGAAATCTGTTTGATAAGTCTTTGTTGCTTTGTTTATTTAAACTTGAAACAATTTTCTAGTTTATTTAGTTTGCGCATTATAATTTCCAAACAATATTTTTTTCTGAATCACAATTGTTAATAGTTAGAAAAGCTTGGATTTTTACAGTTTCATCTACGGAAACATCTTACTTAAAGCCAATAGTAGTGGGCATGCGGGGGCTCATAATCAGGCCTACGCACAAAACGTTATTACTTACACTATGATCCTAACATATTAACATAATCTAGTAAAGTGTTATAATAACATTTTAAACCGATCTTTTTAACATTTAGAGTGCACTTGTTAAGACCTAAGTCTTAACACTTCTTCGAACCAGCACAATGTTCAATGTCTCATAGTTTTCGGTATCAGCGATGATGAACTTTTTTTTAATTTAACCCACCAAGCCCATCTACTATATTCTGACAGTGATGAAAATTAAACTTAATATGAAAGATTTTAGCTATATAAACGAGAAGTGTAAGTTTTAGCCTCTTACTGTTAGATTTTACAAAGTTGCACGTTTGGTAATTTAGATGTAAAGTTTCTCTGCATGTTACTGTAAAGTCTCACACTAATCGAACAAACAACGTTACAACGGATTTGTTTTTTGTAGTATTAACCTTGAATACCCACCCAGTATTTCATTTAGTCCATGTGCTTTTAATGCAGAACTCAGTTCTTATGGTGCTATCTACGTTTTGCTGTTTTTCCAGTGGTGCTATGTTGTTTTCAGAGTATAACAATTTACTTATAATGCATTATAATGAAATGTATCTACACGCGTCATAAAAATAAAATAAAATCACCTTCGAACGTTGCATGTTGAACAATAAAACAGCTGAGAACTCAGAAAATATAATTCAAAATAATGTCACTAAGTGAACTTTCAACCAGCAAGAATCAAACTGAAAAAAGAGTGTAGTAAAAAAAATACGCAGCCGTAATTTAACCATTTGTTTCATGAAAAGAAAAAGAATAAAACCTTACGACTAATAGCGTTGTTAGGTTGAATGCTCTAGTAATAGGAGTACAGTAATAGGTGGGGTTCCGTTGGACCCTCCTCTTAATCTGATAGGTAAAAGCTGGTTGAAAACGTCTGGCTACCGATAGTTAGGTAAAGCAAGGAGTAGGATCGTTGATAAGTACAACTACTATTTGTATCTGACCTCGGGTGGTTAAGTTGGGAGGAGCCAGGGGCGGACTCGTCATGCGGGCATTCGGGCAAATGCCAGAAGGGCCGTCCTCTTTAGGTCAGAAAAGGGCCGGTGGATTAAAAGCAAGTGGCCTAAACCTAAATAAATATCAGCCTTTTTTGTTGCTGAGCTGAGGCCGGCCCTTGTGAAACCACGTGGCCGATGGATCATCCAATGAACTGTTCGATAAAAGTTACTGTGAGAGAGAGGCCGCAGCACCAGGAACCAGTGCTAGAATTACGGTCGCCGCGCCGCAGCCCTAAGCCCAGATTACTGTGCGGCCCCCCTGAGCACCCCAAAGGCCTCGTCAAAAGGTAGGCCTTTTTTGGTTCAAAGTTTTACTGACTAATTAATTATAGCCTCATTCATTTTTTCCAACCGCTGCGGCTCCTGTCGGCACACGGACCTAAGCCCGGGTTTTGTGATCTGTCATTTATAATTGGCTTTATTGATAGGTTGATAATTGATATTGGTATCGGAGTACAGAAACATAATAATTTGTGACGTGGCAGAGTAGGAGTATATTTTCACGGAATTGAAAATTAACATTGCCCATGAATCACTATAACAAATATACGTAACATAACAGATAAACATTTAAAGGGAAGGGAATGCGTCTGGCATTTCCCTACAGCCTAAATGTTTGACTCTGACAATCAATTTCTCAAAACAAATTTTTGCAATAAATTTGCTTACAACTGAATTTCTCGAAAATCTCAGGGTGGTAAGAGATTTAAAAGAATTTTTGACGTGCTTTTAGAAATTTCTACGTGTTCAGATAGCCTTAAAACACGATTTGGGTTTTACATTTTGCAATTTTCCTAGGGGTGGGCCCCCGGACCCCCCAGGCCCCCCGGATGTTTCCTCCCTTCTTTCCTGTATGAGGCCGGTTGTCTGAAGAATGCCAGGGACGTTTTTTTTCTCCCAGTCCGCCCCGAGAGGAGCATATGCTTTGTTCTTAAGTGACCAGCCTTAGAAAACAAAAAAACAAAATGAATAAAGACTATAGCTATAAACATTTGAAATATTGAATTTTTCTCTCTGTTTTTCTCTCAGGGCACCTGTTTTTATTTTCTTAATACTGCTATCTCTATTTCCTATATATTGGCCTTGAAAGACTTGTAAGCTTTTTGACTTTGTTAGATTTCAGCAAATCATATTTATGGGATGTTTGTAGTTCCTCAAAAGTTTTAATGGCGAAATTTAATGGCTTCTATAAATATACTCAACGGAATAAATGATATCATAACTAATATATAAATAAATAGAAGGACGATTTTTATTTGGAGTTGTTTCATCAAAATAATATGTAATAAATAGTTCATCGTCATTAAATGCCGTTCCAATCACAAACATGCTTTGATTTTTTCCCAAGAAGCATAATTTTGTAAATTTCTCAGAGGCAAATGAAGATTTTTCTGAATTTGAAAAAAATGGGAATCACGGTGCGCATGGACTTAAATAATCGAATTATTTAACATTCACATTCACAAGAGGTTGTAGAAAATACCAAGTAAAATAAAAATTCATCAATGGCTATTTGTGGTTAAACCAATCTATTACAATATTTTCTTTAGGTACTAATTTAATTAACATACTTACAACTTGCAGCTATGGATTCATAACCTACTTTCTGAAAAAATGTTTTATCATTTTATAATTTGTTGAATAAATAAATTAAATTTTTATTGTTTGAATAAAAGGCTTTAAAGCATTGGTATTATTCAAAAGAATAAAATGTGTTATATTCGGTAATAAAATCAATTTATAAAACAGTTATAACAACATTGAATTACAAATTGCCGTGATATACGATTTTAGTTCGTAACAGAGTTGGAGGATCTGCTTTACTAAACTTTTTTTAGTGTTAATGTTAATAAATAATAAAATACAGGATATGAAATATAATTTACGTTATATATGAAAACAAACATTTCCGTCTTGAACTTTAGAAGGAGAGGATTAATCTAGAGCTTCTTGCCACAGACTTGCCGTAAAATCAAATTCATTACATCGCCCACTTAAAGTTAACTTCTAATTAACTTTATCAACGAAATTTGTACGTTAAACAACATTTACAAGTTTAAAACTTTTAATTAAGTACTTTAACTAATAACAAATTAAAACTACTTCATCAACTATAAATTCAAAATCTACATGAAAATACTGTGATACATAAACTAGATTCGCAAGGACATTTAGTTTTTTCAGCTGAATCGTTTTTAGTCCAATAAAATAATATTAATTGGTACTGTTAGTTGTACATTGTACTTTGTGGATTCAATGTATACACATAATTCTAGTAAAAATACTCTTCAACCTAAAACCAATTGGATCAAGAGTGCTTTGTTTATGAAAACCTTTATAAAAACATTGATTTCACCATTTCCAAAATCAGTACATAGGGAGACACCTAAGAACGAATTTGGACCGGTATCAAATTACCCAGTAAGCTATCAGCATTCATTTCAGCAGGGCTCAACGGTTATTAAAAATTTTACTACTTCTTCCAAATATTAAGAACTAGTAAAAATCTTGCAATGTTAATATAATTCATAGGACGATGTCACTAAAATAAGGGTATTGGAGACATAAACCGCCAGCTGTATGATGAATAGCCCCATTGCAAGGATACCATTGCTGCTCGTCTTGAGTCTCTGGTTTTTGTAACACCTTAAGTGATTTAGGATGATGATTCGGTTATTAAGGCATAAATTATAATTAAGGGTTTTTGTGCGTACGAATTATGTGTTTTTAGATATAAATAGAATAATTTAAAGGATTATATGTAAATATTTTTTATTAACTGCAGACTATAGTTAGCAGGAAAGCTCTAAATTTCAAAGAATTATACATTGAAGATTGGTCAGCATATTATTCTCATTACACAGCACTGACATATGAATTGAATAAAAAACACAAACTATTACTTTACAAACTGGTATAGCTGTGTTTTGAAAACATACAACATTTCCAGAGATTAAAAAATATATTATAAAAGTTTACCTGCTATCGGCACAGTATTTTTTATTTAAAAATCGGTATAACTTTTTTGTAATAGAAAACAAACTTGTATCAAATATCTCACTACTATTCACGAAGTAGCCCATTTCGGGGCAAAACACTGTTTTACTAGCGAAGCGTAAGCCAAGGATGTAAAACACTATCGAGCCCTGAAATGGGACTTTTGTGACGAGTTGTGAACAATACATTTCATCACGATGCAAATAGGTGACCAAAATTATAAAAAAAATCCGAAATTTCATAATTTAGTAATTTTAAAAAACAAACATAATACGGCTGTGCAGTCTAATTTAATTCTTGACGGTATGAATTTTTCGTGATGGCGTTATTATTACAATGTTGAGTAGCCAAAAATCAAGTAACCGTCTAATTTAGTTTAAAGCCAGCTGGTTCAATTGTCAAAATAGGAACTTCGATTGTTTTGATAGGGCAAAATATTGTATGGGTACAGAAATACAATGTTTGGGAACGGAAAAGGAAGTAATGTTTAGATCCGGAAAAGGTAGCTGATCATGATTTGTTTTGATGTAAAGAAATGGAGGATGTTCGTAGACCTCAGCTGTACGGTAACAGGCTATTTTCGTATACAAAGTATTGAAAATTAAGTTCAACATTCTCAAAAGTATGATGGTAGAAGGCCGTTATGGAGGCTAGATTGACTATTACGAACAAAATGCATCCCTCTAAATTGGATGCATGGTATGTTCAACCCTGATAAACCATGTTTATACATTGACATAAACTTATTGCAACGCTTAAATATAGTTACTCCAACGCTTTTAAGGGAAATTTATCCAAACCCCTCTAATATTTCGGGGGTATACAGTGAATTGAACCCATAACCACTACCTCTACAACCGAAGTCTAAGATATCATACATTAGGCTAGCGAAACACCTATTTGCATTGGATTCTTTAGTATTTACTCAATAAATTACACTCCGTAAATACAATTTGAAACACCAATAACTATAAGAAAATGCTCAGAATTTTTAAGGACTAACACAGTCTAAAATTATTTCAGTTTGAAATTTATAAAATTGAAGACTTGAGCTTTCTTATAATTTTAAAGACATTTGAAAATGTATTTGAACTTTTTACAAACTCTTTCACAAATTCTTCAATCATGGGTTTCAAGAATGAAACCAGAAAGCTTTATGATAATATAAAATAAGATACTGGGAGGTACCGACAGTAAATAAATGTCTTATTTATTCTAACGTGGCCACCAGGTCATGCTCTGAAACTTTTTTACATCAGGTAATGTAATCCCATTCCTTCTGAAGAGCCGTTACTGGTGGTTATGTCGACTATACACTGTGTACACACCTCGCAGAAATGGTTATTCTTCCACCTGTCCTAAATGACGGTGTTTTTTGGTTTGAAGGTTTGAAATTTGATTTCATTTGTCTCAAACATGCATTTTTTGCATTGGCGACTTTTCGATACCTACAGCCCTTCAAATAGAGCTGTGGCTGTCACAGAAGTCATACTCCAAATGGTTCAATATTTATTTATGACAACAAATTTTTATGGTAAGTTTTGCAAACACAAAAACAGGTTTTAATTTTATCCTTCAACCGAACGTTCATTGGTGAGTTGTTTCTCAGATTTCACGTAAGTGAATACGCTAGTCATTCTAGTTTGGAGGCAAATGGTAAATATTAAATCGAAACGTCAATCTTAACAATATATTCTAGGGTTTACGACAGTAAATTGTACCTCATCATTTCTTTATGAACGCAATATTTTACATAAATTCAGAAACCTGAAAATAAATATTACCTTTCGATTCTTAAAAGCATTGAGAACCACATCAGAGCACAACGTTTGTCATTAATTTATTATATTGTCTGTTTTTCTTTGGCTACTGGCTCTGCCGACAAGTGCTGTGTCACTTGGCTGAGCTAGTGTATGCAAATTCTTGAGAATAAATGGTTTCAATGGCTGTCAACCACCAAAAAAATAAGACTTAATAATAATATGTTAACATAATGGTCATAATACATGTTGACATGGACATAGTATGTTACAAAGTCGCTAAGTACAGCATTCAATTAGTATTTAAACACATTATCTCTGTATTTTCAGGAAATATTCAAGAGTAGTTAATGAGAACTTCAATGAACAAAGATTTCCACGGATAAACGAAACATCATATTAAATTTGTTTGTGATTGCAGGTTTGGACTAAACCATCTCATACTAGATTTGTTACACCAGCTATTTTTTAAGAACGTACTGAAACGATTAGGTATTTCAAAACTACCCATTAACAATCAACTGTGCATAAAAAATATTTTACCTATACGATACATGTTCAGTATTTACATCAAAGTGAAACTCATTTAAAGGTTAAATATATAAAGTATATACAAGTGAAACATAACAATTATTTTACCAATAATTGATAGGATTATTACTTTACATTTTGAAATTTAAATTCAAAAGAAATAAAAAACTACTTAACTAAAAACAACTGTATATTCACCCTATGATTTCACACCACTAAAATTAAAATTCTAACAAAATCATAAGGCGAATTATTTTTGCCCCAAACAGCCATAGCGATCACACCTCTCAATGCGAACTCGCTGATTTCTCTGATATGTAAACTAATGTGTTCCTGATATTGATTTACTGCTATTTTTACGTATTTTATAATGGTGCATCAATTATCCAGGATATTGTAGTATTTTATCATAAAATTAAATAATATTTAAGAAGTCAACTTTAACACAACTATAAGCCCAACAGTGTGGTGGTTTTATGACAAGAAATGTTATTTTAACGTATACAGTATTTTTAAATAATCTGCTTAATTTTCTATACTTACAAAAATGAGGTTCACGGTTATTTAGAAGTATAGGATAGAATAAATTTTTAGGGAGACACTTATTTACTACCGATTTTCAAAAATGTGTAAGACAAGCAAAAACATTACTCAAAAGTAATAAAACGAAAATACTTTAAATTAATAAACTTCAACCTTCTAGTTTGACGGAAGTATAACAAGCTGATGAATCAGTCGTGGGTGTAACGATTGAAGTCAATTGTTTTTCAAGTGCTTTGTTGGATTGTCATTTTGCAGTTTATTTTACTTGGAATCGTTGTTTTTAATGCTGCAAGCTAACTACCAAATCTCTTGATATTTTTCAAAGTTAGCAATTAATAATGTAATTTTTTATTTAAGCTTATTAGGGTCTGAATAAGTTAGTCGAGAGTTAATTTTTGACGTCGGGCTTATTCAGTTGACCTGAACAGTAATTTTTGATAGACTATACTGAGCGAAACTGTTTTTACTATGAATAAATTTCTTAAATTAATAAATATAATATTTAATTGATTCATGAAACATCCCAGTAAGCTTAGGTGGTGTTCCATTGATAAAAAACGTACAAATCTATAACCATCAAAATATATTTCCACTGAAGAAAGGATATTGGAATTAAAAGAATTAAAGAACAAGACGAAAACTTTAAAAAAACACTATAAAATAGATGAACCACGGGAAACAAAGAAAACATCAGAAACCAATTTATAATTTATTAAAACACTTTTTGTACTCTACTTCAATAATGCAATGTATATTTATTGAACCTGAGTGTTCTTAAATATAACATTAAGGATATAATATGTGAGGAGTAGATAATGAATGTGGATTTTAGTCGAAACGAAATTGATTATAACTATTTATGAAAAAATTAATATTTTCCCCTTTTTCACCCTCCAACTTTCACCCAAACCCAACGCTCAAATCAGTGTAACTTTTCTTACAAATTGTTAAAAGTGTAAAGTACATTTGGTGTCGGATACAATTTTTTAAAGTCGAGGCCTGGGAATAATTGCACCTATTACTGTTGGTGATCCATGGCACTGAATTATTTATTAGTAAATATGCCTCCTAAACATTATCATACTTGACTTTTAAATTATAAACAGGATTTTTTTTAGAAACGAGAGCAGCTGCACAAAACTTAAGGAAACCTGAAACCTTGAGTAGACTAAAATTTAGTAGACGAAGCATATAGTAGACGATAATTCAGCTCTTTATGTATTTTAAAAAATTAAAGTTTACTAATATTTTTTACCATCAAAACTTATTTTAAAGCATAAAATAAACTCTACGCCTTTTATAGTACACCGAGCTCAAATAAATCCTACCTACCTGTGCACAAAAGCGAACTAAAATTCGAAGCACAAGCTGCCTTTTATGCTCTCTTTAATTCTCCCTGCAGTCTGTATTTAAACTTTTAATTAATTATTCATTGCACAAAGAGAAATCTGAACGATAAAATGGTTTAGCTGTTGAGGTTTTGCTGTGGATATCAATTATTTAAGGACATAATGGATTTTATCTTCCTCTTTTTAATTTTTCTTTGTTTTTGAAACCTGTTTCTTCAAGATGTCCCTTTATCAAGATATGTGTAACTAGTATAGTATTGCCTTATTAACAAATGTTGCCACCAGTGAGCTATGGGCATGATGCGTACTATGACATTGAGTCGGAGACCATAATAATCTTTCGTTTCGGGATCTCAGAAAAAAACTATTCGTTCACTTGTGTACAATGGATGTCGAAATAGTATATTCAGACATACATATGACTGTATATATATATATATATATATATATATATATATTTATTTATTTATTTATTTATTTATTTATTTTATTTATTCAATAAACACATGCATTACAATAATTGCATAACAATTCAAAATACAAAAGACAGCTACAGGGTAATCCTAAAACAGCTATCATGACAAAAATGTATACTATTAATAAATACAAATATCAAGAAAAAGATTTTACATAATATATAAATAAATTAACATTGAAAGTCATTTAAATTAATTATAAAAAAGTATGAATGAAGATTATGATGGCACATTATTACTATAACACAAAATATGAAAATTTATATGTAATTAAAAAGATAGGCTAAACATTTTTTGGTAAAAAAACTATATGTATCTACAAAACAATCTAAGTTGGTATGATTACTATTATAAGTTCTTAACATTTTTATGAAAGGAAAATTGAAATGACTTTCAGTATTGCAACAAGGAATAACAAAAAATTTAGAAAGTCTTAAATTACTTCTGGGAACATTAAACTTTAATTTATTTAAAAGATGCATACTATCAATTCTTTTGTTCAACAATTTATGTAAAAACTGCATCAAAAACACTGTTCTTCTATCTGAGAGCTATTGAAAGTGAAACATACCTCTAAGGATACTTGCAGGAAAATCTTTTGGGGCACCCCGATTATAAGTTCTAAAATATAAATAGCGTAGAGAGTTATTCTGTAAAACTTCAAGTTTTTGTCAGTAAATTTAATGTGAAGGATCCCATATAACACAACCATAATCCAATCTACTTATGGCTAAGGATATATACAACAATTTAACCGTATTAATGTTATGAAAAGATAAAGTATTTCTTATAATATAATCAAGAAGATTATGAGCTGCATTCACTACTAAATCCAAATGATCTAGAAATTTAAGAGCAGAATCAAACATTATTCCCAAGTCCTTTACCTTGACCAGTTTTTGTAAATGAGCTCCATTTATTATTTAATCTACTACCAAAGGACTTATTTGACGTGTATATGACATTGAAAAACATTTCTTAACATTCAATTGTAAGCAAGTCATAACACACCACTGGAATAATTGATCGATAGAAGACTGTAGAAGTTTAGTGTCAAATAAACTGTGGATATTTTTGTAAATTTTTAAATCATCAGCATACAATAGACATTTGGAACCAGCTGATATACAATTTGGAAGATCATTAATGAACAATAAAAAGAACAAAGGACCTAAATTAGAACCTTGTGGGACTCCAGAGGAACTTATATAACTGAATGAATTTACATTACAAATTGATACAAATTGTGATCTATTATTGAGGTGTGAAGATATAAGCTGAAGAAAGTTTATGGAAAACCCAAATGATGATATTTTTTTCAGAAGTATATTATGATCAACTTTGTCAAAGGCTTTAGAAAAGTCAGTATAAATTACATCAAACTGACCTCCCACATCAGGTTCAGAAGAAATATCAAAAGATAATTCCATTAAATTTGTTACCGTTAATGTCTTAGGTAGAAAACCATGCTGTTGAGGAACTATTTTACTTTTTACAGAGGATAAGATAAATTTGTACAAAAGAAGTTCGTAGACCTTAGCGAAAGAATTCAATAAGGAGATCGGACGATAATTTTCTATATTCCTAACATCACCAGACTTAAAGACCGGTGTAACTTTAGCCTCTTTCCATTTCTGAGGAAACTTACAAGAAACCAAGGATAAGTTAAATAAAAAGCAAAGAGGTTGAGCAAGTGGTTCAGCACAACCTCTAACAATATGTGCAGGAATGCCATCAGGACCAGATGACTTTGTAGATTTTAACCCTTAATAGCACCAATAACATCAAAATTACTAAAAGATAATAAACACTGATTCTCAAATTAAGGTAAGATTGGAATATTGCATGTTAAATAATTATTTTAAAATACTGAAGAAAGACAATCAGCAAAAGCATTTAGAATATTCGAGTTTGAAAAAGATTCTCCTTTACAATTGGTCATATTCATATTCATAACGATTATTATCAGAGTTCCGCTTAGTTTTTACATAGTTCCAAAAAGACTTGACATTACTTGTTATACTGCTTTCGACATTAGACAAGTACCTACGATGAGCTTCTATGATTTTTATTTTAAGACCAGCTCTTAGATTCATAAATACCTCTTCATGATACTTTGAATACCTTCTTTTCCTGGAACACTTATTTTTAAGCTGTGTATCACTAATTATTTCTCTCGTGAACCAGCATGGATATTTTTTTCTTATAAACAACTTTTCTTTTAGGAACACGTGTTTCAACACATTTAAAAAACAGGTCATAAAATAAGTTTAAAACAGAATCAATATAATTCATGTTATACAAGTCATTCCAATCATAATCTCTTAAAGTGCAATAAAGACTATAAAAGTTAGCATTCTTATAACAAAAATACTCAGAAAGTAAAGAACGTGATTTGTTCCTGCATGCATTTCTACTGTCTAATAAAAGAGTAATAAATAAAGGAGGATGATGCCGATCAATATTTACCAAAGGACTGTCATGCTCAGTAACACTTAAACTATTAACACTACTTAAAACTGAATCCAGAGTGGCATTATTCAAATTTTTAATGTAATTAAAAGAGTTAAGATTTAAAAGTGCCATGATATTTCCAGCTGACTTAGCCTAAGAGTTACCCATTGAAAATTTAAAAGAAATACCATTAACAGAAGGAATTTTGAAATCCCCCAGAATCAATATTTTACTCCCAAACAGCTCAGTATAGTTATAAACCGAGGATGTATAATCTGAATACAATTGTGAACCTTTTCCAGGAGGAAAATAAACCACATTTATACAAAGTTTTATATTAGATAAGACTAACTGAACCCAAAGTGAGTCGAGGTCAGGGGAAGTACTGGCGGTAGCCTCAGAAGCGCCTACAAGCAATCTCGATGGTATTCGTTTGTGTACGGCCAACATATATATATATATATATATATATATATATATATGTTTACTTTATAATGGTATTTAGAAAATTTCACTTGGTATTGAAAATATAGTATGACAAAAATTCAATAAATCTCATATCTGATAAGCCAACAAAAATTATTAGGAATTTTTGGTAAATGAACAAAGAAAATTGGTCTATTGCTATCTAGATTCTTTTACTGGCATTTTATCTGATTAATATACATAGACAGGTCAAAAAAAGAAAGATGAGAGCTTTTTGAAGTTTGAATAGTTAGGGCAGAAGTTTGAGGTAGAGTAGTTGATTGCATTACCCATCCACTCGGACCGCGGCGTAGAGTGCCGACAACAGAAGACGAATGTCTCATGTTTTAGGTATTAACAACCCATAAGTATATATATTTTATTTCATCATGGATTTTAGTTTTTTCGGATAAACTGTTTTATTTATAATTTTATCGAACTATGATATATTTTGTAGCGATTTGCTGTCGGAGATATTCATATCTTGTAAGTTGAAACCTTTGGAAAAATAATTATGGGGTGATTTTCCTTGTATACCTTCTAATTCGCTCATGAATACTGTTTTGTACAAGAGAGTAGATGATACCAACATAAATAGTTAGTTAATATCTAGAGGTGAGGCATAGGTGAAAACTAGTTCCAATGTGTAGTCAGGTTCGCCTTGTTTAGCAATAGTCGCCCAAGCAGAGCTGAATTTGTAACTGTTTACGGAAATCCGTAAAGGTAGAAGGTCTTTACACTGTGTCATTTACAGCATTATATTCTACCACTTATACTGATAAAACTCTTGACGGGAAATAGTTGTCCCAAGCTGTACGAAAAAAGGACGAATTTACGTTAGGATGTACTTCTACGAACATTTTCATTTCCATTTTAAGTATAATTCAGGATTTGGAAATTACTCTGACAACTAACATTGAAATATGATAATACACGTAGTATGTGATGACCAAAAGCATTGCCATTAAATGCTGTTTAATATTATAAATGATTACATTGAACTTTCTTAACACAAAATATTCAGAGAGGTATAGCATTTTATTATAATTTTACATTAGTACTTATACCCCAAATTTTTTTAAGGGATGCGATTCGCATTACCCACGTATTACTATAATGTACTATTTATAGTATATTTCGCAACAAGGGCCGAAAATGAGGTTTTGCAGGCTCGAGATCGTGTTTCAAATTCGAGACCAAGTCGAGAATTTCAAACGATCGAGAGCTGCAAACCCCTTTCAGCCGAGTTGCGAACGCTATTTTTCACCTCACTACACAATGTAACATACCCTAAATAATTAAAAAATTGATTATTATTTCACTCATTTGAAAACAAAACTTTAAGGTTATGAGCGACGATACAACTTCTTTATTGTTTTTTTTTTTAACAAACACAACCATGAAAATCATATGATCGCAGCCGTCCTGTATTTGGAACCTATTGAATGCCGTATTATGTGATGTTCTGACGTTGTTTCAAGCAAATAAACGATCAGCTGACTTTCGGCCCTAGGGCCCCAAACGTTTTCGGTCCTGTGGCGGCAAACAGTGTGTTTCGGTCCGCATTTGACGTTTGTAAAACAGGTAATTTCGTCGTAGTGTGGTGAAAAAGATATTTTGCCTTGCTAATTTCAATATTTTATAATAAATATTGCTAAATTAACAAAACTTAAAAAACGACTGCCTAAAAATGACTTATCAAATTTAAAAATCAATACAGGTATCTTTTGTTCACATAGCTGTCTGCAGAGAGGTTACTTGTGATGTTATTTATAATGTTCATACCCACTGAATAACGGTATAGTATTAAATTTTAATTAAGAAATTAAAGATTATTAATCGTATACTTTAATTCATTCTGGCGAAAGAATATTTTTAAAGCAAACTAACAATTTGAGATCAATGGGTTTAAAATCGATTTATTTATTATTTTGAGAACAATGAATGAAACAACAATAAAAAAACTGCAAATAGCGCTGTTGTAAAATTGTAAAAGATTTCAATAGCTGATTGTGGAACATTCCACAGAAATGTGTTTATTCAGAACGGTTTTCTTCACAGCTGAAACGTTAGGGTGATGACAATAATAAACGTTAAAAGCCTTTTTGTTACAGAAACAATTATTTAGCTTTTTTTTAAATATAGCTCTTTTTAGGATGCAAACACTTTTCAATTGAACTTAAATTGTAAACAAAAACATTCATAAAAATTAATCTTATTATATATTTATTTACTATGAAATACTACAATTAATTTTAATTTGTTATTTTGAAAATTCACTTTTTCCTGTTACTGTACTTAAAAAGTGACTTATTTTACTTATTTTTCCTGTCACTGTTTATGGGTCTTTGCGTTTAAACAATAAGAAAGATTTCTTATGAACATTAGTCCTGCTGCTTTGTTTGAATTTCATTGGCCTGCATGTGTCATTTTTACATTTTGACATAACATTTAAACTACTTGAGGTATAAACTTCAAACCTGTGTCTGTTAGGGGGGATTTTGGTATGTAGTATTTAGTTTCTACTTTGTACCAGTCCTAAATGGTAGCTATTTTTACTTTCTAGCTTAAAGCGAAAACTTTTTTAAAGCGCTGTATATTTGTCAAACAGAAAGGTTACAAATTCAATTTGCTTGCCAAAACTGTATAACTATAATATAATTTTAGCATAAATATCTGAGAAATTCTTAATTTAATATTGTTACTACATAATAACTTATAATGACTTGTGGAAAGTTTCAAACTAATGGTTGTGACGGTTAATTCTTAGCAAAGAATATTTTACGATTTTAAAGTATCTTTCAACAACAAATTAAACGAAATATTTAGCAGAATATAATACATTTGTTTAGTATCCATCTTCCTATAAAATCTTTGATGATAAACAATCAAAGAAAAGCGTAAGTCAGTTTACTATCAAATTAACAGAATTTTCAATGTGTCATTCAGTTTTGGTACTCGTTCTTTTAATTATTTGAGCAGACCATTTTGTGATTGTGCTTTATTTCAGAATTAATATTATTTACAGCTGTTAAGTGCTTTTAATTTGATTTGCTGTCCAACAATGTTTAAGTGTTTCAAAACCTTAATTTAAGGGTTTCCCACGTATTTCTGCGTCCATGCTCTGACTTGAGGCCCTTAAAAGGCAAATAAAAAAGCACAGTTATAGCTTGACTCTGCAGTTTAGTTAAATGATTATAGAGCCCTTAAATTTAGTTAATGGTGGCCTAGTCGCTAGAAACTTCCAAATAAATATAATACCTATTAATATGTTATTATTGACTATAGCAGCTGACATTCTCAAAATCTGTTTTCATAGTATCATCATACTGAAATAAATTTTAATATTTTTGAGAACATTTTAATTAGCGATGACAAACTCTTGGGAAAATATTGTCGAACGATTTTGAGTCATTCTCCTTGAGTGTTACTAATCGAAAATTATTATTTGATCAATGAGGAGTACATGACGAAAACTAACTTCTTAAACGAACACAACATTAACGTCTTACCCAAGTTACATGCATGCCGCTCCTTCAAATCTCTGGAAAACCAACTTCTTGAAGTACGACCAAGCGGGACAAATTTTAACCTCTGTAATGAAAATTTCAGCGAGGATAGTTTTAGATGGTCTAAATTACTCTACTGAGAGATTTAGGTTGTCATTTAATAGGTCATTTAATAGGTTGTAATCTAAATTCGGAAGGGAAAACTCCTTAATAAATTTAGACCATTTTTAAAAGAAGGCGCTATATAATAAAAATTATAAAAATGATATTTAGGTGTTTTTTTCTAGCTCTAAACGTACCGAAACCCAATTGTATTCCACCATGGTTTTGTTAGCTTAAGTATCAATCCTTAGTACACCACTAGAAGTTTTCATTAAGGAATACTGTTTTTCATTCGTCTGGCACCGTTAAATCTTTAGCATCCATGTGGATGGACGACTCCCCTTTTTGAAACTAAATCATAAAAACTGATTTTTACTGAAAGTTTTCAAAAAAGGTATTTTATAAAAAAAATTTGTAATTTATTAACTTTGAATGAATAGATAATGTAAGTTTAAAATGGTTATGATTCGTCACCATTTGAATATTAATCTAGATTTCATAAAACGGCTCGTAACTCAACTTGCAACGGTCAGTTTTGGAAATGGTGGAAAGAAAGCAAAAAATAAATAAATACACCACATTACAAACAGGGATACTTTTTACTGCAATTAAAACAATAAAATATAAACTTATGACTATTTTAGAAAAAGTTTCTATCAGATGTCTATCAATATTGCTATTTTGTCATTTGAGTGATTTACGATGAAATTAAAGTATATTTAACTTGAAACTAAAGTATATATAACTTCAAAAAGAATAAAATAAAATATAATACAAGCAGAAAGTTAAAGTTAACCTTTCTCTGAAGTTTTATCAACGAATTTTTTGTTTATGGACAAATTTGAAGTTTCATTATGGTATGAAAGCTTGGTTCACTTCATTATATGGATAATAGTTTCCTCGATTTGTAACTTCGTTGTACCGCCTTGCAACTGTGACGAAATTTGACATATTATTGTTTACTTCTATAGTAAACGTAACAAACCAAGTGAATATATAAAACACAGGCTTAATAAAACACAACTAAGCAAAGCCATTAATTTTGCCCAATAACAATGTTTAGCTGCTATTCACAAGAACCTAAAAAACTTTTAACATCTTAAGAATTGAATTCTTTATATTGCTTACGTATAAAACAAGACAATAACCTCCATTAAAAATGAATCCTCTTAAGAAATATAACATGATATCACTTAAGACCTTATATTATATTTTAAAAGCTACTAGATTTGTTTAGAGTTTTTCACTTTTTAATTTCGACTGGCTTTGTTCTTGTAAAGAAAAACAGAGAAAATCATGTCATTCATTAATCCTTCATTCCCAATTTAAATGCGAATTTCTTTCATAAAAATGTAATTAGGGACTTTCGAGCATTTCTAAGCATACGGTCGTGACAGTTATTTCATTGCTATCAAAGAGCAGACAAAAGCGACAAGGAATTGTTTCAATTATTATCCCTATGTTATTTTCTTTAGAGGAACAAAATATTCTACTGGCTCTATTTAAGAAAAAACTCAATATTTATTTTCAGTCGATATAATTAAAAACTTATATACAAAAAAAATTAAAATTTTTAAACAAAGTATAATGCATCTGCCACGACATTTTATTACAATTTCCTTGTAATAGACGAGAACATTTTGATTCATTCCTTGTTTAATTTTTAATTATAATCTATAATTAATTATCTTTTACAATACTAATGTTTTGGTTTTCATACGGGTACATTTAGTTAGCTTTACTTAGTAAATAATTTATAAAACATTTTTGTCTGCCTTAAATAATTAGTCATTAAGTATTTATTTTACGTCCTTTCATTTCAATATTTAAAAAAAATAGAGATGATCATGATGATATAGATATGCAGTACTGTTCATTTACAAAAAATGTTCATTATAAAATCCATCCACGATTCCAGGGAAGCGTTATATTTTCTGCTCACTACTAAAGAGAATGGTGCAATATTTAAATACTGTAGTTACAATAGAGTTTGTAGTGGTAAGTTTCCGATTATTAAAGAGTTTATGAAAAAAATCTTTTGAGAATTGTAATAAAGGTAACTTACTTCTGCGTTAAAACAAATTTAACGCTGCTAGTCATTTAAAAAACGTGTTAACTGTTTACAAAGTACACAGTTTATGTTTATAAAATTATGATTAAAACATCTTACGTAGTGTTACATTAAAATATTGACTCAACTTGAAACTTAAGAAAAACCATTCAGATTATTTACATTAAAACTGATGCAGGTTATATCATCAAAATAAATGCCTTTATCCAAATAATTTGCGCAATATAGCTTGTACTATACACTTCATTTCAACCTTTCATATGTCTCAATACCTCATTAAATGACCGCAAGTTGGTAATCAGTTAATTTGTAAAAGGTTAAAGTGCAAATAAAAAGTTTATAACATTAAATCAATTTTTTATGAGTGACTATTATCACCATAATGTTTGGTTAAAAAAAATTATTTTGTGGTTTTCGAAAACATTATTTAGAAAACCCAGAAGACCTTTTTGTATAATGGAACAATATTTTACTCAAGTAATGGGTTCTTCTCTCTGAATGAATTTTCTTTTTTTGTGAACGCCTAAATATCCTACTCAGTCAAAAAATATATGCTGTATCAATTATACCTTTATAAATAATCTATGAGCAGCCTACAGACATCAATAGCAATAATATGGATGTCACATAACATCACACGTTATGAATAGAAATGGAAAAATAGAATAGAAATGTGAATAGAAATATGAATAGAAATAGAAATGAATAGAAATTTCTTAAAATAAAGAGGACTAAATGGATTCAATGCAGTTAAATAAATCCGTAAAAAGAAAAAATACAGAAGGCAAGTAAAGTAGGATAAGCATACAGTACAAGTTGAATCACGTTTCTATCACAGTAAGATAGTAATATAATCTTCGTTAAACTCAAATAATAAACCCTCTTAATGTTTTGGTAATATAAAATCATTTTAAAGTCACTGAAGTGTTTCATATCAGGCTAAACATTAAAATATTTATCAATTATTTATTTATCTCACTTATTATATAAAAACCGTTATGAGGTATTTCTTACCGTTATTCTCTATTTCAGCAATGTTTGCTTACACAGCTTATTGTTCCTCATTATCGCTTCCGTTGTCCGGATGGTCGTGTTTTTGCAATTCCGTTCCATCGTCTTTCTCAATAAATTGCGTTTTTTTTAACATATTAACAATATACGCTTGATATATCTCGTGCAAATTGATCGATCTTTAGTCGATAGATTATAAAGAAGAAGAGAGACATTTTTAAGAGTATAAACATAATTGTAATGAGAATAAAAATACAAACTCTAACAACTGTCTGACTTACGTTTGCACAGCTACTTTATGTAAACATAACTTCATATTATGCACCCTTTCATACTTAAATTTGTTTGTTCTTAATACTTTGTTCTCCCATTATGCAGTTATGTAGGGGGCCTTCATATAGTCACTGCCGGTTTATATGAGGGCCTAATATACATTTAAGATGGAAAATGGCGATCGATTTCACGAATCGAATAACACATATCATCCTAATCAAGAAGTAATTCAGTATTAACATACAGGCAAAATCAGAAGTATCTTACAGAGACGCCAGAAACAAGATCCACATAAAAATCACCGATATCTACTTCAACAAAAAAAGCCTAAGAATTAGTGTGAAACCAAACTATCCAAAAACCAAAATGGTATGTATGACCAAACCCAGCTACTAACACAATAAAAATCATTGCAGAGAAAACCGAATTCCAAGTAATATGACTGGAGAGAAAATACAACGAAAATGAAGAACCAAGAAAAACTCCGATAAATACCACATTAAATGGGTAAGAAGAAACAACAAAGAAATTTGCAGTATTTGACTTAACAGCAGCACATATTCAGAAAGTAACAAACAGATTCAAGACATACGGGGTCAAAATAGCTTTTAAAAAGCACTATGAGCAGAATGTAAAATTTAAAAGTAGAAGATTGCAACAGATTTGATACACCCAAAATATACGAGATCAACTGTAGCGACAGTGATAATTTTTTTTTACATTGGGCATCTGTTTATTTTATCAAGAGACCCAAGAACCACATATTATCTCGAAAAACAACTAACTAATCAGAGAGATCGAATGTTGCAGAACACCTTGTAGAAAATAAAATCTCAAAGGAAAATTAAAAAATCACTCAATATCTTAAAGAATTGCAGGAAAGGAAATATTATGAGTTCAAAGGAAGATTATTTTTAATGAAAATTTTCAAGAAATTAACAAATTTTTAAACACACAACAATTTCGACCTGGGCGGAACATCCTTCCTGTTGATCCTGCTAGGCTCTCATTGGGCCCTATGGTAATTGGTATGACCAATCGAAATCGTCAACATTTTCCATCTTTAATATATACTTACCATCTTGTATGTGAATGCAACAGGAGTCTGAAGTATTGAACTAGATCAAAAGCTGATGCCGATTCGTTAACAGTTTTATACTATAATTTTCTCTTAAGTTTCTGTAAAAAAAACGAGTAATTTAATTTGTTCAAGTATTGAATATTAGGCATAGTTATAATTACAAGTTCCAGATATCCTAGCTGTTCTAAATCTTAAGTAAACAATAAAAGAGTAAAATGTGATTTTATGGTCTACCTTGAACAATCTATGAGTTCATTTAGAATTTTTACTTTCGTAAATGGACAAGAGGTGCCAAATAACACGATTAAATCAGATCAAACCAAATAGACTTTATTGAATAAAGGTAAAAATATAATATACATTGAGTTAAATACAATATAAATAAAATTACGATCTTCCAAACTGTAAATAATATCACAACTAGCGGTTTCACTCGTCCTTCCCACGGTTCAGAAGGCATTCTTTTTAGTCAGGCTAGTTGTGATGCTTAGATCTGTGATAAAATTATCAGATTTCAGCTATCAGATTTAATATTGACACTTTGAAATCTCAAGGGACAGATCTTAAAAGGATTTAAGAATCGGAAAGTTTTCTGCCCAATTCTCGTTTCTTAAATCGCTTATGACTTACACACTCAAGACTTCTTAAGTTCCATTGTTAAATCTGACGGAAGGATAAAAATAAACAAACGGAAGTGGGGACCGCTAATATATCTCTTTATTATTAATATGATACATAATAATCTTTGTAGACGATAAGGCTCTTTTATTTTAAGACTTACCCCATATATTATACATTAAAACACATGGAGCTATGTGCAGATTTACAAATTGGCTTTAGATTTTTTATTTAGGCAATGTAACTTGAAAAAAGCACGAAAAGCTGTTTCGAAATAAAGTTTGTTTTGACAGAAGGGGAAATGTAAAAAAGAACATCTGATCAATGTGGGAGATTCCGCACTGTTTGGCAAGTTTATATAATTTACAGTTTTGAAGATCAACATCTAAAGATTTCATTTAAAATATAGGGCCTATTAATAAAATAATTGTATTGCAATATTCCTGTTATTCGGGTCCGGTCCGGTATACATAATCTCCAAG
The DNA here is from genome assembly GCA_035578135.1 of Flexamia atlantica. Classification (NCBI taxonomy): domain Eukaryota; kingdom Metazoa; phylum Arthropoda; class Insecta; order Hemiptera; family Cicadellidae; genus Flexamia; species Flexamia atlantica. The sequence goes on along the minus strand of JAQJVK010000014.1, from coordinate 15,362,368 downwards.
AACCTGAAAACAACATTAATCCTTTTTGAAACATTGATGTTTTGTAGCTTTTTCTATGAATCGAACAGATGATTACATAGCCAGTTAAACACGCAGCATTGTCAATGTAATGATTTTTAGCGGATTTCCCCCTATCCTGATACTGAAACAATTTATAGTAATTGAATGAACAGTATAGTAATTGAATAAACATGAAATATTACCAATCAAGGCTCAGTCCACCAGGTACTAGAATAATAGATTCATAGGTTTATTAATATTTAACCCAAAATTTAAACTAGTGATGTCATGAATAGACCGAAAGAGTATAGCTTGTCTGTAGCCTTCAGCCAGCTCAAAAATGTATTTTTCCCATAAGGATAACATAGGGTCAAGTACTGTGTGTTTGCCGCTTTCGATATCTCTGTAACCAATGGACATAGAGCAATGATTCAAAAGACTAAATTTTCGGTTTTCTCTTATCTGAATTCAGTGGTGCTAACAAAAATTTGATTATATTTATTCTTCTATGTAAAAAAAACTCGAATTTTGGGGGGGGTTCTCCTCCGGTGGTCCGATTGGTCTGGTTCACAAACTCGTCCCATTGATTCCAACATTACATATCTGTGCCAAATTTCATTAAGATCAGACCATTTTACGGCCGCTAGTAGACGAACGCCATATATGTAAACGAACATATATAAACAAACAAATTGTGTTTTTGCTACTCGGAGCCAAAAACTAAAGGTTATGATGGTCCCGGGCATAGATCTTGCTGTAAGATTCTATAAGGAAAATTTCCTAGGATGATAATATGCCAATATTACCTGATATGAGTTCTGAAAGCATATTTTTGGAGTTCTCAAAATCACTATTATAATTGAAAATATTTATAGTTACTAGGACGGATTCGAGGAGGCGGCTGGGAGTTTGTATTTACTTGATTGATTTATTCACTTCTTAAATGAGAAAATTATATCTTAAAAAAGGCAATATTTAATGTGTTAAAGTCCATTGCCACCTTGATATCTGATATCGTATTGACCCATCATTAAATAAATCAAATATGGTTTGGTTTGCATGATTACAAAACCAATTCTGAACTATATGAAAATAAATTATAACATATTTTTCTTATGATTAGGATGTATCAAATGTTGGTTATTTTTAAAATAAAAAACAAAATCATTAAATAAAACAAAGAGCATAGCTATGATTTAAAATAATAATGATAACCAATTTTATTTTGAGCAAATTTTACATCTCATTTGGTTAATCAATATTTCTTAAAATTTCCATTTCTATCAAATAAATTTTTATCTTTACAAGTTTAATGTCAAATTATGTGACATTATAGATTTAATGTGATTAAAACATTTTAAAGATTTAATGTGACATTTAATGTTAAATTAATGTGAATACATAGATTCACTTCACTTCGTTCGTTCATCATTTAATTTTTGTTTTATTTGTGCCTAAATTGACAGCAATTTTAACTTATTTTCTTTTAATTTGCTATTACCAGTAAGACTATTTTTCCTAAATTACCATTGTTATAACTTGTTAGGAATTGTTGATTTATTGAGTTTTCAGGTACAGTCTTAAAAACTTGACATTTTAAAAATAAACTAAGTGGAACCTATTATTCAATCAATTGTCTTGCCACAATGTAATGACAATTTGATTACTCTGACTGCATTCTTAATGACCTGATGGAGTCCAGAGGAACGAAACATTTTGTTATCATGAAAATAACAGTGATTGCATAATATTATTTTATTTGATTACTGACCACTGTGTGTTAGAGAGGCCAGACTATGTTTTTGGTTTCTGATATAAAAATGTAATAATAAAAAATATAAATTATTCAAAAAAATTCTAGTGAATTCATTTAACAAAATTCCTTGAAGGTTGGAACGTTGGTTTAATTTAACTTTTTCAGTATTATGCGTAAGGCTATAGGTATTAAATTTAAGATCATCTCTTAAATTGGTTTTCTTCAATGGATATCTTTTTTTATCCAAACGAATATTTATATGTAAAAATTTAATTATTTTATTTTTTCTGTAAATTTTACACAGACATTGGTTCATTTATGCCCTAAAGAAAACGTTACCAGGAGAACTCCTTACATTTAGGCCTTTCATTCGACCGGCTGGCAAGGGCCCTTTTGTCCAGCAGTCAAATAGCTTCCTCTTTTATGCCCTGCAACATAAACGTTACATTAATTAAATTTCACAGTTAAAAAATAGTACGTACCTTTTGACACGGTTTTATCATTATAATCATGAGTAATTGAACTGATGCATTCGGAAAAAACTGGTAATATTGTAGGAGCTTCAATGATTAGTAAAGGGGAAAAAAGTATAATTATTTTGACATTTTAATATTAACGTTATGTATTTCTGACAAATACATGACTAAAACACATCGGGCTAGAGGGTTTGTACATCACTGTATATTTGTATTGATATACAGTGTTTTATTAAGTTAATGTTTTATTAAGTAATTTATAAAGTTGTATTATGTTTTATATTTATTTAGTTTATATCAATGAAAACACGGTAGCCCCGTATGAAGTGTATGGGCCGCGCGGCGAGGCTCACCCGTTAGAGCGGCCGGACCGAAATGAGCCTTGTTCTGGGCATTACAGCACGCGATCCAGTTGTATTATAGAGATCGCTGGCTTTGGATTGCCTTCCTAGCGGCGCGGCGCGCGTGGCGGATTGGGGAACTACCGCGGCTCACCGCCAAAGCTACCTCACGGCCAAACACTCATGAAACAGACAAATTGTAACAGATTGTGCTATTTAGAACCGTTAAAATGTGAAACAGTAAAATACTCTTTATAATCAGTTTGGGTATTACTTGGTTTAAAACAATGAAAGTATCACTTGAAATATGAATTGTCAACATTGGCAAACGGGAGTCCTTATACTCGAACAAATTTGTTTATTCATAAAACTTAATTCTTGAAAGACAAAATTAAATGAGGTAGATATTTCATATTTACGAATTTCAATTAAAAACTACATAATCAATCATGAATAATATGCTTGTTTGAACGTTTGGAGTGAAGGTTGCTTGAGAAATTCATATAATATACATAGATATAATGTTACTAATACTATCAATAATGATATGAACTGTTGAAAATTTAATTTTACCAAACAATGCTCGGTTTATCGGGTACTAACATTTATCTATGATATTTAGGTATGACAATAAGACTTTGATATTACACCTTTATATTCCTATCTAAAATAAATGATATAAACATAAGGCTTCCTACAGAATGTCATTTGAAAATGAAAATAAAGCACGATATACGTACCACGATGAGCAGAAGAAACAAAGCTGCTAGGACTACGATATTTGATAGAGCCATCCTGAACAGTTATGAAATGAATGTTGGACTGAAGTTATGGTTATATAAGAATAATTACTAAAACAGGTGGTTAAACAGAGAAGTAATGTGAAATGACAGAGAATGGTGAGCTCTAATTGGTAGACATTATACAGTTGTGCGAATTTGAAACAAAATCATGCTATACCTTATACTGTACTGCAAATACAGAATATGTATACTGCAGTATCGTTACAGTATGACGTATGACATTGGTTTTAATGCAAGTCCTAACCGCTAATTGCTATCCACTTTTCAATATTTTACTTGTTTGGTTAATATCTATTAGACTAAATTCAAATGTAAAATACCTCAGTTACAGCAACTCTGCATCTTAGCCAATTTAAAATGCATACAACATATTTTAATCCAACATAAGCAAGACAAAACATATTTTTAATGCCCACAAAGATCAATACTCGTATGGCGAATAAGTATTCAGGTCTGCTGCAACTTGTTTAACAATTGCGAGGCCTTAAATCAATAATCAGTTATCTGACCTATACGAAGCCACAAAGCAAGTGGTATAAAAACAGTCAAAATTCGTCAAGAAAAAAGGGATATTTTTCCCCATGAAGATAATACGGAGAATAAGAGTCCAGGTTTTCTGCCAAATAAAAGTTTAAAGTTTTAATTTTATGCTAAAACAAAATACATATCAATCAGAGGAAGCCACAAATCAAGTTTATTTCAAATATGATTAGAAATAATCGAGATATAGAATTATTATTATTTCCCATAGAGGGTAAAATGGGGATAATTTACTTTGTGTATTGTTTTCAATATCTCAAGAACCAGTGGACATAGCGCAATGCTTCAAAATAAAAGATTGTTTTTTAAACAGAATTTAATGGTGTGAACCAAAATTTAACAATTTCATATATTTCTTTATATAAAAAACTCAAAAAACCTAATTTCGGAAATTTCCTCTAGAATAAACTATTTCCATTTCTGTAATAGAATGTAAAAAAATATTTGTTCAGACTAACCTCAGCAGTCGTATTAGTATTTACGTGAAAACTATGTTCTTTTGGACGAGTTCGTAAACCAGCCAGATCGACATATCCAAAGTGAGTTAGTCTCCATTTTGCCCCCAAATATGGGTTTTTTGAGTTTTCATATTGCAAAAATTATATTTATCCAATTATTGTTTTCAGCATTGGATTTAGCTCGAAAAGACAAACACTTTGGTATTTTTAAGTCATTTCTTTAAGTCCATTGGTCTCCAAGATATTTCTACTATGTATTTTAGTATCAAATCAGCAGAATGTTGCCTGGATAAATTTTTATTCACTTTCTACTAAGGTTTTCAACGAATCCCGTGGAGTATTTCTTAAGTTTATCCAAAGTATTTAATAAGTACAGTAGGCAAGTAAAGTAGGATAAGCATACGGCTTAAAGTTTAATAAATATTCTATCACAGTAAGATAGTAATATGAATTTTGTCACACTCAAATAAAAATTTATCTTAGTGTTTTGGTGATGTATATTCATTTTAAAGTCACTGAAGTGATTCATATTATCAGGTTAAATCTGAAGTTATATTCAAATCATTTATTTACCTCACTTATTATATAAAGAACAATTTGAGATATTTTGTACCGTTATTCTCTACTTCAACAATGTTTGCTTACACAGCTTTATTGTTTCTCATTATCGCTTCCGATTTCCGGATGGTCGTTTTTTCACTTCCGGTCGACTAGTTTTATTTCCGATCCTACGCCTTTTTCAATATATTGCGTTTTTAGCGAATTTCCCCTATAGGGAAGAAGCTGTTACCGTAGGTCTCATGGTAAGAACTAAGCCCGAGACCATCATAACTTTTCTTTTTGAGGTCCCCAGATGCCAAAAACACAATTCGTTCATTTTCATAAATATATATATATATATATATATATCTTTATATCTATATATATATATATATATATATATATATATATATATATATATATATATATATATGTCTTTAAGCACGATAACTCATGTAAAAGTGGTCCGAACTTAATGAAATTTGGCATGGACATGTAAAGTAGTAATTATTCGGACGAGTCCGTAAACCAGTCCGATACCGGAAGGGGGGGTAAAGGGGGGTAAACCCCCAAAAAATGGGTTTTTTGAGTTTTTTACATAGAAAAATAAAAATAATCAAATTTTTGTTTGCACCATTGAATTCAGCTCAAAAAAACAAACAATTTAGTATTTTGAACCACTGCTCTATGTCCATTGGTTTCGAGATATTGGAAATAGTAAACACAATACGTTGTCCCTATGTTAACCTTATGGGAAATAAGTAAAATTCTATATCTCGCTCATTTCTCAACATATCTTGGTAAAACTTGTTAAATGGGTTCTTCTAGGTCAGATCTACTAAATATTGAATTAAAACCACCCAGTTTTAATATACCCATAGCAGCAAACCTGCATACTCATTCCCCATGTTATTCTTATGGAGCTTGCAAAAACATGTCAAATCTCGCTATGTTGGATCGAAATATGTTGTTTTGCATTTGAAATTCGCTGAGTATGCAGGTCTGCTGCAACGGGGGTATTAAACATTTTAACAATATAAGCTTCATAAATCTCGAGCATATAGATAAATCTTTAGTAGGTAAATTATATTTAAAAATAGGATCATTGTGAGAGTTACTTACATACTTGTAATTAAAATAAAATTACAACAAACTTTAACAACTGTATGACTTACGTTTGCACATTTACTTTATGTAAACATAATTTCATATTATGCACCCTTTCATACTTACATTTATTTGTTCTTAATAGTTTGTTCTCCCTTTATGCAGTTATGTAGCTGTAAAAATGATTTTACATTTTCATAAGATTAAAATTGTTGTAAATCAATACGATTTCGGAACTAAATGGTTAAACGTAATTTAAGGTATAACTTTTGTACATTACGATTTACTACCATTTTTAGTTTTTATTTAAAAAAACCTAAATATAAAATAACATATTTAAAATAATTAATCGTTGGTGTTTTACAATATTTTTATCATTGTTGTTCATCGAAAGGTTAATAATTATTGGATTTTTCCGTGCATTTTATTATTTGTTTTTAAGCATTTTTAGGGAATCATTAATTAGCTTAAACTTTTAAACAAGAATCTTAAATAAATGAGTTTTCACAATGAATCGAAATTTAGTAAAAAGTAATTTCATGGTAGATGTGTTTAATCCTCATCACGAAAATTATATGAATTGTAACGAAAACCGTTGTGTTACCCAATTTCTATCAGGGTAGTCGAACCACTCGGGTCCCAAGTAGACCAGTTGTTTCTTGTTGCTGACAACCAATTTGCCCACAGCCCAGAGATACTCACCCTCTTGGGAAACACCCTCTTATTTACACTTGTATTGTTAATCATGGTTTGGGAGGAAGTATATACTGTGTGAATTTGATGCTTAATAAATAAACTTAATAACTAAAAACTGCAACCATAAGTTATCCCTAGGTTTTAATAACACTGTTTTAGAAAATTCGTTTTAATATACTCTGTGGTCGGTTTGTAAAGGTAACTGTAAACATGAGTGATAACTATATCAAAAATAAACATTTTAGAGATATATAGTAGCATACTATTATGACTGGATATTTAAGTACTAAATCCTTTTACAAAAATTTTAACTCAAATATTTATGTTGTTTGATATAAACATCTATATTACATCACGAATCAGTATGAACCTTTGCGAATAAAAAATTATGTGTTTTTGAGTCTGGAGAAAAACGCAGATCGGTTGTTATTGCTAACTGTTTATTCTAGGGGAATTTAAAATTCAAATCCAGGTCCAGGGTCAAAACAACCTCTGTGTTCCTTATTCTTCCAAATGGCCAAATCCAGCCACAATTTTGAAGTAAAGTAAATTATTCTTCTTACAACAGACATGACCTATTTTTGAAGAATGAGAAACTATTTTCTTTCGCCAAATAATATCAGTCATGTGGTTGCCTTTATGTAAAAACTATCAAGTTTTACGATCATATTTCATAGTATAAAAGAGTTGCAGGAGTTGTAACGGGATAGAGAACATATAATCTGAGATTGCATTGGTTAGCTTCAAATTTATGTATTGGACATAAATAAAAGAAGACTTAAAACACTAATGATATATTTACACTTATACTGCACTCACATACAAGACTGTAAATATACACTAAAGATGGAAAATGACGATCTATTTCACGTACCTCTTGAACGACATGTATAATGCAAATCAAGAATTTATTTAGTGACACCAGTAAGCACAAATAGGAGTGTCTTACAGATTTGTCACAATTAAGATCCACACGAAAATAACTAATATCTACTTCAACATAGAATGACTAAGATATCATGTGACGCCAAACTATGCAAAGATCAAGATGAAATGCAATTCCTTTGCTGCTAAGAAGACCCAAGAACAAGCCAAAGTAATTTTCAATGAAAATATGACTAAACATTGTTTTTTTTTTTAAGACGACCTCAGCATGAAGATCACAGCATCCACCTCGAGTTTGAACAGAGGTATAGACATATTGCATAGAGATTTCTACAAAGAATGGTTGCAGAGGATATTTAAGAAACGGTATTGAGAAAATCAAAAGGATGAAGAACAAGTTAAGCCATCCAATTAAAAAAATAGCCGTATAAAAGAAAGGTTTAAGACGAAAAACATACACCAATTTCAGAACAAAGTAATTAATTTAACGAACATCCAACTAAGTAATGAATAAAGTAAGAATTTGGGCTACGGACTTAAACATAACCCAAACAACTACATCAAGACGACAGAAAAATACCTAATGGCTACATATAATGAAACAACCGTAAGACAGTGGGGATAGCGAGGGGTGGGAGAAGGGTTTTAATTATTGGTCTACCTTGGTGGGCGTGTCCAACATATCAAGCTGCAGCGCTGAAAACATAAAGGATTGGATAAATGCTAACAAAAATGTCATTTTCAGCCTCAGTCACCTCTCTGGATACTCCGAAATTAAAACTTGACTTAAAGTAACATAAGCTTACTATGAGTTCAGTTGTGTAGCTTATAGCACACGATTACCCTTCTTATTTAACTTAAAATATTCAAATGTTAATTTAGGACATGTAACTTTTTTATATTATTAAAAGAGTGGGTGGTATATAACAGGAATATATGTATTAATTGTAATATTTTAGACACAGGGATATAAGCCATCAAGTTTAGCTGGCGCCAATTCTTGGGGCCCAGTCCGCGCATGGGGCGGGGAGTGGGTAGGCTGGGAGGAGAGGGGAGTAGTAGCGGCAGCGGCGGCCGACATTGTACTAGCCTGGCTGCGTACGTTCGGCAGCTCGCACACAGTTACTGCTTCTCTGTTAATCGTTGTTCAAAGTAACAAGACGCTTCAATAAATACAAATGAAATAGTTTATATTATTGAATAGAATCATAACAGATCATTAATCGCCAGTAAGAGTCAATGTTCCGTCGGTCAATGTTTTTAGTTCGACATGTAGTGACACGCTATTGTTGACGGCTGAGAGCAGAATGGCAGTGCTGCGCTCTAGCGAGGCGTTGTCGCGCATGCGCACTAGCCGTTTTTGCTACCGCGCATCCACCGCACTGGGCCCCAAGAATTGGCGTCAGTTATGACAAGTTCATAAACGAGTCCGACCGGACCATTGGACGGTGGGAAGGGGGATATACTCCTCAAAAAATATGTTGTTACTATGTTTTACATTAAAATGTTATTGTAGTAAAATTTTGATTTGTACTCTAAAACTCAGTAGTAAAATGAATTAAGGACATATAATCATTGCTCAGTGTCCATTGGTCACCGATAAATACGGGTTGATTGAAAACGAATTACCCGATTTCTATCAATCATATTTATTCGATGAAAATTGTCAATACAAATCAATTTAACATCAAACTATTCCAAGAGCATCAAGTTTATGACGATGTATTGGAAGTTTTCTACATGCCTTTCTGTAAAGGCTCTGGCAACATTTAACTGTTAGCTGGACTTTTCAAAAACTGTTCGCTAGGTGTCTTCTTGGACTGTAGCTACTGTATCTGTTATGCTGATTTTCAGGCTGAATTAAATTATTGATTGTGAAAAGCAAATGCCAAAGTTTGAGACCAAAGTGTAGAACTTGATTTCTTTTCCAACTATAATAAAACATGGCATATGTCTTTGCGGTTCGCAGTTGTATCGAAGATTTTTTTCTGTACAATCTGTAAGCCATTTACTTTAAGAACCAGTATTAACCTCTGTAGTCATTGAGTGATATCTCAGTAAAGTATTCTTTGAAAACGATCAGATTAATCTGTGTTAACAACTAAACAAAATGTTAACGGACGGAGTTTGTATCACTGACAGACTAAAAAGGATCAAATAAAATATTCCGTGTGAAAAAAATATGGTTGTATGTATCAATTTTCGGCTAATCAAATCAATAACTAAAGTCTAACGAAATGATTTAGTGACCGTATTGAGAACAATAATTGCCTTACTTTAATATTATCAAGAAGCTGTTATGAAGTCTGTAGCTCAATTCCGTTCCCTTAAACCTCATTAACTATTGAGCCAAACTTGGGAGCTCATTTAACCGTAAATTCGCGGTTAGTGAACTTCAAAGCATTTTTAATGGAACTAGTTTAACTAGACTGTAAGTTTACGGTTAAGCCAAGTTAATGCTGATTAACCGTTATTTATAAATATTATTTAAATTATGCTCGAAGTAAATTGTAAAAATATGATTCGCTCTGAAAAATTTATTCTTATCTTTAATTAATTCCAGTATATTTTTTATATCTACATCTTCGATTCGATAACAAGATTTTGAAATGCCTCATTTTTCACCCAACATAAGCGGTCTTTTTGAGCCGGTTAAAATCTGTTAAGAGGAAGTGCATACACTTTATAAACATCAAGAATGTTGAGTCTGTGGACCGGGAGCAACGAAAAAAGATAGTATACAGTTCATACTAATAGCAAGGTAAAATAGACGAACCGGATGGAGTTCAGTCAACCGGAAGTATATAAACGAGTCAGGAATGAAGGGTTTGTGAACCGGATGCAGGGTCAGTAGCCGGATTGCATGTAACATAACGGATGTCTTTGTGCTTTTCTTGCGTCTGTTTACAACTTTCTTTCAAAAATTATTCACGTTGATTTATTGTGAAGGTAAACGTACATTTCTTCGAAACGTAGTTTTTTTACTTAAAAATTTTAATTTCGAATGGCTTGAGTTGACTGGGTTAGCCTTAACAGAAAATAGCAAAAATACCCCCGTTGTAGCAGACCTGCATACTCAACGAATTTCAAATGCAAAACAACATATTTCAAACCGACATAGCGAGATTTGACATGTATTTGTAAGCTCCATAAGAATAACATGGTGAATGAGGATGCAGGTTTGCTACTTTAGGTATATTAAAACTGGGTGGTTTTAATTCAATATTTAGTAGATTTGAACTAGAAGAAGCAATTTACCAAGTTTTATCAAGATATGTCCAGAAATGAGCGAGATATAGAATTTTACTTATTTCCCATAAGGATAACATTGGGACAACGTACTATATTTACCACTTTCAATATCTCGGTAACCAATGGACATAGAGCAGTGATTCAAAATATTAAATTGTATTTTTAGCTGAATTCAATGATGCTAACAAAAATTGGATTACTTTTATTTTTCTATGTAAAAAACTCAAAAAACCTATTTTTGGGGGCTCGCCCCCCCTTAAACCCCCTTCTGGTAGTCCGATCGGACTGGTTTACGGACTCGTCCGAATAATTACTACTTTACACGTCCATGGCAAATTTCATCAAAATCGGAACATTTTTACGCGAGTTATCATGCTTAAAGATATATACAGGGTGTTGATAAAAAAACCCTTCAGGACTTCGGGATATGGTTACTTTCATCAAAACTAAGAAAAAAGTTCCTATAAACATGGGTCCTAAATTGCTCGGTCTGTCGGTCTGTATGTGTTTTTAACATGATTTTGCATAACTTTGGAACCACAAAAGATATCAACTTCAAACTTGGTACTTATATGCTGACTATTAGGTCCTATTTTCGTGCGGAGTATCAAGTTTCTACTTTGTACCATTTCAAAATGGCAGCCATTTTTATACTTTAAAACTTAATATCTTAAAAACCGTAATTTTTTAAAAATTGGACCAGAGACAAAAAGTTGCAAAATTTTATTTCCTACAAAACGATATCAAGATTATTAAGATCGAACAACATGTAACGGAGTTATTGTAATTTTTCCAACAAAATACATGCATGTTTTATGATAGTTATGGCAAATTTACTTGAATTCTGTTAGCAAAATTGCAATAACTCCGTTAGTTGTTGTTTGATCTTAATAATCTTGATATGGTTTTGTAGGAAATAAAACTTCGCAACGTTCTTGTCCAATTTTTAAAAATTTACGGTTTTCAAGATATTAAGTTTTAAAATATAAAAATGGCTGCCATTTTGAAATTGTACAAAGTAGAAACTTGATCCTCCGCACGAAAATAGGTCAAATAGTCAGCATATAAGTACCAAGTTTGAAGTTGATATCTTTTGTGTTTCCAAAGTTATGCAAAATCATGTTAAAAACACATACAGACCGACAGACGGATAACCGAGCATTTTAGGACCCATGTTTATAGGAACGTTTTTCTTAGTTTTGATGTAAGTAACCATATCCCCAAGTCCTGAAGGGTTTTTATCAACACCCTGTATATATGAAAATTAACGAGCATTGATTTTTGCTTCTTGGGGCCCCAAAACGAAAAAAATTATCATGGTCTCGGGCTTAGGTCTTACCATGAGTACTTCGGTATCAGCTTCTTCCCTATAGGGGAAATTCACTAAAAAGGTACGAACCACGGTGTAAAGTATATTCGCAGCGTTATGATTTCATTAGTTAAAACTATCTGCGAATAAAAGAAATGATAAGCGTTGTTAACCTACAGTAATTTATTAATCCCAACTTTTAAATACAAGGTTATTTAAAATATTTTTTGATCAAAATATAAATCTTAGTTTACCCGCAGTCACATCAGTATATTTTATGTAGACGAATTTAATAATGGCTGTTATTTATAACACATAAATTGTTCTAAAGTGATTTTGAAAAATCTGAATGTCTGAGAATAAAGTTTCGGATATTTTCCTTTAGGTCGTGAATCTAACAATGGAGCTCTTAATGTTTGTTGTAGTTATTGCTAAGTGTTCCCGTTCTAAGGAAAATAAATTAAAGACTCGGTCTTGCCGAATGTATCAAAAGGATGTTTTAAGATATTTTTGGATGTTTCAAACGCTACTATCTTCCTTTTCTACATACTTTAGTAAAGAAAGAAACTGTAAAATGGCTGATTTGACTCGAGGGCTGAGCTAAGTTACTGAAGAGTATTTTAAAATACTTAACCATCATTAATAAATATCCCCCGATACACCCCTTGGGGATACACCAGATATACTTTCCCTCTTTTTTAACAATACAACTGCTGTAATGATTACCAAGCATTACGTGAGCAGTTGTATTTTTTTAACTATAATGAACAATGAAAAAGTAACAATATACAACAAGATTGTGGTACTTTCCCTCATTTCTTAACAATGCAACTGCTGTAATGATTACTAAGCATTACGTGTGCAGTTTTTTTTAACTATAATGTACAATGAAAAAGTGACAATATACAACAAGATAAATATTTATTTTAAATATTACGTAGTTATGAATTGTTTACGAATGTTTATGTTTATTGTTTGTTATGTTGGTATTGGTATGCTGTTGAATAATTTATGAGATAACATGTATTCGACGGAAATTAAGCCGAACAAAACTTTAAACGAAATTTAAATACGTTATGAAGATTCCTTCACCAGGATTAGTTTCCTTTCAGCGATCTTTAATTTCTGACATTTTCAATAACCGAACCAGATTATTACAACGATATTGCAATCTTATAAAAAAGTTATCTATAAAAAACTCTAATTCAATCAGGAATTTCTTATTAAAACATTTTTCTTGAGCAAGGCTTTCAGATGTTTTCATTGAAGTCCATTAATAAACGTATGACATAGAAATAATTTCTTTGAATAGTAAAGTAATTATAGCTAAAGTAAAAATATTCCTCATATAATGTTTGATATTTTATATTTCATTGTTTACCAACTCTAACGTATTAATAGTAAATTTAAGTAGTTGAGAAAAGTGAAACATTTTATTTTGCAAATTATATTTAATTTATCACTTTGAAGTAAACGTGTATGGTGATACCAATCATAGTATATAGATAATTGGTAATAGACCTGTGTTGGCTAATACTTGTTGTGTTTTTAACATACAATGCACCAAGATTGTATAATTTAAATATAAATAATGTAATGAACGTTCAAATAAAACTAAACTCTAATTACATAAAAGGTCTAAGAACTTGGCTTTTGGGAGTTGAAAATGTTGAATTTTTATGAAGAAGACAACCTATATAAATAATTTTCTTTCAAATAGATTTATAAACCACTTACCAAATTAGTAGCAATATAAATAAAAATATGTACCATCAAACTAAACATTGCTTTAAAGAGGAAATTGCGTATCAAATAATTATAAGCAACACTGATTTTGAATAAATTTTGATAATTTAGTTTTTTTGTTTTCATTGAGGTTTTCATTGGTTATGGGCATTTTGCCTAGGGGAACCATCGATATACACAACTGGATTGCGCGCCGCCCGTAAGGCACGTGTTGAAATTCCCGAGCCTACACAGCGGTGTGTTGAGGTTGCAGCCTGGCGACTCGCAGGCGAAATAGGGGCACAAATTATTGGCCGTACTGAAACTACGTGGCCTTGGGCGTAAGTTCGCGGTTAAAGCGTGCTATAAAAGATGTATATAGCTGAGTCATGTAATCTAGATGACATATATTGTATAATAGTCTAAAATCCCCGATATTTCCATTTTCATGGCAGCAAACCTGCATACTCATTCCCTTTTGAGAAATAAAACAAACCTATATTTTCCTTATTTCTTAACATATCTTGATAAAACTTGGTATATGGCTTCTTCTAGCTTAGATCTACTTAATATTGAATTAAAACCACCCAGTTTTAAAATACCTGTTGCAGCAAACCTGCATACTCATTTCCCATGTTATTCTTAAGGAATTTACCAAAACATATCTTTTCTCGCTCGCTATGTTGGATTGAAATATGTTTTTTACATTTTAAATTTGCTGAGCACACTATTATGTTTTTTTTTCATTTTTAAGGTAGCTTTTCCCTTTAAAGACTTTTGAGGTGGAATAATGGGTTTGGTGTAGGCCTAGGAAAAATTGAGCCCGCCCCTCAATATGATATATTCATGCTAATGTAGATGAAGATCAAGATGAAAGTGAAATGGACGATGCAGCGGAGATGACGACAAACAACGAGATTTCCAACTACAAGGAAAATGAATTGTATTACATTTGTGGAGTCAGTAACAAGGCTACAAGATCGCGCCACTATCATCACACTCATCCTTCACTCATATTCAGGGTAACGTCCTCCATGAGGTACCTGTCTTATTAAAGTGATTAAGTGATTAAGTGATCGTTAGAAAAATTTATAAGAAAGTAACATGTGAAGAGTGTAGCGCAATACTTCGTGCTGACGAATCTTATTTAAGGTGACACACGCATTTCACAGATTTTAAGACTAAAGGTAAACTTAAAAGGTCTCATCAGGTCTCATTATAATGTATTTAGAGTAGTTAAATCCTACTCATATTATAAATCCTACTAATATTATAAATGCGAAAGTATGGGTGTTAGTGTGAATATCTATCTTTCAATCACGTGAAAAATACTGGCCTAACTGAGCTGAAATTTTGCAGGAATAGAGCCACTATATCAGAAAAGGACATAGGCCTATTCACTTCCTTAAAATCTTCTCGGGCTACGCCCCGTGAACGTCCTTAGCTTCAATTTTATTCATTTTATAAGGATGTAAACATTCAAATACTGAATTGTAAACAGCTGTGAATACTAAAATTTGACAGTTCAAAGAGCATAAGTAAGATCAGCTGTAATTTTTATCGTGATCGAAGCCACGGGCAACTGCTAGTATTATGTCTATAATATTAAAACTCATGAGTTAGATGCCAAAGTTAACGACCACAAACTTACATTGCAAGTTTGTAATCATTTTAAAGGTGATGTTTTCAAAGGTCACAAAACAAATTATGAATTGCAGGGTGATCGTAAAGTATTTTAATGCAGTACATTTATTTGTAAATGGTTTTCAAGATCTTATCTCACCACCTAGGTAAGAAAAAGACGACAGACACTGTAAAAAAACAAATCCATGCATTAGACGACAGCTGGTAAAAACCATTTTGTTTTGTAATACGTAAACTTGTTGTTTCGTTAAAATTCTAAGTTAAGAACGAAGTAACAAAAATGTTTAATTGTGAGCTTTCATTGTGCTTATTACACCTTTTCACATTAATTAAAATTTGAAATCAAAATTATAATTTAGAGGAACATCCATGGATATGGAATACCTGCCGAGAGTCGGTGTGGTAGTGCGGTAGCAAAACCTATTTATGTATTTTTTTTAATTTATAATGTTTCTGCAAATTGAATATGTGGTCGAGAATGATTAATACTTCAGAAATGTCTTAACGAAGCGTACCGGTATCGTTAAAGTACCACGACTAGGCCGCGACAATGACAGGATATAGTGCAGCGAGGCGCTTGTGCCCCTATTTCGCCTGCGAAGTCAGAAATGCAACCATGGCCGCCGGCTCGGGCTTCGGAGCCTACCTGCCGATCCAGTAGTGTATATCGATGAGGGGAGCTAAATTATTCACTAAAATGTTATTAAATTTCTGTTTTAAGTTTAGAAAAAAAAATAAATATATATATATATTGTTAATTATAATTCAAAAATAAAAATGTAACAATGGTGAATAAAGTTATTTTTTATTAATTATATTACCATCTTGGGCATTTTGAACAACTTCAGTCCATCCAGAAACTTTTGTGAAGTTTCTTATTTGCCGGGCTGGGTTCCACTACCTTGATATCCCAGTTGAAGAGCTATGAGCAGAGTACAATCTTCAGAGTCTGGAGTGCAGAATGAATGTAACCGATCTTTCCTTCCTGCACAAGATCATCAACGATCAAATAATCTGTCCTGCATTGAGAGGATCCGTTTCCGCGTTCCTACCCTTTCCAGAAAGCAGAAACTGTTTGGCCCTGGTTTTGCTGGGAGAAATTACCTTCGTCACTCCACTTTTCCCCGTCTGATGCGCCAGGGTAACAAGCTGTACAACCCTGTGTGTTTAGCGTTCTGAGTTCTCACTCAGCCGGCCCGGGTTCAACTCCCGGCCGCGGCTCTAAGCAATTTTATCATTCGGAAGCGGTGTGGCAAGAGGTACCTTCGTCAAGAAGATCTCGAGGTTCGTTAAGAACCTTGGGATTGGACGGAGAGTGAAGGCCTGGCAATCCGAAAGGGCGGAGGGTGGACAATAAGCTAATTCTGCTGCGTTGCAACACCATGGTCAAGTGAAGCCATGGCCCTCTTTAAAGAAAAGAGAAAAAGCTGTGCAAATCAGTCGACTTCTGCGCCAGCCTTGGTTCGATCAAACGCCTTGCTGCCAACCCGGACCTGCTTTGACGTTATCCTAGTCATATGGTTTTGTTATGTAACAATTTTTTTAAGTTTTGGCTGTTTTGGTCTCCTGCATGTGGGATCCCAGCACGGGGCCTCCCCTTAATCACTCTTTTTGAGACAGGTACCTCTTGGAGGACGTCACCCTGAATATGAGTGAAGGATGAGTGTGATGATCGTGATGATAGTGGTGCGATCTTGTAGCCTTGTTACTGACTAAAGTTGGTATGTTCCTTAGACAGGACTGTTAATTAATAGCCCAAACAACCAATGGCAGCTGGCTCTAGAAACAACCCTTCAAAAAGCTACTAACTTTTCTCGGGATCGATCCGGCTACCTACAAGTTTGTAGGCGGGCACTATAACCACTACACCAACCAGCCAATTTTTGCTTTCCCCTGAAGTAACATGTGAAAAACGGTCCCAGGGGGGAGATTCGCTCGGTTCGAGGAGGTTGTTAGTGGCTTTGCCAAGTCCCACATTCCGCTCGTAAGTGTATTCCATCTGCCTCCAATATTTTTTTTCTCAATAAAATAACAACTCTAAAGCTTAATATATTTACATTTCGTGTATTTTACTAAATAATTTCACACACTTATTATATTTTCAGAAAGTAAAAAGTTGAAATAATTCACCAAACAAGTATTAAAAATAAGATATTGAAGCAATGTATAAAGAAATAGAATGGAAAAGAAGGAGTGGGGATGTAAAAAGTTGCGTTGAAACTGACGAATACCAGCTGATTTTTTATGTCTAAATTGATCCAAGGTTCAAAAGAAGGAAAGTCCTGTTTAAAACATAAAAATACTCTCGAAATTTGGGCAAATTTAATCTGTCCATCTTCACATTAAAAAGGGGCGACGTTTCTGACGTCCACCCAAGTTATGATATTTATCACTGTGTAAAATTAAAAACTGGAACTGTCGTCGTGTTTTTTATAATAGATAATATCCCAACATAGTTTTAAGAGTATTGAAGGAAAAATATGATAAAATACCAACTGAAATCCCTACGCCAAGTAGGAAAATGTTTCGCTTAAAAATGAAATATAACTAATAAAGTAAAGAAGAACGCAATTCAATCAAATTATAGTTAAATAGATTATAGACAAAATTCTTTCACAAAGAATGTAAAACAAATTGCATTCTTGTTAACTTTGTGTTTCCGATTGCGTGCCAGCAGTTTCATTAAGATTATCTTCTTTGATGATCTTAATTGATTTAACTCTGTAGAAATTCCAAAATTATTATTAATTTGTTAAATTTGTATATTCAATAAAAAAGCAATAGTTATTTATGAAATTGCCTTGTAAATTAACAAAAATTAATGTAATTAATTGGATTTTTCGATAATCTTCCAATTGTTATTTCGATTGGTACACTTGGATTCTATTACACTTTACTGAATCGACTGTTAGAAGTGGAATACCACAAAATATTATTTTTGGAAGATGTTCAACTGGAACTAAGAAAAATGTTTGTTTCCTCTCATTATTGAATACAATCTATATATATAAAAGCCAAAACGGTTGACTGACTGACTGACTGACTGACTCACTGATCACAGTTTCTCAAAAACTATAAGGCTTTGGGCAATGAAACTTGACACAATGAATCATTATAGGCTCTAGATGCGTAATACTAAGAACGGATTTTAAAACATATTCTGTCAAAAGGCTAAAATAGGGTATATTATAAAATTCAAGATGGCGCCCAATTTTAGTTTTCAAAGCTTATTTTCCAAAACAATGTAGGGCTTTGGGCGATGAATCTTGGCTCAAATATTTTTTATAGGCTCTAGATGCATACTAATGAAGGATTTTAAAATGTTTTCCCTGGAAAGGCTAAAATAAGGTAAATTAAAAAATTCAAAATGGCGGCTTTTTAGTTTTTAAGATCTATGAATTCAAAATATCAATAGAAGGTCTGCAGAATATTTTAAAGAGGCATAAAGTATAAATTCCATTTAGTAAAAAAACAAACAGTACAAAATAATTACGGTTTTCTTATATTATGTATTATCAGTTTTCACATACTCGCGATTTACGGATCACCCGAAGTAATTTAACTAGAATCTTGAAACTCTGGTGGGACATATCATAGTACACTTATTTTTATAGAATCGGGGATTTTCTGAATTTCAATTTTTAGGAGGGTTTGCATGCTGGTCGAGAGCGATTTATAGGCAAAGTTCAGACAAATATACTATTTCGACCTAATGAAGCACTTAAAAACGTATAGTTTGGATTAATCATTGAAATCATTAGTCTATTAGAAAATTTGTAAAAATGCACGTTACAAAAAACGGATAATTGAACCAAACATTTGTTATGTTTTCAGCGAGCGAAGCCGCGGGTATATCTACTAGTATATTATAAGTTTTCTATTTCACCTGATAGCAAACTTTCCTTACATATACCTAACAAATTTCAAACTGAACAAAATTTTTTTAGATTGTGATTGTATTTAAATTGCACCATTAGATTTAAAAAATATTTAAAACTAAAATATGTATTTTTATTCACATTTTAAAACAAAGCCCGCCAACAATATGTTATAATTTTTACTTTTTTACGTTATATTAAAAATGATATGCCAAGTTGAATAAATGTACTGCTTTTTAGCTTCAATACATTAAGGCTTCTCGGATATGAACCGACAGCGCGGGTAACACGGTGATTTAATAAATGAGTTAAAATGAATCATCAATAGATTATCACATCAGATATTAATTAATTGGACTGTCAACGCAGCAAAGCACATGGCACTTGCAGTTTAATATAGTCCTCGTATTTTATATTATTTATTGTAGCGTGACTTTTGTTGTTTGTACTGTGAACACATTTCTTCTTCAGTTAATAAAAGATTATTTCATATTAACTATGAACAATTAACAACCTACTAAAGCGAGCCGTTAAATAGGATATAAAATATTACTTTTAATTAGGGCTGTGCGAGTACCCTAATTAAAAGGAACCCTGTGTACTCAGCTTTTTTCAAACCGAGTTTACATTACTCGACCCGACTTGAAGTTTTGAAAAATACTCGAATGTTCAAATCGAGGAGTTACTCCCGCCGTTTACCGATATCGGTGTTTTACACAGTCATGAATAGCCACCATAAAACTTTTGTTATTCTGTTTGAAAAAGTAGTTTTTGAGTTATTCATGTCATTAAATTTAGTTTAGTCTTTTTTCCTTTCTGTAATTTGAGATATTTATTTACTTATGCTCAATAAGACTGATTTTACTTTATTTTTTTAACCTATAAAAATATGCTATAAACAGGCCTACTCTTTTTTAAAGCAAACAATTGCAGATGTAGATTGGACTTTACCTCCTCAGGCTTAAATTTATATAAAATGTCGATTAATAATATAGAGTAAAGTTAAAAATGGCCTGAATTATCGTTTCATTTAATTTGCTTTCAACTTATAGGAACACTTCCCAGTTTAATATATAAAAAATATTTCATTGTATAAGTTCAATAATAAGTATAGTATAACTATTAACTTCTACTATTCAAAATACTCGACTAAAAAAAATTCGAAACTCGCGAGTATTTTTAAAATTCGGCACTTCTTAAAAAATCACTCCTCTTACACCCCTACTTTTATATATAATCTTCAATTAATTTTTTTCAGTACCAATAGAGGAAAAGTCTTAAAAGACATTTCAAAAGTATTTTTAGGTCACAAACACTAAGAACCTTTCTTAAATAGAAAGAAAATATTATATTTAGTATTATTGTGATAATATGAGGCTGTTATTCAAACATAACTGTGTTTATATCTTTATCTTACCAGTTTTTCACTAATCATTGCTGTTATCATTTTTGGAAAACAAATCTTGTAAAAATAACCTGTAATCAACTGTTGCTTCATACTTCTTAAAAGACGATAAGAATGTCAGATTTAGCTGTATTTCATGTCGGTTCAGTAGCAGTAATCCAAGGTACCTTTATGTATTTGGCAGGCCCGAATGTCCAGGGAAGCGTTTCGCACACTTTGATCTATTCACACCATAGTCCAGTTCACTCTTTAGTCTGACTGAATCAGCTGAGATAGTGAAATAAAGTTAAAATTTTCAATTTAAACCTGCTCAAGAAAACATCATGTTTATGAGGTATGTTACGTTACAGGCATAAACTTTTTTGTGTTTTTTTTAATAAACATGTTTAAGATAGACAAAAAGAGTTTAAGATTAATTTTGGATAAAATATGACACACCAAAGAATTAAAATCGTTGCTGATGTTTTCCTATGGAATGATGGAAACACCTTGACTCTCTTACAAAATGTAATGTACCGATGCGAGATTCGCAAAAAAATCGCGCAAGAAGAGTAGTTATGAAAAGGAAATATGAACTGCAATGTTCAATCAAACACTCATGTCATTATCTGCGTTAAATATTTACTAGTAAAAACAGTGTTGAATAAAACGATTTTTTTCTTTTCAAGATAGTTTATTTTTTTATTTTTGAGCCTGCCCAGCTTTACTTAAAGATTTGAAATTTTTAGGGGAGCTCATGGGACCTATAACCGTCTGTTCAAGAAGGCTAATGTGTGAATGTGAATGCACCTTTATAGATATGTAAAATTAGGAATAATAGCTAAGCAGCCTAGAAGGCGAAATTTACCATAGGACTAAATGTCAGATCTCTAATTGTTTCAGAGGTTACCAATCTATTAATTTTGATACAAGTTATGATGCAAACAATGCAGTTGTTAAGCATCACTTATAACAAAACCCCATAGCCTATAGCCAAAAATAAATTTAACATATTTAGTTTGAAAAAATTAAAAATATTTTCAATGTTACTACTGTTACTCCCATCGATGTAAATGAATACTACTGGATAGCTTGCTTCCCGTAAGGCTCGTGTCGTGATTTCCGAGCCAACACAGCTGTGCGTTGGGTTGCAGCCGGGCCAAATTGAAGGGGCGTTGGGGGAAATGCGCGAAACTGTATTGTTAATCGTATTGAAACCGCACGGATTTGGGAGCAGTTTTACGGATAAAGATTGCTTTTATAGATGTATTACTATAACTATTAAGTAATTACAATTAATATTTAACTAGACGGTCAGTAAAAGTTGGTCGGCAAAAGATGCGTTCCCCCATCGCCCCTGCAAAATCTTAAACGCAACCACTGCCGGCGGCTCGCGACGCGGGGCCTGAGTTACCAATCCAGTGTACTTATTTACATCGATGGTTACTCCTTTTCGAGGTTGATTTAGTGGGTGATAACTTTTCAGGGCTATTATTATGTATTTACTCTATTTTAGACTTGGTGGGATTCTCTTATAATTTTAAGGAAAGTCATTAGGAGAACGCTTCCTCCGGGTTTTTTCTGTTCCAGTTTTATTTATCCACTAGTAACGAAGATTTTCCAAATTGATTGAAGAATCTTTTAGCAATCAGCATATTCAGATGATTGCTTTAATTATATGTGTTGCACACTTAATCAGTAATTTATCTTGTACTCGTCTTCTTTTCCCGTAGTTTCATCAAAGCAATTTTCCACAGTACTAATTTTTTAATTATAAATAAAATTGCTAATAAAAGTTAAGAGGATCTCTTTCATAATTTAATGAGCTATTTTCGGTGACCTACTTAACTTTTGATTAAAATTTCAAAATGATCAGTACAACGTTTTTGAGTTTCCGCATTACGTACCCTAACACCCACACAGTGATGGAGATCGAACCGGTGTTAATACATTAAACTTAGTTCGTTCATCAATTCGTTTTCATATTCATCCCACACATCCACACACTGACGGAAACCGAATCTTTGACTGTTAATACATAAATTTACTTGACTCCGTTAGTTGCACAATTCTTTTCCATATTCACCTTATAATAACACTAACCGGTCGTCATATCTAATTGCATAGTAATGTAAACTGGAAGAATTGCTGTGAATGAATTTCACTCTCTGCTTAGATTTTAATGCTTATTGTCAAAACTAGAATAAAGTTTGGCATTTTAACTGAAAATATAGTGAAATTTAGGAAATAACACACAAATACAAATGAGAGATTCTGTTGATTAATGCAAGCGCCTCCACGATTCCATTTGGAACAACCAACATTTCAAACTAAGAGATTACAACAAACATGTGTCAGATTCATAAGCTCGAAATTTCATTTCGTTCAACTTAATGTCTTACCATGCATACAGTTAACTGAAGCAGTAATCCTAAAAGTTACATTGTTGAATGTAAAAATTATTAATAAGATAAAGTAATTTGTGTATTAGATTTTTGTGATGCGCTTAAGTTAATTACTCAATATCATAAAAAAAACAATAATAATAAAATGTTCATGTCATTTCAGTAGTAATAATCAATCATTTAATTTGATTGAATGTACTTGTGTAAAATTACTAAGTTTTTTAACAACTTAGTAACTAAAAATGTTACGAAGCTGCCATTGGTTGTTGGGCTATTAATTAACAGTCCTGTCTAAGGGACGTGCCAACCTTAGTCAGTAACAAGGCTACAAGATCGCACCACTATCATCACAATCATCACACTCATCCTTCACTCATATTCAGGGTAACGTCCTCCATGAGGTACCTGTCTCAGAAAAGAATGAATAAATAAATGAAAATAAAAAATAAATGTAATCACCTGTGGGTACCAAATATTTATAGTTTGTATTTATATTTCAAGATTTTAACCTCTCATCCTCAGCGGAATTTCACACTTCATAAACTGAGCCCACATTTCTGCAGCTGTCGATAACCTGTGAAAAGAGACACATCGTTCACATAGGTCATTAACATGGCAAGAAATAACATTAAACAACGGCGTCGGCACACAATTAAAACAGACATCTCTCCCAGCGTTGGTCGTAGGCCTACTAGCTGTGAGGCGGGTTACACACAGGTGTCGTGTCTCGTGAAATTTTGATGAAACATTATGCCTTTTGCGTGTATCTTATCGTATGTCACATGATCGTGGTTGCCGGATCAGTCAAATGCAAAATGTCATCATGTTTTACCAAGATATGTTGAGAAATAAGCGAGATATAGAATTTAGATATTGCCCATAAGGTTAACATTGGGACAACGTACTGTGTACTGTGTTTACCACTTTCAATATCTTGTTAACCAATGGTCATAGAGCAATGATTCAAAATACTAAATTGTTTGTTTGTTTTTTTAGCTGAATTCAATGGTGCCAACAAAAATCTGGCTATTTTTATTTTTCTACGTAAAAAACTCAAAAAAACACTTGTTTTTGGGGGGTCCCTCTTTACCCTCCCCTTCCGATGGTCCGATCGGGCTGGTTCACAAACCCGTCAAAGGGATTTCCACTTTATATGTCTGTACCAAATTTCATTAAGATCGGTCCATATTTACGGCCGCTATCGTGCTCACAGATAGCGGCCGTAAATATGGTCTGATCTTAATGAAATTTGGTACAGACATGTAAAATGGTAATCAATTGGACGAGTTCGTAAACCAGCTCGGTCGAACCACCAGAAAGGGGGTTAAAGGGGGATAAACACCCCGCAAAGTGGGTTTTTTTAGTTTTTTACATGGAAAAATAAAATTAATCAAATTTTGTTGGCACCATTCAATTCAGCTCAAAAAAAACAAACAATTCAGTATTTTGAATCGTTGCTCTATGTGCATTGGTTACTGAAATATTGATTGTGGTAAACTCATACTGGGCCAGAAAATTTTTCTACATGGGAGACATATATTCAAATTTTGTTTTTATTTGTGGAGAATGGTTAAAATAAATTATTACATTTTAGTGATAATGATACGAAGAGAGGGAAGGAGGGAAAAAGATCCAAATGGGAGAAAATAAGGGAGAAGAGATGGTAAGAAGAGAATGAAGGAAAAAGGAGGGAAAGGTGGTAAGAAGGTTGGAAGGAAGGGAAGTAGAGAGTGAGGGAAGGAATGAATGGAGGGAGGGAGGGAGAGAGAGAGAGGGAGAACTGTGGTAATGGGTGTTTGGAATAAAACTGATTTGATGGCTGAATTTTTACTTTTCTCTGAATCAATAATCAGGTCATTCTTTAAAAAAGTGGAATGTAATAAAATACTAATTACTAAAAACCATGCCATAAATATAAGCCACAAGTGAGTTAATAATTAGTCAAAGATTGAGTCTTTCTCTTTTGCTTTTGACACCCAAATGATTTTATTATGTGTTTACATGGAAAGTATGTACTTTATGGAATTTATTTACTAACACATTGGTGTATGCAGGGATCATTTTCAAAATTTGCTACCTCTATTTCTCGATTTGAAAATTGGTCGGATTTTCAACCACTGGTGATCTTTAGCAAATATTAATCTGCTATCAATATTTTTATAGGTTAAGATGATATACCGATAAAAACACCTGCTGCTGGTCGTTGTAAAATAAAAATTTACTATTTTTTACAGTTTGATTATATTTTTGTTGATAACTTTGTTACTAACACAGCAACCCATATGACCCGCTGTTAAATTAATTTGACTTAAAAATTAATTTTTCACATTATGAGATTTTAAAAGGCCTGCTTATAACATCTTTTTAATTTTGGATAAATTTTTTTCATAATTTGATATAAAAACCTTGGAGCCGTTTTAAAAATAGTTCTACAATCAAGCAAGCAAGCAAACATTGCTCATATAATAATACAGTAAGAGTATATGATAATAATGTGATGGGATGTTGACCTGTGAGTTAATAAATGTCAACGATTATAACTTGTGACTTTTATTACTTATTCTGCAACTTATAGAGGTCCATTAAAATCAATTAGGTACCATAAAAAACTTGTTTTTATACAAAACACTGTGTGATTTAGTTTAATGACTCTACAGTACACTGTATTACACAAGTTTAAACATGTAAAAGAATTGTATCATTAGGTTTCTCCAGAGGACCCATGCTGCTCCGTAATTAATTTTGTTCATTAATTTTGGCAATAGAAACAACTTGAATGTGTCAAATACTTGCCTAAGTTGAAAACGGCCAATAAGAATTGGTCTCCAGTCTTAAGCTTCGTTGAAAGCCATTAGTTCACTGAGTATTCTCAAGACAATAATAAATACTAGCAGCCCACGTCACTTCGTGACTTGAAAAAAACATGATAAAAAAGGCTTTAGTCTATGTTGATGCATGTGGTTTGGCAGCGTGAAACACCTTTCAATGAGAAAGTGTGTATTTATGTGACTTGCTCAATAAAATTTTGGGATCTAATACATTTTTTGATCTTTAAAGAATCATGAAACTTTTCCATTCAGACTGTTTACGTGATAAATTGCTCTTAAAAAATCCAACAACCTACTGAGATGATTTAAGACTAGAATGAACTATGGAAAGTATTTTTTTAATAATATTTTGAAAAATAAACTTTATTTCGTAGCTTTTTCATACTTCTTTGACTTGTCGAATTAAAACGATTAGTGGTTAAATTGAAGCCAAATTAATGAATCTTTTAAGAAATAACGAACTTGATAATGATATTAGATCCAGAAATAGGTATAATAACATGTACAATAAAAACAATATTTTGAAACGCCCATAAGGAATGTACATTATTCGAGGGGGAAGTCGAAATAACATTAAGATGTTGTTTCCCAACTATTACATGATTTGCTTCTTGTATGATTTTTCAAATTGAAATGTGTCTTGACTAATAACTCAACAACATTTGCTTTTTCAACCTGTGTTTCCCATTTATAAGAAATAAATAACTCCTGAATCAATTAATCTGTGTTGTGAATACTTTAGTTGGATAAAACTTGCAGTAGAACATACAATCGAGTGCTCAAATGACCTTTATTACACAACTGTCATTTAATTGGATCTAATTGCTTCGTGTTTTTTGATCAGTGAATAAAACTAGTTCAGTAAAAGTCATTTACCTACAACGCGGCTCAGCTACCATGGACATCGTAAGAAGATATCTGATTATCATACTGGCTTCTTGTAAGTAAAAAAAATATATATTTTAAACACAGTTAGTTTAAAGTCTTTATATTACTATCATGGCGAGCCAAGCTATTTTCATTTACATACAATAACGTAGAAATGAGCATGTATGTAAATTGTTGAAAGTTCAATCTAGCATTTTGTTGTCTTTTATATTTATAATATTAAAGTTAGTCTTAAAAATATTTCGAACTTGAAATCATTTCTTGAATTGGAATGTTACGTGTATCAATAAATTGCTTCATTGTGACTCGTCATGCACTGGTCCAGCAAATTTAAGAGGAGACCCCACTAGCAATTTTAAAATGGTTGTTAGCGGTTTTAATGTGAAAAACAGTATATTATTGACTTTGTGTTGATAGTTGGAGATATACTTCAGAGCCAAAAATACCCTCATCGCAGCAAACCTGCGTAGTCAGCGAATTTTCAGTTATATTATCCTATACTCTTATATGAGTAATGTTACCGTGCTTGCTTGCTTGTATGCTTGCTTGCTTGCACAATTATCTCAAAAATGGCTCCGAGGATTTCCTTCAAAGTCTGGAAATAAGTAATTTATGACTCAAAAACGTCTTTTATGCAGAAATCTTGGCCAGAGAAAATAGTATTTTCTAGTAGTATATTTCTATAGTAGTATTGGTAGTATTTGAGTGAGTTAGGAGTTAATTATAATTAAGTTAGTGTTATTAATATCTGAGTTTTGTTAGTAGTATTAGCTGTCAGCTTATTGTTTTCATGTATTAGTATTTTTCATTTATGTTAGATTTAAGATTAAGTTAGTTAAGATGGCTGTTTTGGAACATTATTCTGTAGCTATCAAATAAAATGTTAAATAAATAAAATAAAATCTAATAACGTAATAAATCGAATTTTAAAGTTGTAAAATTTTAACATTAGCCTCATGGGTTGCCGTGATAGCTACGAAAATAAACAAGGAAAGTGTAAACAAATGAAGTAATCATAACAGCTGTTTGGAATCTACAGCTATCAAGGGAAAATACAGCAGGTGGGATGAAGAGTCCATGGAGCAATAAAAAAGGTTCATATTTATAAATTTTATGACATTGAAATATTTTATAGTAACTGGATGAAGTGGTAAACATGAAATAACACCGAGCAAGGCTCAGTCCACCATTTCATGACCATGATACTTTGAACAAAGGTGATCATGGTTTATTTGCTTGGATTGTTTAACAATTAATTTTCACAGCAGTTTTATTACTTTCTTACCTAGTTATATTTAAATTAATTTACTGTTAAAGATGGAAAATAATTAAGAAAACACAGTTAGCATTGAATTTACACAATATAAGACGAATTGCCAATACATAATGATTAGTTAAAAAATTAAAAATGGAAAATATAATCATTCCACATTGGATAAAAGGTTTTCAAATCTTTTAATGACCACTTAAGGCTTATAGACATGCAGAATTGTCATTTAAAATTTGACTACTCACAGTTAGGTGGTGTCTGAGATTTTTGGAGCACAATTTGTAAGCCATTTATTTATGAACAGAATAAAAATGAAATGTATTATTTAAAACACGTTACAATATTGTGAAAAAATATATAGTATTTGTCAGAATTCTTTTTAATTTTTTCTAATTTATTTTAATTTCTGAAAGCTGTCAACCTGAAAGAGAGTAAATTAATTATTTGAGTTAAAGAGAATAATACTAAGAATGAAATTTCATGTTATAATTTGAATCTGGTTTTTAATTTAAGTAAAAATTTTGAAAATTCCTTATGATAAAAACTTTAACATTAGTTTAAATACAAAGGTTTGTTATTTGATAAGGAGAATGTGTGTATTTTAAAACTGTTATACTTAGTTCAAAATTATTTTTTGATACACAATTTTATTTCAAATCATTGCTTTAGATGATCATGAACAAAAAAGAGGCAATTAGTCTAGAAATGGTAAAGTGGTATCACTTTCAACAGGTTTTTCCCATGTAATAAGCAGACGTTTACATGACAAATGTCGATAATCCTTGACGGAGTGTGTTTTGTAACTGATTATTATTTTTAAATTATGGTACTGCATTAAAATCATTTTTGACTATAAATTATTTTTTACTGGTCAACTTACTCAAAACATCGATAAAAAAATATTTTACTATATGCGTGTCAGTATTTCACAGAGAGATTTCTTACGAAATGAAAAGGTCTTCAGCATATCTGTGCAATGAATTAGCTGGTCCTTTTGTTTATTATAATAACAATAAATAGGCTAGTCAAATCAATATGTTTGGTTATATTTATATTTTATTTAAAATATACGAGGTGTAATTATGTGTAAAAAATAATTTACACATAATTACACTTTTTATTTAAAATATACGAGGAGCAAATATATGTGTAATTAGCATATATAAATAATATATGCTAATTGCACATATATTTGCTTATCAAATCAAATCAAATCACTTTTATTTCCACATAAAATTATAATTACAATTTTCTAAATATTTAAATTAATTGCTAACAATAACGGAAGCAAGGAAACGACTTAAAATTAATACATATCTAAAGGCCGACATTAAAAAAATAATAATAAATAAAATAAAAAACCTTAGTCAAAATACAAAATTTATGTTCCTTGCGTCATAAAAAACAATTAACAAAGGAAATAAGTCTACATGGACCTTTGGTGGTCTGTGCGTAGACTTGAGTTGATTAGGAAATAGTTTTTAAGAAATGGAGCAATTTACAAGTAAAGGTAAAAAAGAGCTGAAAATTAGGCTAATTAAGATGGTGTATTGAAATTTATGTAATGTTGGGAACTGTAGGGGATGATGATCTAGTATAGAAATTATGAGCGGTGCAGGAAGAGGAAGATTTCCAGAATAGTAAGTGTAGATAATGGTTGTTGGCGTCAGTACAAAGCAGTCATTGTGGTGCAGGTCGCCCACAATCAGCCGAGACGAGCGCCAAGGCCTCCTCATCGCTGATAACCAATAGCCACTCCTTGAGCCTTTTTTTGAATGCATTTAATGAGGGAGAATCAAATAAACTGATATTATTAAAATGAGAAGAAAAATTACGGTACAATATATGAGTAATATAAAAGCAATTTGTTTTTGAAAAAGATTTGTGCTGTTGAATTGTGACAATTCCAACTTTATTTGCATATCGTGTATTGTGTGAATGTAAAATGGAAGAAAAAATTGAGTTGGAATGTTTGAAAATATGAATAAATAAATCTTTAATAAACAATTTTTGGATAGGAAAAATTATAGTTTCTTTAAATAACAGATCAGACCGATATCTTTTACATTTCTTAAAACCGGCCTTAATAATAGATTTTTGAACCACAGTCAGACTATGAAGATGCGATCTAAAGGCCCCACCCCAAGCTAATATTCCATATGAGAAAATGGACTGAACGTAAGCAAAGTATGCCAATTTTATCTCTGTAACATTTAAAAAATCGCTAAGTTTTCGAAATGCAAAAATATATTTTCTAGTTTTAGTTTTTAAGAAATTGATATGCTCTGTCCATTTCAAACGGAAATCAAAAATAACCCCTAAATACTTGTTTGATGAAACCCTTTCAATTGGTTCACAAGCACAATCATTGGTCTGATGGTTGATGCAGCTATGTAAAATTAAATCATTTAAGTTATAGTCAGATTGAGGTGAAAGAGACACAGGCATAAATTTAATTTTAGAAATATTCAGAGACAGGACGTTTTGATCAAGCCATTTCTTTACTAACTTAAGGTCAGATAAAGATTTTTCCGTTACACTTTTCCATGATTTGTCGTTGATAAGAATTAAAGTGTCATCTGCAAAAAGAAATAATTTCCCGAAAATTGGAAGTTTTGCAATGTTATTTATGTTGTTATACTAACAACATACCCAAATTATGGTTAGATCTGGTAAAAAAACCAAAATTAATTTTTTATCTCATTTTTGTAATTTTATTATTTAATATAAATATAAATATAAAGTAGATATAATTAGTGTATTCCTTTTACACATGCACTTGTTTAAGTCTAAAACATATAAAAACTACAGAAAGATCGGACAATAAAGTTGGATATTTGCCTAAATTTATAATATTTAAAATTTAAATACACAGAGTAGTAGTTAGAATTAATACATAGCATTTGCACATGCTCTTGTTTAGGTAAACAACGTTTCCAAATATTAGACAAATCGGGTGGTAAAATAAAAAGTTATCATTTTTGGCCTATTTTGTAATGTTATATTTTAAAATATGCAGAATAAATAGGGATAATATATATCGTTCACAAATTTAGCCACCTAGCTTCAATTAACGGCATTTCCAAATATTAGACGAGTTGGACAATAAAGGCTAACTTTAACTTTTTTGCCCTATTTTTTTATTTGATAATTCAAAATATAAAGGTAGTTAGGATCAGAGGTGCCCACCCCCCCCTGGGGCAATGACTCACCCCCCCCCACTGGGCCAATGACTACCCCCCCCCCTTAACTGCGACCAACCCCCTCCCCACATCCGAGATATTAGGATTCGGAAGATAAATTCATTGTATAAATAAACAATGGTTTATTTTTAACAAACAATGTTCATTATACAGGGTGTCCCATACGTAAGGTGCCAAACTTCGGGAATAGGTTATATGGGTCTAAATAAAGATAAAATGAAGAATGAATTTTTTTTCCAAAAACGCCTTGTTTACCAGATATCCGCCATTTTGTATTTTTAACAAAATATTTTTTATCTCCCAAGTTTTTGAATCGATTTTTTTGAAACTCAGTATGCACCTGTATCTAGTCAAGGTTAGTTTATGAAAAAATAATCAGCATGATCGAATCGTTAATTTCAAAATGGCGGCCGCTTAAAATCTTTAAATTGAAATACCGAAACAATGGTACATTTTACAAAACGATATAAAGAACAATAATATTTAGAAAATTTTATTTCCATTCCAACGATACCAAAATTATGAAAATTGATTAACAAACAACTGAGTTATGGTCGAATTAGTGCATGGCTCAGCCAAGGCCACACTACACTACAGGCCGGAGTCCTTTTTTGGTGACGTCACATTATCAGACGGAATCGCAGACGCTTTTATAATGTACTCTTATGGCGATTCACTGTCGCACTCTTAAAACTATCGTGCTCTAAGTAATTTGTTTCAGTTTTCGTTTAGAAACCATTATTTTTTCGAATCTGCATTAATTAATGAATAACCAAATACGGTCGAAAACATTTTTAAAGAAAACATGACTTTATTTCATAATCTTAAAAACTGGTAAACATTACACGCAAGTAATTTGTTTACTTTTCATCAGATGATTTATTGGAAATTTGACAGTTTTGTTTCTTGTTGTTTACATTTCAATGTTCTAATGTCATAATTTTTTGGTAAATGTTTACGTTTTTCGTATGATTTTAGTTGTTATTTCCAACACAGCGCTAGTAGTTCGGCCGGTGTAGTGACGTGGCATCAGGGAGGAGGGGGGGAGACTCCGGCCTGTAGTGTAGTGTGGCCTTGGCTCAGCGCAACAATGGACTATTTTGCTTCAAAAAATGCTGCCTCACTAGCTAAATACGATCATAACTCAGTTGTTCATTAACCGATTTTCATAAATTTGGTGTCATTAGATGGGAAATAAAATTTTCTAAAAATCGCTACCCTCTATGTTTTTGTAAAACGTACCGTTCTTTCGTTATTTCAACTTAAAGATTTTAAACGGCCGCCATTTTGAAATTCATTATTTAATCATGCTCATTATTTTTTCATTAACTAACCTTGATCAGATACAGGTGCATACCGAGTTTCAAAAAAATCGATTCAAAAACTTGGGAGATAAAAATATTTTGTAAAAAGTACAAAACGGCGGATATCTGACAAACAAAGGGTTCTTGGAAAAAATGTATTCTTTATTTTTATTATATTTATTTTGACCCATATAACATATTCTCGAAGTTTGGCCACCGGTCTGACACTTAAATGGAGCCAAGTGGTAAGCTTATTGGAGCGGGTTAGTTCAATGCACTTTATTCAGATGGCGTTGTAAAAACATGACTTTCTTCTTCTTCACTGATTCAGCCAATCAGAACGACGATAACGATCTGCTAACTTCCCGTTCCGTTTCCCCTGATTTTCTGTCACGACACGACGTGTACACAACCATAACGAGTTGGAATTAATTTGAGTGTGGGAAAATACCTAAAGTACGTTTGCAGAAAGTTGTTCTAGTGTAAGTTGTTTCGCGAAATACTGTACTGAGTGATTCTTATTGTGCTTAAAGCGATTGATAGAAAATAAATACGTAGATCTTTACATAAAAGCACTTAATAAAAATTAACTGAGTTAATTTTTATTAAGTGCTTTTATGTAAAGATCTACGTATTTATTT
Organism: Flexamia atlantica; assembly: GCA_035578135.1. Lineage (NCBI taxonomy): Eukaryota > Metazoa > Arthropoda > Insecta > Hemiptera > Cicadellidae > Flexamia > Flexamia atlantica. The sequence goes on along the minus strand of JAQJVK010000014.1, from coordinate 15,329,035 downwards.
TCTATCAATCGCTTTAAGCACAATAAGAATCACTCAGTACAGTATTTCGCGGAACAACTTGCACTAGCGGCAAACGCACTTAATCTAAACAAACCGGTAAAGTCATTAAAATTGAAAGTCTAGCAGACAAAACAAGAAAACGAAAATATAAACAAAGCAGACGATGACGATCGATATGTCGCATCGACGACCATCGATATATCGCATCGATCTTTTTAGTTCGTAGCACTTTATTCAGATAGCGCTGCTGTTCCCTTACCACCGAGTTATTAACATGGGAGTGCCATCTCTTTACAAAGTTCATTATTACTCTATGGTTTGGCACTTTACTTATGGGACACCCTGTATATGTATATATTATTCTTTACCAGTTTTTCCTATCAAGAGTTTCCAAGCGGACTCGCCCATTTCCTTTTCCTTGATTATTTAAAAATTTATATTTAAGCCATTCTTAGTTTTGTACACATGTTTCTTTCTGCAGTGCTCTGTCCACTTATCGTGGCGCACTTTAGCGTTACACATAGGTTCCAAACACTTACATATTAATAGTTTTTGAATTTAGGCATTTTAAATATCTAAACTATAAGCAAAATACAAATGTGTTGTGATAAAGCCCGATGCACTTCACCGTGATTACATCTTACAATAAAATACTGTAGACCTAAACCACAAACTAAATATTTTAAAACATATAAGATACTCGAAAGTCACAAAATACGCAGGTGTCAGGTGTATCGGATAGCAAAAACTAACCAGTAACCACTGACAGACAGTGACAACTGCAACTGACACAAGATCGAAGGGGTGGGAGTGAACGCATGCGCCGAAATTCTCCGAACTACGAGTACATCGCGCCACCGCGCGAGTCTCGTTACCATAGCAACCACAAGCTCAACGTTGCCAAACTTACATTGTCACTGCCCACTACCCAGAGCCCACACTACGTTTATACGCATACATCCAAAGTTCTAGAAATATGGGTTTTAATTTAATACTGAAATTGAATTTCTTAATTTCACGTTTTTTAATTGTTTTATGATGCCCCCCCCAGCCTGGCGAAAAAGTACTATTTTTCATCCCCCCCAGAAATTTCAATGACGCAGTTTGCGTCATGACCCCCCCCTGTGGGCACCCCTGGTTAGGATTAATGCATACCATTTACAAATGCACTATCTTAGGTTAACAACACCCAAATATTGGACGGATCAAATAATAAATAGCAAAATAATTTTGCTATTAATTTTTATTTTTATTTAATTTAATAATTTTGCCCATTTTTTGCCATTTTATAATTTGAAATATGATGAAATCGCTAATGGTAGATATGTTTATGGTACATGCCATTTTACAAGTTTACTTGCTTAGGTGAACAAAATACCCAAATGAAATGGATCCAAGGCCAGGTTCAGGCAAACATCCAAAATCTGAACACCGTAAGAATAACATGGAATAAACCTGTCAAAAGTGATGCCACTTTGTTCTTTCTATACACTTCTGAAAAAAAATCATTCTTAGTTTGTGACTAGTGATTGTTGGCTGCAAGCCTCCAAAGGTCGTCAAACTCACCATCATCTTGGAACCTGAGAATTGTAACTCTAAAAAAATAGTTTCAGAAAAATTAAATTTGATGTTGAATGATTATAAAATGATAGCTTGTCTCTTACGAAACTGATTTGAATGACCAGTTTCTAAAGGTGTTATATCACTGAGTGTTTGAGACTAAAACAAACCTCATTTTTTAATTAGAACGGAAAATATTGAAAAATAATCCTGCAAAATGCTCATTAATAACGTTACTAGGCCGGAAAGTACTCTTTTGCCAAACGAGCATGATAGTTCCCGCGCGAGCGAAAGCGAGTCCTAAAACGGTAAAACTTTCCGGCCGTGTAACGTACGATACTTTTCATCATACCGCTCAGAAAAAAAACATACTTTCAATCACAACGTATCCTTGCATAAACCTATACGTTTCTCAATCCTTCGAACCTAACCTACAACAAACAGAACAAACATTTGTTACTGCTGCCAGTGCTGCTTGCTACTACATTCCTCTAAAAATTAACCAATAAACAAGCATTAAACGTCAGTTTTCTGCAAATCAGCTGGTTGTTTACTTCCGTTTTTCCGGCCTAGGACGGCAATGGGTAACGTTCAAGCCAAAAAAAAGGAACTGAAAACAGATGTTTCTGTGTCAGTATGATGAAAATATATATATAATATATAGATTTAAACCTATGATGTTTTTTGCATATGAGACCCCAAAACGAAGGTTATTGTGGTCCCATGTCTCAGAGCCACAGTGCGCGGGATGCCTATAGCTCACTATTCCAAAAGGCATCTGCTAAAAACACGAAAATCCAAAAACATGAAAATGGAAATTAGTAAAACCATACTTAAAAAAAATACAAATCGTAGGAAGGTTAGGAATCGTGATGGGAACATTTTAACTAATCAAGTCACGTATATCTCATGAACTACGTGTAAACATATTGATCTCAGTGCCTAAAATATGAATATATTTTATAAGCTTAATCTTTGAATAACTGAGATTCTCTTTCGAAAAAAGGCTGCTATCAAACTACAATCCTGTATATATACTATGCTATAAACTTGCTTTAGGTGTTGACACTAAAAATTACTTGAATCAATGTAACCTTTAATTCTTTTATACTACTAGAACAACTTTTAAAGTATTTATGTTCGCTAAGATTGAATGTGATACAAGACGTGGGCGTGGCCTGTAAACACACGTTTATTGCTCTTGAAAATATTCACAAGGATGAGTTCCTGCTTCTGATGAACCAGTTAATATTGATTGGACATCCTGATTTACAATACATACTTTTGGTATTACTTTTGTTTACAAGTTTTTCAGTTAGCTGGATTCTTTGCTCTCATTGCTGTTTCGTTTATTGCTGTTGCCAAGGCTGTGCCAATTGGATGAATAACCCGCACGGTGGAACCGGTGCAGCGTGGAAGTGAATAGAGAGGTAGCATACAGTACAGGTGAATTACTATCATTCACATATTTTTATCAGGACTAGCATTCTTCATACATCTGTTTCAGCAGACCTGCAAACTCAGTGAATTTGAAATCCATAAACATAGTTCAATCCAACCATGATGATTTTGTAATCTTAAGAACCTCGTGGGGAATGAGCTTACAGGTTTCCTGCTGTATAAATGTGAAATAGTGGGCATGATAATAAGCCTGTGGGTGGGGAAAGAGTTAAAAAAGTCTCTAAACAGTGATTGAATTAGAATATGCACATTTGAAAGTAAATTAAAATCACTAATTCGAATTAATATGTTAACAGTTGAATTTAAGCAAAGAACTATACTACTAAAGTAGTATAGTTCTTTAAATTTAAGATATTATTTTTTCGAGGAAAACTTGATTAAAATGAGATTATATGCAAACAGATGAAATCACGCATACACATATGATAGATTTATAAAAAAGTACTGTAATAAGAAAATATAATAATTTCTTAACGGAACCCGACCGTTTAGCAGACATCCAAGGTCACGAAATCAAACTTCAGGGCAGACGGACAGACCAAAGTCCACATCGTAACCACCCCCCCCCCCCCGTTCAGTCACACTCACACACACGCACTCGCACACATACCCGCACTCAACAAGCAAACACAATTTCACTGCTATTTCGAGGGATCATTAAACTATATTTTTAAACCTACGGTGATACTAAGTAAGACCTGATACTGCCCTGCATATTCACAAGCCACTGATTCACTATTTTCTTATAAATTCTTATAAGATTCTTTCTTATAAGATTCTTATAAAATAAGATAGGTTACGAGTGTGTGGATTTTTTATTTCATTCGGAAGCAAGGGAAAAATCATGTACGCTAAGTATAATGAGAATATGTGCTGTTAAGACGTTTTGATAAACGAGGTGCAACAATACCGGAATTCGCTGAAGACCTTGCAGAATAAGAATGAGATATTTGCTTAATAAGTGAATTTTTGGACTTAAAAATATGCAAAACTAAAGCTTTTACGTAGAGTTGAGGAATGCTAAGCACTTTCAACTCTTCAAATATCAAATCAGAAGGATAACGACGATTTTTATTCGAGGCAGATTTTATTATAGTTTTTTGCATGACTCCTAACGGCGAAAGTGAACTTCGAAATCAGACTCGCCAAGATAAAATACCATATTGTAACAACGACTAAACATAAGCATAATAAACTGTTTTTATTACATCGGGAGCTAAAACAGTGTTTAGTTTGAAAAAGTAAAATAATATTTCCAAAGTTTGTTTCTTAGATATATGATATGTGATTTGTTAGATATGTGGCCCGTACTTCAGGTGTCAAACAGATCCAAAGTAGAAGTGTAATCCACAAACTATTGTCAAAAATAACCCCAAGATATTTGTACTCTGATACCCTCACCCTCTCAATAGCATCACACGTCGTACAGTGCGGGACATGGATAGAAATAATGGGTCCAGGTAACCCGGGCCAGTCCTAATCCTCTGTTGTCAAAACAAACTATTGTCTTGAAGCCGAGCGGCGCGCTGCCCCGTCCCAGCGGCCATTGCCCATTGTGGGGAAATATGCAGCCCGTCTCAAGTCATCGTAGGCCCCAATGAAGTGAAGACGAATATCACAAGGCTGCATATTTCCCCACAATGGGCATTGGCCGCTGGGACGGGGTAGCGCGCCGCTCGGCTTCACGACAATAGTTTGTTTTGACAACAGAGGATTAGGACTGGCCCGGGCTACCTGAACCCATAATTTCTATCCATGCCCGGCACTTAGGGTAACCAGATTGTTTCCAAATAAAAACGGGACTCATGAACAAAACTCACCCCCCCCCCCCCCCCCAATCACCAATACAACACACCACACACCAAGGTGTTTAATTATACAGGGGTCTCTGTAATTTACAAATTTTGAAGTGGAAAAATGAAGTATCAAACTGTTTTTGAAGCTTTTAGACGATGAATTTTATTTTAAATTAATTTAACTTATTTTAGCGCATGATTGTTACACTTTTTCTAAGAATACAATAAATGGCATGCAGCCATGAAAGGTAATTTTTGAATCGTGTCATACTTAGGATTAAAAATAATAAAGTCACATTTTTAAGTTCTTATTGTAAAAGAAGAAAAGATTGGTTAACAATAAATTATGTAGGTGTAATATATAAAAAATAGTAGGATCAAAAAAGGATAATGATTATCTTAAACTTTAAGTTCTTATCGTTAATTGTTATGATTATAGGTGGCGTAAAACTAAAATTGTTTAGCATTTGGTAAAAGTTCGTAATATTTTTTTATAACCGTAAGTAATATCAGATGCCTCTAAATTTTAAGATGAGGTTAGGTTTGTTTTCATAAATAGCCTACCTTTTAAAAAAAACGGGACATTGTTACGTCCCGACAAATTTTTTCGGGACAACGAAACGCAACTTCTCGTGAAAAACGGGACTTTTCCGTTTTTACGGGACGTCTGGTCACCGTACCGGCACTGTATACGCATTCGTGCCGCCACAATTGTGTAGGCGCAGACACATGTCAGTAGGATCATTATCGGCTCTCAATGAAATTGTCATGTATTAAGTTTTAGAAATATTGACCGAGAGCGACTCTGATCAAACCATTCTTAACTCCGCCAGTCTGTATAGCTTTCCCTCCAACTGTCGCCTTTAAATAGAAGCGCTGAGTCATCTGCATACAGAAATATTTTGCCATTTACCAGATTAACTTCTCCTAAATTGTTGATATAGATAAGAAACAGTAAAGGCCCTGCCCAGTATGTTGTAACGTTGTTATTGTCAGTCCTATCAAACTAATAGAGACTTTGTTCTTTTTTTCAGAAGATGCTGCCGGTGATCATGTCCTGCTCACATCATTTGGACAACATTTTTTACATCAACCCTTATGTTTTAGACAGATTGAAACTGTTCATTCCTTTTAGGTTGATCGTTAATTTGAAAAAAACATATAGCCACTCTAGAGGGCAGAATATTGTGCAATAATCTAAAATAACTAAAAATTTTAGATTTTTCTATTACACCTGAAGTGATATAAAAATTCTCTGCATTGGATTGTCTGGGAAATTTTTTGCATTAGCAAGTGCTATAAATCAAAAATTTTGTTTAAAAAGTTGAGGTTGAACCGAATGCACAGTTATCATTGACATTATGGGAGGAGCTGGGAGAAACCTAATAATATTTCATAACTGGGGCCACTATTGGGGGAGTTAGTCTTTATCTCACTGTAAAAAAATTATTTTTTAGACAACTTTTTTCGAAAGAGAGAATGTAAAAATCATCTAAAAATTATTGTCAATATTAATTTTAATGGATTGAGTCAGTACATATTCAAGTGTTAAAATTTAATTATTTACTTTTTTAATGAATGCGATGAAAACTTTAAGTTGTATATTGATTTAAAATTCTAGACTTATTACAGTCATCGAACAGATTGCACTTGATCGTAACGTTACGTAACGTTTTACAAGGTTAACAACTTGCTGTAGGCGGCACAAAATGTGTGACCGAGTATACTGTAGTATTCACCAATAATTATAATACTCCATTCTAGTTGGATACTGGGACCGTGAAACATAACCGGATGTTGAGGTCGTCGATGCGGCGCCGGCACCATGACTCATTCGCCTGCACACAGCTTGCATCATACAGCCGATAATCTACCTCAACCAAACGAACAGAGTGGTGATTGAATTAATGTAAATTCGAATCGAAAATTTTTAACCTCGCTAACTTTTATGCATTAAAACAAACTGTTAAGTAATTGTAAAAAATGTACTAAAAAATAAAAAATACCCCCGTTGCAGCAGACCTGTATACTCAGCGAATTTCAAGTGCAAAACAACATATTTCAATCCAACGTAGCGAGATTTGACATGTTTTTGTAAGCTCCATAAGAATAACATGAGGAATGAGTATGCAGGTTTGCTGCTACAGGTATGTTTAAACTGGTTGGTTTTAATTCAATATTTAGTAGATCAGAACTAGAAGAAGCCATTTACCAAGTTTTATCAAGATATGTTGAGAAATAAGCGAAATATAGAATTTTACTTATTTCCCATAAGGTTAACATTGAGACAACGTACTGTGTTTACCACTTTCAATATCTCGGTAACCAATGGACATAGAGCAGTAATTCAAAATACTAAATTGTTTGTTTTTTTTAGCTGAATTCAATGGTCCCAACCAAAGTTTTATAAATTTTATTTTTCTATGTGAAAAACTCAAAAAACCCATTTTTGGGGGGTTTATCCCCCTTTACCCCCCCTTCCGGTGGTCCGATTGGGCTGGTTCACGAACTCGTCCGAGTGATTACCACTTTACACGTCTGTACCAAATTTCATTAAGATCGGACCATATTTACGGCCGCTATCGTGTTAACAGACATATATATATAAATTCGAACGAATGGTGTTTTTTGCTTCTGGGGACCCCAAAATGAAAAGTTAACATGGTCTCGGACTTAGGTCTTACCATGAGTACTACCGTAATAGCTTATTCCTTTAAGGAAATTCGCTAAAATAAAAAAATTTTACCGGCCACAAATATTTTTGCAAGGCATAATGAGAAATAATATAAGAGTTAGCTTTTACTACGAGACATGTTGTTAGGATTTTATCCGTTTTTCTCCATCGAGAACTTTGCTGTGTAGGATGTAAAATGTAATTTACACTACAGAATTGTATAGGTAGTTGGCTTAATAGTTTTAAGAACGGCAATATGTGTTTTTTTTTGTAATTTGGTTAAATACTTAACAAAATTATTTTATTCAACCGAACCTTACGAAGACAGTACTTGCCTACAGTTTCCTTCTTGAAGTTGATTCTAAGAAAAATTGGAAAAAGAATCCTTTGTAATTGTCACAAAATTATCTTATTTTGTGTCTTAAAATAATTGAAAGTAGTAAAACAATTTTTCTACAAAATAAGTAAAATAGATACAAAAAAATCTCAACAAATCTTGAAGAGCATAAACCCCCTCACATCCTAGTTACAGATTATCAAGTTTTGATATTATTATTCAAAATACTTAAAATTTTCTCAGTGGCGTACCTAAATAAGTTTAATGTATTCTGTATGTGATCCAACGAACATCCCATCTAAAGAAAACGTTCCACTTTAACGCAACAAGATAATAATTCAAAATTGAAACACCCTAGGACAATTCCAGTTCCAGAAAGGAATATGGGTAAACCAACCAGACTTGACTTTAGTGACTCCACCAACAGAAATGCAGTTTATATTTCTTATTCTCGCCCCTAAATTCATAATTTCTGGAGATACAAATATTATGCTGCTGCTAACAAGGCAGCAAACTACATAACATGGAATGTGCGTTGGATTTTAGAACAGAGTTTCTTTCAGCCTATTTAGGTAACAAGCAAACAGCTTGAAGTTATTCGCCCAATTATAACAACAAAATGATGAATGTTCGTCGCATATGTAAGCATGTACCAGCTTTCAAAGTGGTAGAGGTATTTTTTTATAAATACCACGTATTCAACCGAACATCAACAACTTAAATATTTACGGAATGTTTAAAGAACTAATTAAAGAGGTTTGTATATCATTCAAAATGTTGAGTATATTTACTTTTTTATGAGATTATTTCTTATTCTGCTTTTCCGAGGCCAAAAAATACCGCCGTCCCAGCAGACCTGCATACTCGGCGAATTTGAAATTTTTTAATAAACTATTTAGACAAAATATCAAATCAAGTCAAATCAACTTATATGTCCAAAAATAAGTATGGATAAACTTTCTTTATGGTGCTTGGAGGCTGAGTATGAATGTTTGTTGTCATAACATTGGAAAGTTTAAAGCAAAGTAGAGTGGGTGCACCAGTGAATGACCGTTTTGCTTAAAAATACCATGTATTAAGCATTTTCATTAGGCTAGCTAATTAAAAATAACCTTAAAACCAGCCTTGGAATATTATTCAACAATAATCTTTCATTGGTTAAAATTGTTTGAGTCAAAAATACATTTCAAACATATTTAATATTGAGTGTTACAAAATCTTCGATTTTGATGTTTCCCGTTGTAGTGAATATCCCTGCAAGGCTTAGCTGGATCTACATTAATTTTTTATTTGATGATTATTCCAAAAACGTGTTGCAATCAAATAAAATGTAACGTACTGTCCAACAATTTTAAATCAATTTTCTTGCTCTACAGGTTATAATTAATTATTACTGTGGGCGGTCATAAAGTGGAACGTAAGTAGAGTTCTTATTCATTGTTGTCTGCTGCTTTTTCAATTTTTTGACAGTTAGCATTTAACCAAAAGAGACCGGTCATTCACTGGAGCGAGATCATATAGAGAAGAACTAGAGGGTTTCTTTCATTTTTACGTCTAATTTTCCAAGAGCTTTGCTATATTCTCTGGTATATTCTAGCAACAGATCAGGTGGCCGCAGAGACATAAAGAAAAATAAACTCAGAAAATAAATAAAAGAAAACGTACCGTAGTTCATCTTCCCTAACATACAGTTTTTTTTTAATATTTCAAGCACTCAAGCACCTCATCACTATAATGTTGCATTCCGACAATACATTTGATTTTATCAATGTGTTCTGCCTCTTTCTTCTTCCTCCTCAATACATTCTCGAAGCTTATGTTAACGTTTTTAAACGCCAAATAAATATGTCACCATTTTGGCGTTATCAAATAGTACATTTATTATTGAAGTTTGTATATTTTAATACGTCACAATTATAAATTATTTTAAATTTTTGTGATGGTTTATTTGACACGTAGAACGTTTTCCTAAAAAAAACTAAATTACAGCCCATAGTCTCTTAGCCTAAACCTAAACATTTAAATATCCTGTATCTTAAAATAAGAAATCTGTATCAGCATTTTTTCCTGTTTACATTTGGTACAGACGCATGGAAAGTGGTAATAACGGGACGAGTTCGCAAACCAGTCCGATCGGACCACCGGAAGGGGTAAAGGGGGATAAAACACCCCAAAAATGTTTTTTTTTTAGTTTTTCACAAAGAAAAATTAAAATAATCCAATTTGTTGAGCGTCATTGAATTCAGCTCAAAAGAAATAAACACTTTTGTTTTTAAATGAATAATTGCTCTATGTCCATTGGTTATCGAGATATTGAAAGTGTAAAACACAGTAGGTTGTCCCAATGTTAACCTTAGGCCTATAGGGAATAAGTAATTTTCTATTTCTTGCTTATTTCTCAACATATCTTAATAAAACTTGGTTTGTCGCTTCATCTAGACGAGATCTAATGTATATTTATCTAAAATACTCAATATTTCTATATTTGTGGCAGCAAACCTGTATACTCCCCCATGCATATTACTCCCCCACCTGTATATTCCCCATGTTATCCTTAAGGGAAATAACAAAAATTCTATATCTTCCTTATTTCTTACCATAACGTGATAAAACTTGGTACGTATATGGCTTATTCTAGTTCAGATCTACTAAATATTGAATTCAACCCACTTTTAACATAACTGTTGCAGCAAACCTACATATTAATTCCCCATGTTATTCTTACGGAGCTTACAGCAAGAAAATATATTAAATATATTGTTATGCATTTGAAATTCGGTGAATATGCAGGTCTCCTGCAACGGGGTATTTTATCATAATATCGTTTTTCAATTTTTGAATTTGTTTGAAATTGATTAAATTAATTATTGCTATGGGCCTAAAGTCATCACCAGCTATTATTTTTATGTGCATACTTGACTGCAGACGTTTTTAAAGGATCTGGGAATTGACTATATTACAAATACAGTAGTTATTTTTTTAATGGACCATGAAAAAAAACCACCGCACTGCATTCCCCCCCACTCGACTGAGTTAATTGAATGAAATAAAAAATACAACCGTTGCTGCATATCTGCATACTCAGCGAATTTCTAATGCTGGAACGTACCGCGTATTCCAACCATTCTTTTATTTGTAAACTAAAATATTTATCGGTGAGGGAAACACTGATAAAAAAGTTTATAAGTTTAAAAAGTTATAAACACAGTAAACGTGTATGAATCCTCTATAAAATAACAATTTAGCCTATATCTGTGTATATTGGGCAAGGTCGCGCAGCTTTTGTCCTCTTGTGGCAGCCGATAATGATCAGGCTCGAGTAGAGCAGGAAGTGATGATTACATGGTGGGGGTATCCGGCGTGGCAGCGGACAGGTGAGCGAGGTGACGCCGGGCATCACCGCACTGTCCGCCGACACCACCGCACTGTCCGCCGACACCACCGCACTGTCGGCCGACACCACCGCACGGTCCGCCGACACCACCGCACTGTCCGCCGACACCACCGCACTGTCGGCCGACACCACCGCACTGTCCGCCGACATCACCGCACTGTCCGCCGACACCACCGCACTGTCCGCCGACACCACCGCACTGTCCGCCGACACCACCGCACTGTCCGCCGACACCACCGCACTGTCGGCCGACACCACCGCACTGTCCGCCGACATCACCGCACTGTCCGCCGACACCACCGCACTGTCCGCCGACACCACCGCACTGTCCGCCGACACCACCGCACTGTCCGCCGACACCACCGCACTGTCCGCCGGGCATCACCGCACTGTCCACTGACACCACCGCACTGTCCGCCGACACCACCGCACTGTCGGCCGACACCACCGCACTGTCCGCCGACACCACCGCACTGTCCGCCGACACCACCGCACTGTCCACCGACACCACCGCACTGTCCGCCGACATCACCGCACTGTCCGCCGACACCACCGCACTGTCCGCCGGCACCACCGCACTGTCCGCCGACACCACCGCACTGTCCGCCGACATCACCGCACTGTCCGCCGACACCACCGCACTGTCCGCCGGCACCACCGCACTGTCCGCCGACACCAGTGCGGACAGTGCAGGTAAGTGAAAAATGAAATGAAATGAGGTAAGTGTAACTTACCTCATTTCAAAATCGCGGATCCAAGATGGAGGCAAAAATATTATTGGATTGGAGAAAGTTAAGTGGAAATAATTCAACAATGACTGGTGGTGGTTATTCGTCACTACCTAGCATTATTTTGTGGTTATGCCCTATTTGATAAATTTTTAATTTTTAATGTTTAAATTGGTTGAAAATAAACAAATTTAAAGTATTCATATTATGAGAACCAATTGATATATTAAAAAACGAATTGCGGAATTGTAATCAGTGAAAAAATCTAGCTTGAAATAATGGGTCACAACACCACTTTTACATTTGAAAAAAATATTTTTGATCCAATATGGCGGATCCAAGATGACGGCCAAAAATTGGGTACCTAATCAGAATGAAGTATTAACCACCCAACAATGTTTGGGGGTTGTGTGGGATTGATATTTGAAAAATATAGGAAAAAGTTGGGGGGAATATTATAGGACACCCGGTATATTACATTGGGGAAATGTTGCATTTATTAAATAATAATATATGTAATAACTAATGTGATAAAAAAAGTAACAACAAATTAAATGTGTGACATCTACAATTTTAAATTTTTCAAAACAAATACATTAAATGCCGTTTTATTAATGATTCTTCAATTACTTTGAAAAAAGTAGTGTCTTTTTGCTTGTAAAAAAAACAATTTTACACGTTGAAAACCCAGAGTAAACGCCCTCCCAATGTTCTTATGATTTAGCTAATCCCAAATTTATAATTTTAAAGTTTTAGTCGAAATTGTCATTAATAATAACTTTATATTAAGTCGATGTTATATTATTTATTACCTGATGAAATGGTTTTAAGATGTTATATTACCTGTTTCCTGTCCTTATCCCTAGTTTGTTGTTCCTTGGTATTTGCTAGAGTCAGGATTTTATTCCTGTACGCTGTGATATTGTTTGAAAGACTTCTCTTTTTCGGAATGGAGATGATCAAAATCTTGAAGAAACTGGAAACATTCAAAGTTTATTTAAAAAGATTTTTTTTTAGCTGTTTATAGAAAATTCTATGTACTCTTGAAAGGAGAATTTATTCTTAATGGAGTTTAAGTGAAAAATTAATATGGTTCAACCTTATTAATTTTTCTAATACTTCAGAAAAATTGGCTTTGGCCAGAATTATCTCCCCATTGTTATAATCCTAAAAGCCTGCTTTCTGAATCGCCAATATTATTTATTTTTCTCATTAACTAAATGACATTACGTTTGCCAGTATATACAAAGGGGGGGGGGACAAAGGGGGCAGATTGCCCCGGACCATAAAAGAACGGGGCCACATTTTCAGCTGAGTATTTTTAATTTCTTTCATCATAATAATTAATTCTTTAAATATATTTCAAAAAGACCGTCTATATTTTTGATTGCAAACAAAGAAAATCAAGTTGGATGTCGACTGATAGCGCCACGGTTCCTAAAATTCAACCCTTGATTAGTGTACTCAAATAAATTACACTATTTTATAGGCCTATTTTGTACAATTCTAAGACATACTGGCAAATATATGTAGAAATACCTTTAAATTGAAACCACAAATATTAAACTCCTTCCAGCCGTTCTTGAGTTATGACTATGAAAAGAAATCCCCTCGCCTTAGGGGTATTTCTACAAGTTTTTTTCAAACTCCGTAAGGTCTTAACTTGGGTACAAGTCTGTGGGAGTTAACACGTTGGTCCGAAATGGCTAATTATTTTATAATTTATCTATCACTGGAGACATATTAAGTTACTTAGTTCAAATAATATGGTTTTATCAAGTGACGTATATTAACTTCACTTAACAAGTGGTGGTATTTAAATCAATCATGTTGTCTAAAAAAAACACAGAGAATTAATTTGAGGAAATATTGAAAATCATTTCAAATTTCAGTCGCCTACTAGGTTTAGTTTATTTAAAGTAGAGATCCAGATTCGAACACATTAACAAATGAACAGTACTGACAGGATAAAAGTTAAAAATCCTTTTGAAAACAAAGTAAACATCAATACATAATTTCAACCACTTCTCTGCTAGGCACCTCTACGCTGGCAAATGCCACTGTCAGTCGTCAGTGCTGCCAGCATAAAAGTACCAAATTTTTCTTAAAATCCAAAATTTTCTTCAAATTATTTTTAAAATTCACCATTCTCATTAATGTCCTTCGTACATTGTAAATGACTTTACAAAATTATTTCAATATTACCCTTTGTTATTTGGGAATGACTTTATAAAATTAATTCGAAATTATGTCAATGAATACAAGACAAACATTTACGGCTGGCAGAAACCATATTTTGTTTTATGTGCTATGTTGAAACGCCAAAACAAATTTAATAATCTTGAATAACAGTAAAAATTACACCCAGAATAGAACTTAAAACATTGTGGGCATACCAAACAACATTTGGATCAAACCACAAAAATGTAAAGTACGATAATCGTACGTTGGAACACACTGAATTTATCGTTATGTCCCCATAACCCTGAAATTTTACCAAGCCCGCGAATATAATTGAATGATTTAACTGAGGAAGTATTTTTCAAATCGGCTAAATTTATATGGCCTATGTGATCTCATGACATTTTATTATGACATTATTGACTAAACAATACGGTAACTTTTATTGCCATAAATCTCAAACTCACCGGTAAAATTCTGTTGTAAGACGTGGAGGCCCCAATCCTGCAGGAAGCGTGAAGTTTCTTCACCCATTATTCACAAAGGAAACAAAGAAACAAGTCACTATAATAAACAGTCCAACCAGTTACACCAACAACTCACTCAGGACTGCATGGGTCGAAGATTAGGGGTATGACGCTGTCATCAGTGTGATTGCGCATGCGCGGACACCTGTCAGGCACAGGGACGGTTAGAGCCCACCCTCTGGTTGGCTGCGGTACGCTGCAAACCCCAGCCTTGGAAGTGCGTCGCGTCTATACGTTAGGGTCCCTCACAAACATTTTGTTTTTTGCCACATGACATTCTATATGTGACTACCCCAATGCGCGCCTGTTTTAGGCAGAGGAATACAAAATATCTAGGGCATTGAACGAGCACTAGTACGGGCTGGGGCTAAGTGTGACGTCACTGATTTCATCACGCTAGCATTGCTAGTGTCCGCAACATTTGTTTATTGTTAACGCCTAGATTCTAGTCTGGACTGTTTTAACATTACACTGCTAGGAACGGACCAAAGCCAAATTGGAGATGTAATGTGTGTGACTCCAGACCACATTGGTTTGCCGCATGTCGCTGGTTGTAGCGCCAAGAATCATGCGAAATCAACATTTACTCGCAATCTGGAGCTCTGATTTTTCTCAGTGGCAGTCATTCACTTGCAGGCCCGGTCATTTATTGGAGCGTTGACATAGTTGTCTTTTAATTAATATTATACATTCAGTATTCTCATTAGGTAACCTATTTAACTAATATTGCTTAATCCTCGAAGGGTAAATGAGCTTTCCATAGTAAAATGTATAACTGTGACCATGAAATAAGAATTATTGTCAAATTAACATGAGACACTGTCCTTAACTGGTCATTCACTGGTGCACTCTCCCTACCAGTAGTACAATAAGTTTGTTCAGGGCCGGCTCTACTATATAGGCGAACTATACAGGCTAACTAGGCCTATATAGTTCGCGACTATAGGTATTATAGGCGACCGCCTAGGGCGCCACGGGTCCCTTAGTTGCCCTCGGTTGTTGGGCTATTAATTAACAGTCCTGTCTAAGGAACTTGTCGGCCTTAGTCATGAACAATACTACAAGATCGTGCCACAAGCAGCCTACAAGAATCAAGAAATTATTTAATTAGCAACATATTAAAAATTTAATATAAACAAGTGAGATGGCTTCCGTACTAAGTATAAGGGGTAAACCGGCTGGGTTTAAATTTTGCTTAAAGGTAGACCATATACCCAAACAACTCATAGTCAAATTCACGTCCTTAAAATCACCTTGGCCTTCGCCCAGTGATCTTAATTTTGGGATTTTTTTAGTGCTTAGTGCCTATTTGGTTCCCATGGGAACTATTAATCCAGCCATGCGAAGAATGTGTACGACGGCTATCAAGAAATACATTTCCGATAAAAACTATAAACTTTCAGGGTCAATAAACTTGTACAACAATCAGTTATTTCACTTCTATCACCCTACAGTTTTAATCCCTGCCATTTCACTGTGGGTCTGTTTAAATTAAATGATTTAGTAGTTTGGTTTAGTTTTAAGGTCTGAAATCCCACTGATGGGTTTCTAGAATGTTATTGATTTACTTTATGTTTTTTTGGGATTTACGATTAAAAAATATATCTCTGCGTGAGTTGGTAAATATGAAATAAAAACTTACAATCCGGAATACTTAAAACTGTACGATAATTTCTTATGTTAATGTTATCCGATTTCTTAGAAGATTGGAAATAATACCAGACATTACGAGCAGTATATCAGTCCCTGCATGCCGTCGTTTCCGGATGGATGTGGACGGGAAAAGTATGAATTGGAAGTAATGAACATTTTCGTTGTAAACAAAATCTTTATCGAGCACTTATCGTGCATTTGTCTCCGCCATAAAGTTGATGTTTACTTTCTACTGAAATGAGATCAAGGTATTTCAGCGGATTACAAATTATTAATTTGATTTTGACATAATTACAAGAAAACATTCTCAATATTAATATATTTGTGCATAAAAGCAATGACATTAATATTTTGAAATGAAATATTTTTAGTAGCTGCAAATGTAGCGTAATGTGAACTCCTGTTGCCATTTATCATATAAGAATATCTTATCAGGTTTCTTTCTTTTCTGCCTAAAACATTCAGATGAGAGAGTAATAAATCAGTAATAGATAGAAAAATAAGGATTTTAAATTTAAAGTCACCATTACAAGAACAAAACTGCAAATGCAGCAACAGAAAGCACGTGGGAATAGTTGACATTTACAAACCTTTCTACATCAATACATAGCCTACAATCAATAGTTCATTAAAATTTCTCTTCCCACATCGGTTCCACACGTGGCATTCTAGAGACTTTATATTTATAGAACCAATGCAGGGAATTTGCAAGTGAGGAAACGTATTTGCATTCGTGAGAGATTTTAACAATCAAGCTTTCCTTTCAAAATATAAAACAAGATTTCACCAACGGCAAGGATGTCTCCTGATCGAATGCAGAAAAGTACTTTTTGTTCTTAAAAAAATAATAACTATATTTGAAACATAATACCAGTAGTAAGCTTTTCGAAAATTTACAAACTACAGTTAATACACATGGTACCTAAGTTGCCAATACAGATCTTCAAGGATAATTTTGGACATTATTAAAAACTTTAATTTGTACAGTTTGAAGTAAATGTTGACATGACGTATTATTTTGCTGTTTAATTTATAGATGTATAGTTTTAAAGTACTTTGATCTTTCGCTTCTTAAGTAACATTTAACACATCCTTACACGTTTACAATCCTATGAAATCCAAATTTTTCATGTAATGTGATAAAATCATTTGGAGATGTTTGGAATGTACAAACAAATACCCAGCCCTTCTGCGCAACTTGAGCAGTATTTAAACAGGAGTAGTCTCAGAGATTGTGTTTGTGGAGCGGAACTCCTCTATATTGCTCGTCTTTATTATTTCATAAGCAACTAAACCCATCTTCTCTTTTATTACTTTGTTTGTACGTGATGTCCACAGTTTCATCTACTATAAAAGGCATAATAGTAAGACTTGGATGGCTTTTAAATGAGCTTTGTTCACCTTCTAAAAATGTTAACATTATTTATTTGTGGTACTGCATCCACGTGTGTCTAACATACAACACGCGGGTATGTATCAGAGATCCCATAATCTTTATTTTCGACTATAAACAAAGACTCCACAATAACTTAACCTCAAAACAATGACTTATCTATGTAACGTGTCTTAAACGAGAATTCTGCTTAAAAATACAACTAAACTCAACAGTGAAAATCTTATTTTGTATCACGTTATATGAAGCTTAAACTGAGTAAGAGTGAAAAGGGGTGCTACAACCCTAACTAATAAATTATCAATACTACTTATAGTTTTCGTTTGTAGGTAGGCGAGAGTTGCTCAAAAAGGCGGTAAAGAAGATGTTTTTTCCTTTAAATAAGATTGACAGTGAGGATTTATGTTAAATGTTTGATTACTTATAACCAGCAAAGTCTGTACATATAAACAAATATAACTGTCTTTTCAAAAAGAAACTCTGTAAAAATTACATGTTTCGGAAGATAGAGTTTTCTTTTTTAATTATTTTTCGTATTTTATATGAATACCCATTTCAATTATATAGAATAAAAATAAAAATTGCTTCAGGTAAAAATTAAAAATATAAAATGTAAAAAAATTTGATGACATAAAATATAAAAATATATTCTTCTCATATAACTGGAGATAATATGATTTATTTTCAGTTTTACGTTCCTCTAAAAAATAAATAAATAATTAAATTTACTTTAATATCACTTAATAATATTAAATGTAAGGTTTTTTTAAATATAAAAGTGACGAAGAACGGACTGCCCTCGCCGACTCGGTCGGCGGTCATCTGACCCCGGACAACATCGTGGGGAAGATGCTGCAGGGCAGTGTCAGCTGGAACGCAGTGGCTGAATTTGTCAAGTCCGTCCTGCGCCAGAAGAGGACAGACGGGCGTCTCGAGTGACCCCAGAACCGAGGACAGCAGAAGAACGGTTGAACACCAACTGAGGAGTCCCGAAAGGGACAGCAGCGCGGAGTCCTGAAAGGGACAGAGGCCACACATTGCGATGTCGCAATGAGCAGACGCTCGGGTCGATCGCAATGATGTGGTGACAGCACGCGAGGGTTTTTTTTAGCAGGTATGCCCAAGGAGACGTACAGACAACTGTACGCTCCTAGCCGCCCCGAGCCTCGAGGCGGGGCCTCTGGCACTGATGCTGTCTGTCAGAGGCTGGAGACCCCTGCTCGTCGCTTTGCTTTCTTGGGCGAGCGGCGTACAGGGCCCGCATTTCGGTGCAGGTAAGGGCTATTTTTAACCTCCCTTCCAGCGTGGATAAAAATACACATATATATATATATAAGTGGCCAATTTGTTATTTTAAGTAAGTAATTTTCCTAATTATTTTTCATCTATTATTAAACATTCATAACTATCAACAATGTCATGTAGACAAATAATAAAATTGTGCACTTCGCTATGTCGAATTGTAGATTAGGCTTATTCATACGGACATCAAATAATTAACAAGAGTAAAACGGTATTAAATTAAAGTTAAGGCTCAAACAAAAATGACAAAGTTGCAACTGTGAAGTATAAAAATAAATACAATAAATTATAATAAAATAAAAAAGTATGAATAAAAATTTACTTTATTTTAGGCGGTTCTGTATTTTAAATTATTGTCAGGAATATCTGCCTTTCACCATTGTAAGACGTTGTCATTCATCAGGTTTACATTTAGCTTCTTGTTATTGCTGTGTAGGTATCTTCTACAACAATATGAAAGCTCAACCGTATAACAATAAACGAAATAGAAGGGTTTTGGCAATAAATAAATGGTTTCTACGGCTCAAAACGACTGCAGAAGGCCATTTTCTGGCTTCTTTCTTGCATTAGGCTAAGATGATCCCATTCTTTGTGTAATCTTAGTAAACGTGTGTTGTATTAGTAAACGAGTTTCTAAGTATTTATAAATCTGTTCATAAGAACAATGGTCTGACAAACCATTCAAAATTAATCTTTATCATTCATAGTAAATTAATTGTTCCTCCTCTTTAGCTACCGGTGATACAACAATTTCTATTCGTTCAATCATTTTAAAATACTTATTTTAACAGAGGTAAGATGAATACATATTTAAAAATCAAATTTATATATCCCTCATTATAACGTTATTTTAAGTATTTTTTTATTTCAACGCTTATTTGCAAAGAAATAATCTCTTTTATTGTCATACCCATGCAAAGGCCTAAATGAGAACGTATGGTATATATGTATGTATATAAAATAAAACTACAAAATATTATTTGCAAGACAGTTGTAGTAAACTTGAATGGAAGTTAAATTGGAATCCTTGTGGATGTTAGGGATGAATGTAGGTTTTTGTTTTAATAGTTGAGTTCAAACTTGTTCTTGAAGCTATCGCAGAAAACTCTATTGTTGAAAGTTTTCGAACGACTTAAGAGCGGGAGCAAAATATACTCTTTGTCAGTGATAGCATCGTATAAGTACGCGTCTTATATTCTGTTCTTATATAATATAACCTTTGGTTTTTGCATACTTATAATAATTTAACATCAAAGAAAAATCAAACTTAGGCGTTTTAGCGAATTTCCTTAAAGGAATAAGCTATTACCGTAGGTCTCATGGTAAGACCTAAGCCCGAGACCATGTTAACTTTTCATTTTGGGGCCCCCAGAAGCAAAAAAACACTATTCGTTTGAATTTATATGTATATATATATCTATATATCTATATATATATATATATATATATATATATATATATATATATATATATATATTAATGTAAGAGAAAATAAATAGAACTGAGCACCCTTTTTTGACTATTTTTAATAGCTACATGTTTCGGCCCTATCTGGGCCATTTTCAAGCTATATCTAACCTAACAAAAACAAAATATTTTTATTATAGTGATAAATAAATAATTCTTTATATCATCTGTTTTTTTGTAGAGGTATTTTGGGATGTTTCATCTTTTCATGGTCATTGCTTTCTCATATATGGGGTTTCTTGCTGGTATGTGGTTATTCATAATTTTATTTTGTTCTTGCCTATGGCCCATATATATCAGGTATTCTTCTTTAGAATCCATCTCATTCCCCTTGGTCATTACTTCTAGAATTTTCATATTTTCATTGATATTTTTATAATTATGGCCTGTATTTAACAAATGTTCAGCAAAGTTGCTCTTCATAGATGATTTGTTATTACTTTTCAAGGCCTGAATGTGTTCTTTAAAACGTGATCTGAATGTACGCCCTGTTTGGCCAATATAAAACATTTCACAGTCTGAGCATTTAATTTTATATATTCCAGATTTTTCATATTTATCTTTGGTTTCTTTTGGAGTGATCATTTTATTTATTAAATTAAAGGCGTTGTTGCTCGTCTTGTAACCAACTTGGTATTTTGTCTTTGTAAATGTTTTTCTTATCGCCTTGTTCAATGTTGTGTTGAATGGTAAACCTATGTATTTTTCTTCATTAATTTCTTCATTTCTATTTTGTTTCCTTTCTTTTTGTTTCTTGATATTTTTTGTCATTTTATCTATGAGTTCATGGCTGTATCCGTTTTTTGTCGCAAGATATTTAATTGTTTTTAATTCCTTTTCATAATTATCTTTAGTTAAAGGTAAATTTAACATTCTGTTTATCATTGCTCGAAATCCAGCTGTTTTGAATTTCATAGGATGATTTGAGTTGTGTGGTATAAGCAGGTCTGATTGTGTGGATTTCCTATAAACTTGAAATTCATGTTTGTTCTTTTGTTTTTTGATAGTGAGATCAAGATAATTGATTTGATTGATATTACTTTCTTTGGTAAACTTGACTTTGCTTGATAGTGTGTTTAGATAATTTAGAAGTTCTTCGCTTTCTTCAATACTTCCTTCGAAAAGACAAAGAATGTCATCCACATATCGGAACCAGTATATGAGTTTTGAAAAATATGGATTTCTATTATTCATTATGTGTTCAACTTCTAAATTATGTACAAAAATATCCGCTAGCAGGCCAGACATCGGTGAACCCATTGCTAGGCCGTCATTCTGTTGATAGTAATTGGAATCATAAATGAAATAGTTTTGTTTTAAACATGTTTCCGTTAGTTTTATGGTATCTTTTATTTCTTGTTTTGTCATTATTTTACTTTTTTCAAGGTCTCCTTTTAAAATCTCTATTGTTTTTATTGGAGGTATGTTAGTGTACATGTCTTTAATATCAAAAGATATGAACATTGAATTTTTCGGTATATCTATATCTTTTATTTTGTTGACAAGGTCTACACCATTTTTTACACTATAGTTCGTTTCCCATTTTAAGTTGTTCTTTATTGTTCTATTTAGGTATTTGCAAAGTTTATAGGTTGGTGCTGATCTGAAATTCACTATTGGTCTTATAGGTATATCAGCTTTATGGGTTTTAGGCAGACCTTTCAAAGGTGTCTGACCACCTTTGAAAGGTCTGCCTAAAACCCATAAAGCTGATATACCTATAAGACCAATAGTGAATTTCAGATCAGCACCAACCTATAAACTTTGCAAATACCTAAATAGAACAATAAAGAACAACTTAAAATGGGAAACGAACTATAGTGTAAAAAATGGTGTAGACCTTGTCAACAAAATAAAAGATATAGATATACCGAAAAATTCAATGTTCATATCTTTTGATATTAAAGACATGTACACTAACATACCTCCAATAAAAACAATAGAGATTTTAAAAGGAGACCTTGAAAAAAGTAAAATAATGACAAAACAAGAAATAAAAGATACCATAAAACTAACGGAAACATGTTTAAAACAAAACTATTTCATTTATGATTCCAATTACTATCAACAGAATGACGGCCTAGCAATGGGTTCACCGATGTCTGGCCTGCTAGCGGATATTTTTGTACATAATTTAGAAGTTGAACACATAATGAATAATAGAAATCTATATTTTTCAAAACTCATATACTAGTTCCGATATGTGGATGACATTCTTTGTCTTTTCGAAGGAAGTATTGAAGAAAGCGAAGAACTTCTAAATTATCTAAACACACTATCAAGCAAAGTCAAGTTTACCAAAGAAAGTAATATCAATCAAATCAATTATCTTGATCTCACTATCAAAAAACAAAAGAACAAACATGAATTTCAAGTTTATAGGAAATCCACACAATCAGACCTGCTTATACCACACAACTCAAATCATCCTATGAAATTCAAAACAGCTGGATTTCGAGCAATGATAAACAGAATGTTAAATTTACCTTTAACTAAAGATAATTATGAAAAGGAATTAAAAACAATTAAATATCTTGCGACAAAAAACGGATACAGCCATGAACTCATAGATAAAATGACAAAAAATATCAAGAAACAAAAAGAAAGGAAACAAAATAGAAATGAAGAAATTAATGAAGAAAAATACATAGGTTTACCATTCAACACAACATTGAACAAGGCGATAAGAAAAACATTTACAAAGACAAAATACCAAGTTGGTTACAAGACGAGCAACAACGCCTTTAATTTAATAAATAAAATGATCACTCCAAAAGAAACCAAAGATAAATATGAAAAATCTGG
This sequence comes from Flexamia atlantica, assembly GCA_035578135.1. Taxonomy (NCBI): domain Eukaryota; kingdom Metazoa; phylum Arthropoda; class Insecta; order Hemiptera; family Cicadellidae; genus Flexamia; species Flexamia atlantica. Next base: position 15,305,757 of record JAQJVK010000014.1, on the reverse strand, counting down.
AATATATAAAATTAAATGCTCAGACTGTGAAATGTTTTATATTGGCCAAACAGGGCGTACATTCAGATCACGTTTTAAAGAACACATTCAGGCCTTGAAAAGTAATAAAAAAACATCTATGAAGAGCAACTTTGCTGAACATTTGTTAAATACAGGCCATAATTATAAAAATATCAATGAAAATATGAAAATTCTAGAAGTAATGACCAAGGGGAATGAGATGGATTCTAAAGAAGAATACCTGATATATATGGGCCATAGGCAAGAACAAAATAAAATTATGAATAACCACATACCAGCAAGAAACCCCATATATGAGAAAGCAATGACCATAAAAAGATGGAACATCCCAAAATACCTCTACAAAAAAACAGATGATATAAAGAATTATTTATTTATCACTATAATAAAAATATTTTGTTTTTGTTAGGTTAGATATAGCTTGAAAATGGCCCAGATAGGGCCGAAACATGTAGCTATTAAAAATAGTCAAAAAAAGGGTGCTCAGTTCTATTTATTTTCTCTTACATTAATAACTTTAGCAGCCCTCCACAGTGAACTTTATGCTTATAAAAAAAAAATATATATATATATGTCTGTTAACACGATAGCGGCCATAAATATGGTCCGATCCTAATGAAATTTGGTACAGACGTGTAAAGAGGATATCACTCGGACGAGTTCGTGTACCAGCCCGATCGGACCACCGGAAGGGGGGGGTAAAGGGGGGTAAACCCCCCCAAAAATGGGTTTTTTTGAGTTTTTTGCATAGAAAATTAAAAATTATCCAATTTTTGCTAGCATTATTGAATTCAGCTCAAAAAAACAAACAATTTAGTATTTTGAATCACTGCTCTATGTCCATTGGTTTCCGAAATATTGAAAGTGGTAAACACAGTACGTTGTCCCAATGTTAACCTTATGGGAAATAAAGAAAATTCTATATCTCGCTTATTTCTCAACATATCTTGATAAAACTTGGTAAATGGCTTCTTCTAGTTCAGATCAAATAAATATTTAATTAAAACCACCCAGTTTTAATATACCCGTAGCAGCAAACCTGCATACTCATTCCCCATGTTATTCTTATGGAGCTTACAAAAACATGTTGAATCTCGGTATGTTGGATTGAAATATGTTGTTTTGCATTTGAAATTCGCTGAGTATGCAGGTCTGCTGCAACGGGGGTATTTATTCATACAGTTGACGTATCATGTTGTTACAATATTATAAAACTCCTTTGTAATCCGAAACCATGAAAAGCATGTTGTAAAAGTGTATGTAAATAAATTCTTTTGTAATTTAAATTCGTGAGACAAAACTCTTGTTGAGTCAAATTAGTATGTTTAAAAATATAATTTATCGACTTAAAACCTTTTATATTTATTCTTTGTCTTAAAGTTTGAATCAATGAATCAGGGAACTTTAAAACCTTCGATTTGGTAGAAGTTTTTGATTATGATAGTTGTTTGTCGACAACCACCTTTAACAGTTTGTCTTCAATTTACTTAGTGAATCAATTTCTTCGAACTTATGTTTCCCAATTATTGATTCATAATAAATAGTAAGTTCAAAAAAATTAATAAACTAAATTAACTAATATTAATAAACTAATTAATTAATAAACTAGTTTTTTGTTTGAACTGAAATCTAAAGAAAATAAATAATAAATCAATAAAATTAATCTTAAGTAATCTTTACAATTTGCATATTCGCATTGCTAAAGTAACTTATCTATTAAAAACATAACCGCATTTGACTAGGCTAACTTAATGGATACACATAGTATAAATATTTAGTCGTAAAACAAATTATAACATAAAGCTTTTTTATCATATTAATACACCGTAAGGCGGAAAGACAGAAGGGGTACAATTCGTTTGATGTTTAAATTAAATACGTTTCATATCTACTTGAATCGTCACGTTTCTTTTAAAATTCACTCGAAAACGCATTTTAAAGATTCGGGAATATTCTTGTTTTATTTTATCACTAGTATTCATGGTATACGTTTGCTCAAATAATATGATGCAAACTTTAAGATTTTAAAGTATATATACAGACGCGTTTCGCATAAGTTAAAACTGCGTCAGAGTTTATACAACACAAACCGCACAGGATTGTAGGCCTACAACCAGTTAAATACTTCCGTGTAATGGATATTGGATAGTTTAAAAATTTCTAGGCTAAATTAGGAAAAATATTTGATCAAACATCTTGATTCACTTTTTGTCATATAGGAGCAAAATATAATCATTTTGACGTCTTCTCTTTAACCTTCCGAGGGAGATTCCCGTACAATTTCGATCAAATACAAATTTTGCGGTAATTTTTTTTCGTAGAACCTCATTTTCACAAACAAAAATACCACAAAAATATTTTTCACATTTATTCGTCGAGCACACTCAACCTGTATATAGCATAATTACATAGGCACACATCTCAAGACTCGCACAACAGCGCGTATACCCGCAACCGGAGACAGTGGTAGCATGATGTATGATGTACTCTCTATTTAACAATGTTGACTGTAATTAGCATAACACTGTGAGGCATACTAATTTGGTTATCTTTTACAGCAGAATATCCAGGATACGTTTAAGAGGCTCTAAATCTGAAATTTATGAACTCTAGTGCAAAGTACGACAGCATACCCTAAACACTCTAACTGGACTTATATTTGTATTTTTTAAATGCGATTAAATAACAAGCGAATAAATTGTTTGTAATTGCGAAACGTTCTGTTTTATTTACTAGATCTAAATAAAGCCGTGAAAAATAAAATACATATAATAATATGTATTTCCATTCATGCTGTCTTTCTATATACGACTAAATTTTTCAACTATTTTATGTTATTTAACCGTAACTAGTGACTGGTTTGTTTTCGTCCTTCAGCTGTCTCACAGCATGGCTGTTATATATAAAAGTACTGCTTTGTAATTGGAAGTTTAATATGCAATCAAAGCTGTATCTTCATTAAAGCGAGACTTGTTAAAAGCAGCTTGCATCGTCAGCAGCATCTGCGACTTATTGACAATTTGCTTAGCCTAATGAGTCTTGAACAGCGCAGTTTAGCATTTTTAAGCTGTAGGGTGGGTGCACCAGTGAATGACCACCCCCCCAGTGAATGACCGTTTTGTTTAAAAAGCCCGTTATTAAGCATATTCTTTGGGCTAGCTAATTAAAAATAAGCATAAAACCAGCCTTGAAATATTATTCAACAATAATCTTTCATTGGTTAAAATTGCTGGGGTCGAAAATACTTTTGAAACATATTTAATATTGAGTGTCCCACTATCTTTGATTTCGATGTTTCCTGCTATAGTGATTACCCCTGCAAGGCTTTCCTGGATTTACATTCATTCTGTATTTGATGATTGTTTCAAAATTGTGTTGCAATTAAATGATATTTAACATACTATCCTGCAATTTAAAATCAATTTTATTGCTGTGCATGTTAAGATTAATTATTACTGAGGGTGGTCATAAATTGGAACGTAACTAGGGCAAAAACCAGTGAATGACCGGGGAAAAACTTAACGGTCATTCACTGGAACGAGATCGGTCATTTACTAGCTTCGATCTATATTCTCAGCTGAATTATTCTTAATCATTGTTGTCAGCTGATTTTCAAATCTTTTGACAGTTATTCAGCCAAAACAGACCGGTCATTCACTGGTGCAAGATCGGTCATTCACTGGTGCAGTCCCGGTCATTTATTGGAGCATTGACATAGTTGTATTTTAATTAATATTACAATTAGTATTCTCATTAAGTGACATATTTAACTAATATTGCTTAATCCTTAAAGAATAAATGAACTTTCTACAGTAAAATATATAGCTGTGACCATAAAATAAGGGAGTAATGTTAAATTAACATGAGACATCGTCCTTAACCGGTCATTCACTGGTGCACCCACCCTACTAGCTAGCTAAAGATGCCATCCTAAAATTTACCTTTCATAGAATAATATGGTGATCCTTCATAAAACATTATTATTTAGGGGTTTTTATTCGAAGATTGATTTTGAAAACTACAACTTTGAGTATTGGCTGAAAAAATCGTTATACTTAAAATCATCAGTTAGTTTGAAATTAAATAAATTAAGTTAATGAAAAATTTGGCTAGCCCTTCTGTACTTAACTAAAAACCAAAGTACATGGTGGACCGAACTTTGCTCGGTAGTACAGGGTGTTTTTTTTTTAAACGCAACCCATTTTTAAGATTGAATAACGCACATATAAATATTAAATAAGTCCTGTTTTATTGATCTTTACATTTTATACAACCTATTATTTAAGTTTGATTACATTTAGTTCACATTATTTGCTCAAACAGTCCGCCATTGGCATTTGTATAAAGTTATGCTCTCTCCATCAAATTCCCGAACACGTGTTGCAAGGTGCCTCATTGCATTTCTTGAGTTAAATTTGTTATGTTTGTTTTGAGGTGCTGAATATCCTGTGAATTCATTTCGTAGGCCTTACTTATTATGTATCCCCAAATAAAATAACATAGTGGGATCAAATCCAGGGATGTTGGGGGAAAATAATCCTTCACCGATAAAATCAAGTTTTGGGTTGTGTTTTTAATGTGTGTGTTTTTAAGCACAATAACTCGCGTAAAAGTGGTCCGATCTGAATGAAATTTGCCACAGACATGTAAAGTACAGCGATCTCTATAATACAACTGGATCGCGCGCTGTAATGCCCACAACGAGGCTCATTTCGGTCCGGCCGCTCTAACGGGTGAGCCTCGCCGCGCGTCCCACACACTTCATACGGGGCTACCGTGTTTTCATTGATATAAACTGAAGTAACTTTGTTGATACTTACTCAATTTAAATGGGGGTTTCACCATTGTGCTCATTATGAAATTGCGGAGGTTGTTGTGTAGTTTTACGTTATTACAAACACCATTGCAACGATATAAATAGAAGAAAAAGGTGTGACTTGGTCTTTTCTCTAGTTTTTTGTTTGTGAAATATTACCAGTTCAACTGAAACTTTCACGCTATAAAACAATTATTGCATGGGCCTAATGCATTCATATGAGTAGAACAAAGAGTAGATTTTGTCCCGATCTGCTGTACGCATATAGAAAGAGATGTTTACAAATATCAGCCCGCGCGCAGCAAGTGGGTAAACAAAATCACTCAAAGGAGGTAATTCAAGCCTCTGCTATCGATGTAAATATACTCCGATGGTCTCGACTTGTCTGTTTCTGACCCCACCCTCTATTAATTCTTCGTCCACCTTCTGAAATTCAGTTCTGTTGGTTTTGGCTGTATGCTGTGATTACAAAATATGCCCAAGTCATCATGCCGAAATATTGCGCGGTGTACAACTGTTCTAATAATGCTAAAAACAAGTCGTTATAATTTTACTGGTAAGTAATTTTGCTTTATTAATACTACTTTAGTATTTTAGTTCTAAAATCATGATTCAACTAAACTTCTGCCTTTGGTACATTTTAGGTTTTGTTTATTTCTAGTGTTATCAACATATTAGTTGGTTTCTAAAGACACACTATATGCCTAAAATGGGAATCGCTCTACTATTGAATTGACAAGCAGGAATTTAGTTATCAAGGTATATTGTCGTAATATTGTAAGACACATTATTAATTTTTTAAATACTAGTTTGTAAATGTTTTTAAAATAAATGTTTTAAAGGTTTTTAAAGGCCATAAAGATTTAGTGCAGCTGGGAGAAACCCCAAATAAAGTAAAATTGATCAAAATGATAGGCTATTTTTTTTTAATAAAAATCTACACCACTAATCAAAACTGAGAACACTTAATAAAAACCCGAGGTCGGCTGGCCTTCGGCAAAAACTGCACAAGTTAGTATTGTTTAAGAACATATAAAACCATTATTCGATTACTAAGGTTATGAAAATATTATTTTTGTCAAGTAAATAATTTTATTAGTGTATTTTATGCTTAATTTGATCACCTTTTCCAAGCCTTTTAGCCCTCATTTAATACTACAACCAAATAAATATATTCAATCACCACATTCATGCACGCTTGCCATATGTATTTTCTTGGAAAAATAATTTATATTTCCATTAAAATGAAAAACATAATTTTATAACTTCAAACTCGAACCAGAATAAATGCCTAAACTAAATTAAATCGATAAAATATTAGCAAAGATAGCAGCTTTCATTCAACATACAAAAATGTCTGCCGAATACAGTTTATAACATAATTATTTTGATATAAAATCTATATCATTATCTCCACAATTTAATACAGATTGCAACTGTGTAAATTAATTAAAAATCAAACAACTACGAGCGAAGATATAGCGGATTTTGTGAGCGCGAACACGGTAGTCTCGTGTAAAGTAAATGGCTGCAGCGGCGCGGTTCACCCGTTAGCGGTGGGGGGAGAGCCGAGCGGCCGGACCGAAAACACAGCACACAGCGCGCGATCCAGTTGTATTATAGAGATCGCTGGTAAAGTAGTAATTATCCTACGAAAACAATTCACAAGATATTCAGCAACTCAAAACATCATAAAAAATTTAATGCAAGAAATTTAAAGAGGTACGTCGCAACACATATTCGGTAATTTGATGGAGAGTGCATAACTTTATACAAATACCAAGGGCGGACTATTTGAGCACATAATGTAAACTAAATTTTATCAAACTTAAATAATAGGTTGTATAAAATGTAAAGATAAAACAATACTCATTACACATTCATATGTGCATTATTCAATCTTAAAAATGGGTTGCGTTTAGAAAAAAAAAACACCCTGTATTTCATATTTACAGTTCATCGTGCCATGACATTCATAGATACACATTTTTTACCACTCCATGCAATATTATTCATTCCACTTGCAGGATGTAATCTCTCCTAGAAGTCTGTAGGCAGCAGATTAAAAAAAACTCATGATTTTTTGCTTTTTCTTTTTATTTGGTTGCTAATATTGTAAACCATAAGGCCCAATGTATTTTTTTTTAATATAAAACTCAATTTTACCTTAATATTTTTTGTCCAGTCAAGTAGCTTGCATAGAACATGTTTCTGATCCCTAAGTATTTTATTTTCATAATTTGAAAAAAGCTCTTGGAGACATTTCTGAGGTCATTTTGTGAAACATACAAGCAAGTATACAAAAAAATGCTCAAATAACATTAACGGTATAGCGAACATTCAATGAAATGTTTGATGGATTAACATAATTTTTTTACATAATGGTATAACTGGCACCAAATCTTAAGATCCACGCCGTACGTAAGACTAATGTCAATTTTAGCATTAGTCTAAAAAAATGATTATGGACGGCGTGGGCCTTAAGATTTGGCGCCAGTATACTGTACAGCCAATATTTTAGACGTGTTCCTGGAATGAAAATAATAATGAAGAGAAGGAACATCTTACTGATGAGAACATATTATTTTCCTTACACGTTGAGAAATTTCAATCAAGTTTGTCATTTCTTCCTCTTTCCTTGAACCCACTTTTCTCATCTGCTTATCACTATAATTGCACTGTAGGTAAAGTAAAGTAATTTATTGAACACGACATAAAAATTTTAAGACAGTATTTAACCAACATTCATATTTATAAAGATTTTAGTTCATTTTTTTATTTTAGTTTTTTTAACTTAAAGCTCTTGCTCCTTAAAATATAATAACCATATTCAAAATGATGTTAAGGTGATAAATATCAACATGTTTATATTTATATTGAAAATTATTGAATTGCTGCACAGATTAGGGATAGTTATTTTATATCAACCCTTATTGTTTACAGATGTTTTGAAAGCAGAGCAGAGCAGGCAGTCGCCCGCATGGTAGGATAGGGGGATTCGGATTTTGGTTAAGCGTTTTAAATCTTTTTAAGAGGAAATTCCACACCTGTTGCGTGAGATTTATCCGGCCACGGAATTACGGCTTTGCAAAAATTCTTTCCCAAGGAAGCTTCTTATTGCATCAAATAAATTTTCTTTAAAATGAAAATCCTACACATCACATTAAGGTGTTACTACAAAAAATGTTTTCACATCCACATCAGTTACCATAGAACTATATTTCATTTTAAGATAACATTTGGTGTATAGTTACCGTTTATTTTGTAAGGACTAAGCTAAATCATTTATACAAGCAATTAAATTTAATACAATCTATCCATATTAAAGGGCATTATACGCACTGAGTTGCGGAAGAAGTACATTTAAGAGATTTATAAATGTTTCCTTCATATTTACCTTTTTTAATTTCAATTTTATTTCCATAACTAAACCCCCTCTCTCATGTTACTGATATCAATCACTGCTCACTAATTAAATTATAGTTAATTCAATGTGTAAATATCTGTGTATTAATTTTTATCTACGATGATAAACTGTTATTTACCTAAAACCGCTGTTTGAAAACTACAGCCACCTACGAAAAATAGGGTGTGTGGGATAAAGATTGCATGAAGCAATAAAAAAGTGAATTTGGGCCTATAACAATTTTTTTGGGCCTATAGGCCTACTAAACATTTTTATAGTAATTGGATGAACTGATAAACGTGAAATTGGAAGCCTACCAAGGAAGGCTCGGTCTACCAGGTATTTACGAGCAAATTAGCCTTCGTTTGTTTAATTTTTTTAGTGAATTAAATTGAAATAGAAATGGATATGGTTGCTTTCATTTTACCTATAAAGTGGATTTTGGAGGTTTTGTCTGTCTGTCTGTAAGACTGGATGGACCCACATTCACCCCTCGATTTTTAATTTGATTGGCTTTCACAGGAAATTTCAGCCTCCAAACAACTTTATTCTCTTTCCATTTACAACTGTTATTTAATTATGTATTTCTTTCCACGGTTTTACAGCTTTAAAGATATATTTGTTCTTGTAATCACTTTAATTATTCCAGCATATACAGTTATAAAAATGACATAAAACGTTTTACTTCCACAGTTATCTGTAAGTGGAAAAATCATTACTGTGTTGTCGAATTAAAATTATAAACAAATTAATGAACGAGCTTAAAGTTTAGATTTCCCTTTGACAACTTAGATAGAAACTTATCCAGACTTGGGTAAACCCTGCTTAGCTCAAAAACTGAGTCACATTTCAATGAATTACTACAGTATTTTAATTCAACTAACATTATAAAAAATTATAATATATTTACGTTTTGTCAGTTGGTACATATGAAACTGGACCTTAAATTTCGCAATTTAAAAGTTGAAGGATCATTTCTTATGTTAACGAAACGATACCCGATATTTTTCAAGACTGAAATATGAAATATTATCAGACATTGAGAGCTGTATAGCCAGTGTATAGCAGTCCCTGCATGCCGTCATTTCCGGATAAACTGGAAGAGAAAAGTATGAATGGGAAGCAATGAACGTTCCAGTTGTAAACAATATCTTTATCGAGCAAATATCGTGCATTTGTTTCCTGTATAAAGTTGATGTTTTATTTCTAATGCAATAACATCAAAGATATTTCAGTGATTTACACTTTATTAATTTAATTTAGTGATAACATTGGCTAGAATATGTAAGTAAAAGTCATTCTATTGGTGCTTAAAAGCAAAGAGATGGATATTTGTTTGCAACAAAATGATTTTAATAGCAGCAAATATTGCATAACGATAACTTTTGTCGCAATTCCCAAGATTAAAATGTATTTTCACATTGTGTTGGATACCCCTCGAATAAATTTGAATCCTTCATTAGGTACCTTTCTCCTCTACCTAAAGGACATAGTCAAATCAGTAGTTGATAGAACAAATAAATAAGGATTTTAAATAAGGGTTTTACGTGAAAAAACTTTAAATGTCGTTTATATTCAAGGTAAAACTAAATATTTTACTCCATTTCAAGAACTAAAATGCAAATGCAGCAATAGAGTACCGTAAACAAAGTTGACCTTTTATAAAGCTTTGTAATTCAATATGGTACAATCAGTATTCCACTAGAATTTGAAAAGTTACTCTCTTCCCCCGTTATCGGTTTGACATTGTAGCATTGTAGTGACTCTATTTTTAGAACTAATGCAGGGAATGTAACACATTCGTGAGAGGCATTGACAAAAGCTTTTCATCACTCCGTACCAAAAGTAGCTCAGCTACTGCTGAAAGTAGCTGTAGTTTCGATTATAGCTGATATATTAATAAAATTATCGTTTTCATAACGTCTAGGAATTTTAGGAAAATCAACCAAACAAATCCTGTCTAAGTTGAAACTTAGCATAGATGTTAAGGAAACCTCCCTAATTAAAATCCGAAAATTCCCCTGAAATCCCTGCTGTGCTCTGGCCGCTACCTTAAAAAAACTACTTCCGATGAGTGCATCTCTATAATTTTTTTTTCCAAATTAGAGATACAAAAAAAAACATAAATGGCGTGTTTGTAGAGGATAAAAGATCCAATTAATAAATGAATATAAACAATAAACATGTATAAAACATTTTAAAAATTACTCCTAATATTAATTTCCCAGAATGCTGTGTTGCAAATAACCCCTCCCATTAGAAATATATGTAAAACCTAATGTAAAATACATTACGAATAAGGGGCCAATGCCCTTTGATCTTATTTAATAATAAGTTATATTAATAGAATCCTGATGAAAATTCCAGCTATTTGACACCTCAGTTATCAAAATTGGTTTGCAATAAAGCCGTGGGTAAGCTCACAAAAATAAGTCATTTTGGAATTTTTTTTTTAATTCCTTAAGGAGAACATTTTTGGTGAGCTCACCAACCTTTATTGTAAACCAATTTGGATAATTGAAATTTGTTATAAGAGTAAATTATCAGAATTAGGTTATATTCTTTTTGACAACATTTATTCTAGGATTTCCATTGTAATATTAAATGAAACTCATAATGTTTATGAATGGAAAAAATTGGCAATGAGTGAAACTTTGCATGAACATTCTAATAAGCATATATTTCAACAATGAGTCCCTAGTTGGGAGGATGGAAGTCCCATTTTATTTGGGTAGAAGTTTGGGGAAGGGAGTGATTTTTGAAGAAATTCTTATAAACGGTATCCAAACAAAAATGTTTCAAGATATTGACTTGGGACCACCGCTTGGGGTGCTGGTTGGTAAATACTTAATGCTATCAGAGACTAAATGCAAGACACAATGCAAGATTAAATAAACTTTGTACCCTACTTAGAATTTGAGATGTAAGACTCCAGTTAAAAATTAATCTACCTGGCTAGAGGTGTGAATGTTTTTAGTTATTCCTTAATCTCCAATTCTAACATAAAAATGATACTATTTTCAAAACACCCGAAAGGCTATGACTGTTTCCACTAAGATCAGAATTGGTGTGCCACAGTAGTAGCTATGAAGCTGCAAGTGTTGCATATCTATGTAGCTAACAAAACCATTACATAACACCAAATCTTATGGCACAGATGTTATACGTACAAATATTGTTACTGGTGAACCTAAGTTAGAATTTGTTATCGTGCTGTGCCAAAACTAGCCATTGCAATTAAGCACTTGGAGGCATATATGTGAATGCATACATATTCCCTGTCACAGCAGAAAAGAGCACTGTAAATAATTTCTAAATTTTACCTCAATGTAATATGTCTATAAAGTTTATTGAATGGTGTAATCACAATTTAGTAGAGATGTGCGAGTACAGGCTTTTCAGGTCGAGTCGAGTTCGAGTCGAGTAATTGTCAAAAAATTCGAATCTCGAGTTCGAGTCGAGTATAAACTAAGGAAAATGTAGCCTAAGTTATAGAAATACATGTAAAAAGTTTTACTTGTTAAAGTGACAATAAATAATGTTTCAATTATAAATTGAGAAGTATCAAAGTATGCACTTCTATATTAAATATCTATATTATTAATTCTGTTATTAATTTAAAATAACAACAGTAAGGGACAGAACATTAGTGAATATCTACCTCTGATAAAAAAGGTTAGTATTTTACATATATATTGATAAGAAAAATTACACTAACCCCCACTAATTACAAATATTGCATGATACTTGGCTAAAAATATTTTATACTTGTACCTGTTGGATATTAAGGTTGCAATCTATGGTTTAATAGACTGATTTATTTTCAGACATGAAATTTTATTTCCAACCTTCATTTTAGCGAATTTCTCCCTATAGGGAAGTACTTACTTACTTACTTACTTATCCTTTGAACCACGTTGACTTCTCTGCGAAGCATGTGGCGTGTCATTCCTCATTCCCCTTCATTGGTAGTTTGAGAATAATTCATCCATTTGTAGGTAATTTGTAGTAACATTGATCTATTAGGTAAGCAGTTAGGCTATTCTTGAATTTGTTAAAACTTGTCATACTCTTGATGGATTGAGGCAAATTGTCAAAGAATTTAAGTCCCATGTAATTAGGTTTTGTTTCGGAAAGAGCCAGTCTGTGAGAAGTTGCAAACCTGTTTCTATGTCTGGTATTATAATTATGGTTAGGTTGGAGAGAAATATTTTAAATTAAATATGAGTAGCTATTACCGTAGGCGGCATGGTAAGACTTAAGCACGGGACCACTATAACTTTTCATTTTGATGTCCCCAGACCCCAAAAACACCGTTCGTTCATTTTCATATATATACCTGTCCGAAGGCGCGATAACTTTCGTAAACAAGGTCCAATCGCGATGAAATTTGGTACATAAGTCTAGAGTGACATTTATTAATTCGAGTTCGAAAACCAGCACGATAAGTTAACTCTAAGGAGGGTTATTTGACAAAATAAAATTTATTTTTAGGATTTAATATCTTTATATTATTTTCTTGTAAATGTAAATGTCAAAATTGGATTCAGCTTAAAAAAATGAACAATTTGGCATTTTGAATTATTATTCTACGTCAATCCGTTGCTGAGATATTGAAAGTGCTAAACACAGTACGTTGTCCAATATTATTTTTAATTTTATCCTGTATAAAAAGTATAGTTACCCTGATTTGACAGATTAAAAAAATACAATTCTGAACATATGATTGAATTTTCAGGTGATGAATGTTTTATTTGTGTTTATTTTGAATAGTTAGAATTCATTGATCAAGATTTTGTAGAAAATATATTAAACTAAATCAAAAAATACAAATTATTTTTAAATTTGATAAAGAAAGTATGAGCATTTGGCGGGGGGGGGATGTCTTGGTCTAAACTGCCCGAAAATGTAGTATAATATATGGTATGTTTACAATGATGAGGATTGATAATATGTTTTATTGAAATTGGCTGGAGTTGCAGGTCTACTATAACACGGGTGTTTAATTATAAAACTGACCATATGATTGAATTTAATTTTTTCATGAGATTAAGTTATTTGTTTGTTTTGAGTGTTTTGAGTTCATTTATTATATGTTTGATGACATTTATATACTATAACAAGATTACTTTTTTTTAATTAAACGAAAAGATTATTTTAATTAAACTAAGACTTTAGTTTAACTAAGATTACTTTTTTTAATTATAGACTAAGAATTATATAAAATACAAAATTGTATATGTTACAAATGAAAACCAATGTGGTCTCCTTGTTAATTTTCCTCATGTTTGAAGCTCACGAATGATTAAATATACGTTTTTAGTATATTATTTACTTAACGTATTCAAACAATACTTTCCTTCAAATAAGTTGAATGCTCACATATACAAAATAAATCCTATGGAAATTCGCTGAGTACGCAGGTCTGCTGCGACGGGGGTATTTATTTTTAGTTTATAATTTTAATATCATTCTTTGTGGTATGATTTGTGTAGCATTTGATATTTTCCTCAATAATAAAATAATGCTATAACCAATAGGAAAGTAAAATTGTTTAAAGATAAATTTATTTTATGACCTTCTATAAAAACAATACATTATTACGGCATCACTAAAAAGATTTAACACTAACATCTCTGAAAATTACTGAGTACTTATTTATACAAGCCTAAAGTAGGCCTATTTTTCAAAAAAGAATTTCAGAATTTATATAAAAAGCAAACTGTTTCAATAAACCTTTCAAGTGGAGATGTTTTGTTTTGAAATAATTTCACTTTATAAAATCAATGGCAGAAAACCTTTAAAGACACAGATAAACCAAATATTAATGTGTCAATTAATTCTAATCAATCTAAGAATAAAATCATAAATGCAAAGCAGACTATTTTAAGAAGGCAAATCATTACACTACACAACAACTTAAAAGGAACGACAAACTATTAATTCTACCATTGGCACCTTAGCAATGGAAATGTTGACAAAATAAGAAGTAAGAGAGCAATGTTTGTTTACTTTTCAAGGCCACCCCGCCCATGGTGTAACACCATGACGCCACCCCCCTGCTGCCGATGCCGGTCCCACTGTTCCAGGCCAAGCGACACGGTCGGCCGGCCGTGATTAGATAAGAAAGAGATAACAACTACCCAATACAAAAATATCATAACCTAAACTACTGGTCGTATAAAAACCAATGACGTCACATATTTTTCTTCTAATTTTTACAAATCAAATGAGACAAAAACGAAAGTTGTGCGATGCCCCATTCCAGAGGTAAACGATGATTAAAAAATAAGATAAGCTGTATGAGTGCGAGTTCAGTCAGAGCTAAATATAGCTATATTTCCTGTTTTTCCGAATCCCGAGAAATCGTTTTTTACTGAACCCTGTCAACATCCTTTCCTTATCAGTTGAAATATTGTTATTATCCGACGACTAATATTTATTTTTATCAATCGTGAAGCTGACGACCGGTGATAGTTGGCTTGTGACCTTCACGTGATCGACACACGAGCGTAATTTCTGTTAAAATAATAACTACGCGTACAATTTCGGCAGGTTCGAAGGATTCGATTGACGAATCTCGTCTATCGAATCTCGAATCCGAATCTTTTCTAAAGATTCGTGGGATTCGGATTTGACACATCCCTAGGGTACGTGCATACCGGAGCCGGGAGGCAAGCACACTCGCTCCATCGCTCCATCGCCGGTTCATACCAGCCAATCAGAAGCGGTTCTACATGGGACACAACACACAACCTCTGAGCCAGGGTCAGAGCAAGGGAGCAATCCTGGATTATTATTTGTAAACAAAGCCTTGTTGTAGAGTCAGATGGATATAGTAAGTACGTGTGAATAAATGCAACGAGGATAAAATATTGTGATTAAACTGTATTACAGAAAATAAATGTATATATTATTTCCCTCGTGCATTCATTTTAATTATTTTTATTTGTTTAGTTATTATTACACATGTTAAATTGATACAAATAAAGAAGCATAGGCCTAGCCGGCCGAGCAAATGTATTAATCATAAAAGCGTAGCAGCTTTCAATTATTTGTTCAAACAGATCTAGGCCTACTATCATCAAACAGATCCGAAAGGCAGCAGCCGATGGTGTCTTGGAGCTTTCGAAGTGCGATATTTTATCGCGATCGTAAAAAAAATATTCGCATAAAACAAGTGGCAACATAGGGGCAAACCTTCAACAGGTTGAGCATTGCAACGCAAAGTGCATAACCCCTTCAGATCTCTTTGTAACTAGTGTAGTATAACTGGCGCCAATTCTTGGGGCCCACGCCGTCCATAAGACTAATGTTAATTTTAGCATTGGTTTTATGGACGGCGCCGGCGTGGTCCCCAAGAATGTGCGCCAGTTATAATATCATGTGTGTACAGCTAGGGCAGCTAGGGGTACAGCATGTGCGTCTATAAATTACGTCATCAGAAAATAGGGGGGATTGGGGATCAGAACAAAAATGGCGGTAGGGTGATGTGCTTGAAGGAAGGGGGGAGTAGACGCTGAGAACGTCATTTTTCAAAATTTGTTTGAAAACCAATTTAGATAGGAAAATATTAAACATTCAATGTAAATTCATTAAATTAAGCCTTAAGTTTAAACAGCTTAAAAATTCATTAGAAACTATGAACTCCACTTTTACAATATCCGTTTGAATGGTCATTTTAGCTCTGGTCAAAACATAGCTACTGTAAGGTAAAATATCATATGACACGGTTAGTAGCGTTGTAGTCATAGCCGGATATATAATGCGCGAACTGTAAATGCGATTTTAATGATCAATAATTTTAGATTTGGAGGCAGCGTCAGCGTCGGTCACCAAGTGCTCGTTTGAAGCGTTGATTAACATAGAAGTAGCCCAAAATAGGTTAAAAACTCAATTTTATGGTTGTATCAACCAAATAAAAAAAATAATCATATGGCTTTCCCAAAGACTGGAATTATTTTAGGAGTTTGTATTTAATGGTGTCATTTTTCAGTGATGGGGGTCAGGCGGATTATGACCGTATGATGATTGTAGGCAAGGGAGTCCAAAATGGCCAAAAAGCGATGACTTAATTTATGGACGGTCCCCTAAAACAGTTTTATTGCGATTGCAGTGATTTTAGGAGTGTTTACTACATTGCAGTTACCTATTTTTTACCGATGAAATAAATTATAAACCATTTTGCACCAACACTTTCTACTAACAAAAAGTCGTCGCTCGATTCTGATGACATTTCGAAATTTAATGTATAACACAAATAGAATATAAATATAAAAATAAAAGTAAAACTAATCAATATAAACAAAAATATAAGTGATCAAACTATTGTGTATATATATGTAATAAACTTTCAAACTGTTGAAGGAAGAAATTAATGAATCCAGAAAAAACGTAAAAATCACCTAATGCACAATTAAAAGTAAATTCGATAACCAAGCATAACAATACACAAAGATGTTCATATTATGACGTTTCATTTCATTATCGTATATCTGGATTTAGATCATATGACATCTAATTAGGATATCATGGCGCTATCTCCGCTTACTCGCTCAGAGCAATGCTCAGAAAAAGGGTTAGAGCCTGCGTCAAAGCGTCCCTCCCGGCTACCCACCAGGCTTACCTCCCGGCTCCGGTATGAACGTACCCCTAGAGTCGACAGTCACAACCACTGCTGTGAGTACGATCTGTCGTGACAGCTAACACGACAGATAGGTTAGGTCACCTACCTTTTGCATATTTGTACAGCACGACAAATCAAACTGCATTTTGTGACAAAAATTAAATTTTGAACGAAAATTACAGTTTTTGGAATTTGAAATCAAACTCGACTTGAAATCGCCGAGTTTGAAAAAAAGCTCGAGTTTCAAGGCCATACTCGACTCGAACTCGAAATCTCGAGTACTCGCACATCTCTACAATTTAGAAAACTTTCTTCAACTTCACTCTTTGTCAAGGTAAATTTGGGACTACGCATGCGAGTACTAATGCATTCAACATAAAAGAAATGCAAAATAATCCATGTGTGAAGAACTTTGTTTCAGAAAGTAAACATACACACAAAGGAAAAACAATAAACATTGATTTTTAAGAATTTATTCGGTCAAATCATAATATCCTTACAAGTAACAAATAGATAGAATAGTCTAAACAAGAATTAACAGCGAGGATACATTCCGATGAAACTGTTGCCGGGTCTTAACATAGTACTTACTTCGTGACTACAACTTATACAAAAGGCACTAAGTATATACAATGGCCTGGGTACATAAATAGTTATCTATAAAATCCACATATACTTGACTAACTCTATACATATATAAAATATATCACACAATAATGGCCAACATTGATTTCTTTACATACTTAAGTAGGCCTATTTATCAATCATTCCGCCGTGTTAATGTTTTTTTTACTTGCTTTTTTAATTTTAATGATAAGATAAAAAAGCTTAAAAACTATGATTACTCTATAAATAAAAATCAAGTGATTTGCGATGTAACAATTATGTCGCTGATAACGTAAAAATAACTTAATTCTATGAAGAAAAAAGTTTCACCAAATAATAGATTTTTACGTAATTTTATTCAATGCCAATTTCTTATGTAGAAGTTTTTTTGGCCTGTAATTTATTGGCTTAAGAAACTCGATGTTTAGGTGCAGCATTGGGTATGAATGCACCACAAAATAATGAAACACAGTACAATGGGTTACATTTTTTCATCACAGGCACAAAGTTCACTTAAAACAACTGTATCACTGAGTGTCCAAAACAGCACAGCTTTGTGTATTTATGGATTGTAAGAGTGCAAGACAAAACAAAGAACAAACCTTTGATTAGCACTCATAAAATTTCATTTCAAAGGTTTATTTCTTTGTGTTGTATAACAAGTAAACTAATATTATATTGATTACTTCAACGGTTTCATCATAAGATTGGTTTTAAAACCATATTTTGAAAGAAATAATCGTAAGTTATTTTATAGAGCGATTTGTCACAAATATAAATCACAAATTATTATTACCATCAAGAATTATTAACGCCCACTAACAGTTAGTAACAATTAATTATGTTTCATTTCCGGGTGATGGAAATTACATAGTTCTTATATGAAATGAAATATAGTAAAAAATTCCTAATCCTGACCTTGTCTTCGGTGATTCTCCTTTAACTTTAAACAAGTAACACATTCAACACCATCGTATGAAAAAATCTAAACCATAAGTGATTTAAACTTAAAACTAAAAAGTCACTCTTTACTCTGGCCACTCTTTATACTAAAGTTTTTACAGGAAAAAAAAACTAAAACAAAAATATTTTTCTGAGTAACTGGATATTTTAAAGTAATGCTGTCACTTATTAGCATGAAAAGTAGGCCTAACCTAATTTATGTGATACAGATGATAAAACAGGTTCTTATCCCTGTATTAAAATATTGTGACCTTTAACAGTATTTCACATTTGTCAGAGACCAACCAGATCGGAAACTTCTGTTAATTTTTCCCCCGAATATATGTAGTTTATGCCAAAAATCCTAAACAGTATATTTCCATGATCTTAAAGGTAGCAATAAGTTACAAAACAGATCAAACAAAAGATATATTTTTCTCAATGCTTAATGAAACAATAGTTAAAATAATTAACTCTACACTTAAAAAGGTAAAACGTTAACATGACTTTGTTCAATCAAAACCGAACTCTCGCGTAAATTAGCGTATATATAATACGAGGTTTCTGAAGCTGTTCTGAGTTAAAACTCGCGGTGATAGTTCAAATATGCCTTTAATATCGGTGGCAAAGGGAGGGATTTGATTTTATCTTTCATCACAGTACTGTAGGTTAACTCAGGCTCCTCTTTGTCACACTTTGAGGAACTAGTTCCAGAACCCTTCTTGGGCTTTGGCGCAATGTCCTCTTCTACTCCTTCATCATCGCTCTTCTGTTGTTCGACAAAATCTGAATCCGAATCCACTTCCATTACGTCTTCTTCATCGGAAGTTATCCCATAGTTCACATTGGTATCATTATCTTCGTCTGACGAAGTAAGGCCCTGGAAAGAAAAATATTTATGATGTATTAGTTAATGAATATTGAGGAAGTCAAGTACAATTTTGCCCTAAGACGACAATTGTTTGACCAATTTTATGAGGAAGTCAATGTACTTTGCTTCCAAAATACACAAAACGTTTTTCTCCCACGTACACAGATAAATAAATAAACATAAACAATACAAAAATAATAGTATACTAGTAGCTTGAAGGGGCTAAAAGCCCCTGATCATCAAAAGTTTTAATGTAATCAGTTTTTTTATAGAAGGAACGAAATACATTCATAGTAAACTAGCTTTTAGATCCACCATAATATGTTAATAATATCTAGCACATGGTTTTCAATCAAGTATCAGCATCACATGTTATATAAGCAAAACAGGCATTCCTAGATCTCAAGGAATGAGAGATATTTTATGTTTTTCCTCGTTTTCTCATGAATTTCAAGCAATTTTCGTATATTTCCCGCCATCTCAGAATAGAGACCTTTAATTTGAGCCCTTTCCCATCTTTCTACAACTTACCAGACGCCCACAATTTGACACAAAGAATCGCCTTACAAAATTAAATATATGATTAATGAAAAACAAGGTTGTATTGATTCACACCACAAAACCTTACTGTCACAAAGCATCAGCTGATCTGCTGTAGATACCTGTTTCTGATACCATCAGCTGTTAATGCCTGTAAATATTGTTGAGCTGCAACATATATACAGGTATGGGTGGATGTTTGAAGGTCCTCATTTTACGAATGATTGATTGAGAGTACATGGGTATGAATTTATTCTAGTTTAAAGAGAGAAAGAATTCTTGAGTAGAGATGTCGATCTATGGGCTTTTTTTCAAACTTATGGTCTGAACTTCAAACTTAGTTCTAAATCAATTGACGAAAAAATACTTTGTTTCCGATCTCCGAGGCCACTAACATGAGCATTATCTTTAACAGCCGTTACTCCCACTGTTTATCTGTGATTGAAAAATTCACAAAACCGTTTTTCATCTCCTTATCCACTGTTCCAATTTTCAGACCCAATTTATTTAGAACTGAAAATTGGAAGCAATTATATATTTTCAGTTCCAATTTAGAGGAATACTTTCTTCGGTCACTCCCCCAAGCCTCTTAAAACTTATCCAGCCATGCTTACTCCAGCTGTTCTCGAACTTGTTATTTACATCATGCACTAACGGTAATTCCAATTATAACGGGTGGTTCCTTCATTTGGCAGATGGCTAACAGTGCTACCTACTCATAAGCCAAACTAATATAACTAACATGACTAATTGATATAAATGATTTTGTTGAACTTATAAACTTTCAACCACACTAAACATCATCTGATCCTTTTTCAATAAACAGATCAAATTTCATATATTTTGCTCAGCCCAATGACTACAAGGTGTCTCCATACCTAATGCAGTAAAAAGGAGGACTTTTGGAGGAAATTTGAAGGACCCTACATTTTAGTGGACCAGGCTACATAAAAAAATTGATCCAAAATAATTTAGTCGTAATCTTATTTACCAATAAATATCTCTCAATATTTATGGAAAACTAATAAAGGAAACAACACAATCAAAAGGACAAATTTGTTTTGTTTTATGACAGTACATTTATAACATCCCAAAAGTCTAGTAAAAATGTTTTAAGAACCACAAAATTATAATCAATTTAAAATTATAATTATAATTATTAAATCTGAGGACTTCCAGCTTAAATGGAGGAATTTAGGAGGACTTGAACGACGTTTTCAAAAGGAGTACTTTTGGAGATTTGGATGACTGGGAGACAACGTAAATTTTCAACCACACAAAACACCGTCTGCAACCATTTCATAAACAGTTCAAAACTCAAGGAAAATACGAGGGTCGTCCGGAAAGTAATGGACGTTTTGTTTAACATCTAGCCCTGTTGCCCCAACACCGTGACTGAGTGTGTGGTCTAAAGGTGCTCTCCTGGACTCAATTTGTGCCAAGTCTCGAGTGCTGACCGATCACGCATTTCCTTCTTACAGCTTTTCAAAATGGCGGTGTCTTTTGAAAATCCTATCGAATGTGAGTAATGTGATTTTAATAGCGTTTTGCGGCCTAAAAAGTTTATTCTGTGTTGAATTTAAACCTAGCGGAAAAAAAGGTAATACTGAGTCAATTGACTTAATTGAGTGCAATTGCGAGGCCCTATGATGGCTTGATATACCATTCGAAACATCCGTCATGGATAAACCCAATCGCAGGCAAGGGTGTTGCTGACCCATACCGAAGCGGCGCCCACCCCACACAGTAGCAGCAATTTCACAGAACTTTACTGCCTCAAGTGGGACATTTTCGGACGAACCCTGTATAACCCATGCCTTGTAATAAGTGATTACTTTTTTTTCAAGGTTAAGGGAATTTTTAGTTAGGAAAGTGTTTCCAAATGGTAAGGAACTGAAAGAAGCAACATTATTAGGTCAAATCAATTTGGCGGAATTTTCAAGGACCACCATTTTGAAACTATGTAAGAATGAAATGTGTGGTCGATCAGCAATAAGACTTAGCTCAGATTGGAACCAAGAGTGGAGGTTTTGGTCGCACTATCAGTCCCGGAGATGAGACCCCTGAGCTAGATGTAGGGAAAAACGTCCATTACTTTCTGGATGACAATGTATACAGGGACATCCAATGTTAATTTTTTTAGTTCCGCCGCCGAAAAGCAGAGGAGAAATTAGCGCTGATGCATGGAATAGTTCAACCTATCTCTGTATCGTCTGCGCTTCTCCTCACAATCCAAAATGTCAAAGTGTGAATGTTTTTAAAGAAAAACAGGCTAACATTATGGTAAAAGATACAACAATGCAAAACAATAACATGCAACTGTCCAAATATTACAACCAGCTGCTTTACTTTGGAAAGTCAACTTGATCCATAAACTTCTTCAACAATCCTGATCGGACTGAAAAATGAAAGTGGCAACATCTCTTTTTTGGGAGCGAGAACTATTCATTTTTCCATAAGGTGTCCCTACTTAGAGGGTTCTGTATACATCGTGGACGATCCTCGTATTTCGCTCAGAATAACGACTACGACACATTGTCCGTTACCTTTCCGTTATCCATGTCGTCGCCGACACCGCTGTCGAACTTCTCTCGCTTGGGCACATCCACAGGCCTCGTGGCCGGGCCCGCCGACGCCTCTTCGACCGCCTCCGACTCTTCTTCTTCCTCCTCTCTCCGGTCGGGGACTGCCGGCGGCTCCTCCGCTTCCCTCGGCTCCTGACGCCCCGCCGGGATCCCGCTTCTGACGATCAGCCTTCTTCGGCCTGACAGAGAAATGAAATTAAATATATCTTTATTTCACCCGCACCAAATTTATAGGTATAACTATAGATGAAAACATCATCTGGACCCCACACATAGATAGTCTCAGTAAAAACCTAAACTCCAGCCTATTTTTAAAGACATCACCTCTGTCTATATGAAAATTCACCATACTATATGGGTATTAGGCTCTACAACAGTCTGCCTGCTTGTTTACAGAAAGTCACTAATTTAGACAAATTTAAAACAAAGTTAAAAATCCATCTTCTCGAAAAAATTACTACTCCATTTCGGAATATTTAAATGATAATGGCTGAGACTTACAATAACTTTAGTTACTTTTTTACAATTAAAATTAGTTTTAATGTTTTAGGCTAAGATTGACAATGTCACCTGTTTCGCCAGCTGTGCTGGATTTCTAAGATGTTTTTGTAGCAATAAAGATGTATTTCATTTCATTTTTAATAAAACAAATAAAATCTTTTAGTAGCCTAGAAAGAGCAAAACCAGCTTATTTATCTTTGTTTGAGTCCCAGATAAGATGCGGTCTCGCTGTATAGGATGGTACGTCAAAAACAAACATCAAAAGAATTTTAAAACTCCAAAAGAAATCTATCAGGGTTCTGGCAGGCCTACACTACCAGGACAGCTGCAGAGACGCCTTTAAGACCTTGAAAATCATGTCAAAAGTTGCTTTATACATCCATGAAGTAATCATGTATGTAGATGAAAAAGCTCTGCAAAGGAACAGGGTCATTCACCTTCACAACAACAGGAATGGTGAGGTTTACCCCCTGCCATCTAAAACTATTCGAATCAAAACCAACGTACATCAGCAGAAAACTCGACAACACATTGCCTCAAGAATGTCATTTGAAGAGAGGAAACTCGCTGAAATCGGCGCTGAAAGAATGGCTGCTGGACCGGCCATTCTTCTCACTAGAAGA
Source organism: Flexamia atlantica (assembly GCA_035578135.1). Classification (NCBI taxonomy): domain Eukaryota; kingdom Metazoa; phylum Arthropoda; class Insecta; order Hemiptera; family Cicadellidae; genus Flexamia; species Flexamia atlantica. The sequence continues at coordinate 15,282,220 of JAQJVK010000014.1, read as the reverse complement.
ATTTCTCAATGGGACCTACCAGAACAAACATACCGGACTGAAGACTACTTATGAAGTAAAAGATACCACAAGAAAACTTTTTCATACCACAACTTTTTTTATACAGATAAATTTATCTGTACGATTGACGCTGTTACAATTCTTTTTGTCTTGTAAATAAAGAATATTGTCTATTGTCTATTTATTGTCACAAAACATCTCTTATGTCTAGCGCAGCTGATGAAACAGGTGACATTGTCATATCGTATTGTTAGCCTAAAAAATAACGACGTAATAATAAAACCCAAACTAGCAAAGATTAAAATACAGAAATTACAATGGTAAACTTTACTTGTTCGTATTGTCAGTAAGATATTCTGAAATTGAATAGTAATTTTTTTCAAGGAGATAACCGTTTGAACTTTTTTAAAATTTTTGTATGTTATTAATATTTTGCAGATTAGCAAGCAGACTGTAGTAAAGTTTAAGACTCAAATAGTACGGTGACCTTTCAAACGGACAGAGGCTATGTATTGGATACTGTAATTGATTTTTGAAACGTGAACCTTCACCGATTTTTCTTCGGTAAAATAGATAGAATTCTTAAAAATTTTAAAGAGAAAAATTATTTTGTTAAACCAACTAAACGGAGGTGGCTGGAGGCTTGAGAAGATGGTAATGTTATCGATACAAGAACTTACAGATGTTTTAATTGGCGACAATAGAAACGGTGGGTGAACGACGGAGGTTTGAAGCAGGTCAGCTGAGCCTAAACTCATTTCATATGTTTTAAAATCAGCAGGTCTGTTCCAGAGTTTGAGTTTTACCAACCATTTCTGTCAACACCTATAGAGTTCATTTCAGTGTGTTAATTCATAAGATATTCCTGTAAATTTACCACAAATGCCTATGTTGTAAGCTCATTGCACTAATCTGCCATACTGTGTTTGTTTTCTTTTGCTTCACTGGACGATATTTCTGTAAATTTACCATGAGTGCCTAAGTCTTAAATTCATTGCACAAATCTGCTATGCGATGTGTATAATAGGTTTTATCTTGTTTCACTGCTAAACCTGGATGATAACTTTTTACTGTGTTTACCCTGGAAAATGTGTACAATAACAGGATTATTTTGGTTGTTTTTAGGCACTTTCTCAATGCCTATTTATGCAAGATTTCTGGTCAAATTTCTCATTTACTTCTTTAGTATTACTGTTAAAACTGGGGGATTTTTGAATCATGATTTGCTTTGCAAATATCCAATGTTCATGTACGATGAGAAAAATAATTTGTTTTAATGGTTTTCAGAACAATACTTGAAGTAGATAGACTTATTTTGGTATATAGCGAGCAGATTATTGATGTAAGACTTCCCTCCTTATCTAGTAATTATAGGAAACTACCCAGTTGTGAGTTTTGGTTTTGAAAGTTATCAGGTGATTTTTCAGGTAATTACCCGGCTTTTGGTACTTGCGGGGATTTTGTGGGGATTGTTGCCGAAAAACCGGGTAAAAGCGGTGATTTTCAATGGAGTTGGGGAGTAAATTGCCAAATCCTGTCTGGCAACACTGATGGCAACAGTAATGGTGCATCACCTTGCAGGGTGCGGCCCATGTTGTACACCATGGTGATGAGTGCAAAGTTAATGGCTTTGGTTATGGTCATGGCAATGGTAATAATGATGTTAGTTGCAATGGTAATGGTAACGGCAAAAGCACATTACCTCCCAGCATGCTGATTAATTCTGAACACTTCATTAACATCATTGGTGACTGAAAGTAACATCATTGGTACATCTCTTCTATGGGTGCCTGGAGGGGATTGAAGGGAATGAAAAGGCAGACATGCTAGCGAGAGAAGGGGCAGCTACCTCTCTCACTGGCCCAGAACCAGGCTGTGGACTGGGCAACGCCTTCTTCAAAAGAGAACTTTATAAGGAGGAGGATAGTAAAAGGACACGAAGGTGGGAAACTCTTCCAGGCTTTAAGCAGGCCAAAGAACTACTTCGCAACTTCAACCAAAGGTGATCAGAGGCTCTGATTAGACTTACCGAGAAGGTCTTGGGGATACTGACAGGATTCATCACTGGTCATTGTAGGCTTAAGAGACATTGCAAACGTCTAAAACAGCTCACTAATTTTCTCTCTCAGAACATGTTTCAATGGATTTGAATCAAGAGACATCTTAAGAAAATGAGAATAATAGAGGAAAGTGACTGCAGATTTTGCCAGGACAAAGAGGAAACCCCAACACATCTACTGACAGAATATGATGCAGTTGGACAACAAAGAGCCGAGTGTTTCGGAAAGTACATGATTGACGTTGGGAATTTGCCCCATCTAGAAACCAATCATCTTATTCGCTTTATCAAGGAGATCAAGCTTGATGAGGTGCTTTAAAGAAGCCAGAAGCGGGGGTACAATAGATCTTTATGGTCGCAGTGCAATTTTCCCTGGCATATTTAGTTTCAGTATTAGTAACATCAGTGCCGGCCTTAGCGAGTGCGAGGCCCTGGGCAAGAAAACGTTAGCGAAACCCCCCCAACGGCAACCCTACTTAATTCTTAGACAAATATTTAATCACATGTAAATTACGTTTAAGGGTGGTCCACTGATGTAAAACATCAAAGTTCTTGATATTTCTCACATAAGGCCAATGCACAAATTCTCAAAGGACATTACGCATTGTTAGAGCCTAATAGTTCAGGAATTCCTAATTCCAAGAGTGAACATCATTACGTTTGTCTGTTTCAGTGCGTCCATGACTTGGCTAGTGTAGAGAAAACAAAATCCCCAACTTTTTAGGTTGCAAATCTCTTATTATTTGTTGATCAAATCTGCCTCACTGCGTTGAACACTGTTGAATTGAGGCACTTATTAATTGGAAAATTTAAGTAGGAGGGTTAGGAAATTCACGGTCATAAGTTGAGAATTTTAGAATTTGGTGAGTGTATCATGCGACGCCAGACACCAACGCTACTGTGAAACATTTTTTAATTCACCAGAAATAACCTTTCCCCATAGAACGGATGAAACTAAAGGAACATTAATTCGCTGCTACTTCCCCACAGTACTTAGTGATTACTGTATTTACTTTGAATACTTTCAGTGGTTAACATGTTATTTTCTACAGGCCTTGCGCTGTAGAACATGTTATTTATTGTCACCTATTTTAAACAATGTAAAACTCCTATCAGAAGCGCGAGGCCCTCCCAGGCGCAAGGCCCTGGGCGGCCGCCCCTGTTGCCCTACCCTAAGGCTGGCACTGAGTAACAACACTGGTAATAGTAATGGTAATGGTGCGTTACCTCCCAGGGTGCGGCCCATGTCGAAGACCGCGGTGATGTGGGCTTGGCCGCCGATGAGCAGCCCCGGCCCCCGCAGCGAGTCCGGCTCATCGTCCGACGACTCCAGGAACGGGATCACCAGGTTGCGGATGGCCCGCTGCAACCACGACAATATGTAGACCAAAAACACATCACAGTTGCCATTCTGAACCTGCTATTCTGAAAACCAGCCTATTCCTAACATTTTTCATTTAAAAAAAAATTGTGAAGGGGTTCCCCATAAACATTCTAAGCGACAAAATTTTGAAATCGGAGTTATTCAGTAAAAACGGTTGTACAGAACACAAACTACACCGTGGTAAATTTTGTTTAGTTGAAGATATTAGAGTTGGTAGCCCTGTTTTCGTCTGACAAAGTTTGCCCGGTTTGCATGACTCTGACATTCTTTCTGGGGAATAACGTTCTAATCGCTGAAGAATGGACACCCAGTCGTTCATTGCGTTGTCGCCCCGCGACCAAAATTGCATAAATAAAAATAAAAGACGAAAATTAAATATTGATAAGTGGAAGGATAAGACCAGGAAGAAATATAGGAATGCGGGATTACCCTGTATTTTTGAAACTAAGAAGCCCAGGCCTGGAAAATTAACCCCGTAAGAGGTAAGTGGAATAACGTTTAAAGCGCCACCTTTGGATAACTTTTAACAAAATTACGTATTGTGTCATGAAACAACATAACGTTTTTGTACTTTTATATCAATAAAATTGTTTTATATTCAGTTTTATTTTCGTTTATGTTGGCATTCCTTCATTCCCTGATGTTTTTTTCCAACGCAGAAAAGCAGTCCATCAGAGAATCTTTCAAACGCCAGTCATTTAGAATGTTATAACCCCAAAAAAAACCAAGTACAACGTTTTAAAATGCTTCATGGCAAATACAAATTTAATATAAGGCTACATTATGAAGTTGCGAATAGGATATTAAAAAATTATACATGATTATAAGTTCTAACCATGCAAAACCCCTAAATTTTAGAATTTAACTTTCAGCGCTCGATTACTTTAAACTAGGTTTTTTTCGCTTAGAACATTTGCGAGGGACCCCTCAATTGATACAATAATGTAGGGGTGTGCGAATAGTGATTTTTGAACTCCAGCCGAGCCGAGCCGAGCTTTTTCAAAAGTTTTCGAGCTCGAGCTTTTTCGAGCCGAGCTTTTTAACAATCACCAAATTATTAAAAGAAATTAAGAAGCTTGATTTTAATTTTTAAAGATACAATAATGTTTGCATACCTTAAGTGACCGCCAGCTCAAAAATAGAAAGCTTATCCCCAAAACAAGTGAATTATCTCATAGGTTCATCAGTATTTTGTATTTTGTTACATAAAATTAATCAAATTAGCTCAACAAATAATTTATGAAGAAAAATACCAAATTTAAAATCTACATTTATCTGCATTATATTTAAGTAATAACCAATCCCAAAATACTTTACTTTAAAATAAATAGTTAAAATTACATAATTAGACTAGTTACATATAGGTACTACAAAATTTAATTTCAAGAGTAGAAAGAAGCAGTTGAAAGGTTTTAAAATAGTTATATCTAGTAAAAAAATCACACATATACACATAGTCAAACACAAATTTGATTTTTTTTATGTTCACTAAGTAAAGGTGATAAAAAATTAAATAGCAGTCCCAATTGTGGCATAATATTCAAGGCTAAACTTATTATTTCAGAATATAATATATGAATGAAATAATATTTAATAACAACAATAATTTATTGTAATCCTAAAATTAGTTACATTTCTAAACTTTTGTGAAGAAAATAATGTACAATTAAGAAGAAGAAAGATCATAAATAAATAAGGACGGAATAGAGAGAAAGAAAGAAACAGCTAACCCTCTCTCTTTCCTGATCAGTGGCCAGTGAGAGGGGGGGGGGGGGGGTGGAGGTTGTTTACTTCAAGCCCCTTCCCTGTTTTTTGCTCTTGTCTGATTCAGTGCGTGAGTTAATTAGGAGATAAGGAATCCTTACTACAAAATTCAACAAACTACTTGTCATACAGCTATAAATGACGGCTCATATTTTTTGTCTTATTTTTCTAAATCAAATGAGACCAAAATGAAACTTGTACGATATACTGTTTAAGAGATAAGCCTTGATAAAACAATAGACTTAAATGCTGTATTTCACGTTCCCCAAGGTCAACTAAATATAGCTCCGATTTCCGTCTAAATGGAGATAATTTCTTGTTTTTCCTTATCACTAGGGAATGTTTTTTGCTTGTTTTTCGTGGGAAGGAAACGCTCTTCCGGTTTAACGTGTCCAAAAATAGATCGCAATAATTATCTTTCCGATAAGAACTCTCTTATCAAAAGCTCGGCTCGAGTGTCGAACTTTTTAGAAAAAAGTCGAGTCGAGCCGAATACTGAAAAGCTCGACCTAAAAGCTCGACCGGTCGAATACTCGCACACCCCGACAATAATGTGATTGATCCTCCTTATATATTTAGTCTGATGGTTTATGAGTTTGTTTAATCGATATACAATCACCGGGGCCATAGAGGTCCGGGGTGGGCTCACGGGAGCAGAGAGAAGTGTCCACACTACCTCCCTTACTTCCCCTCCTCATGACGTCATAGCGCGTACTCGGCAGAACGGTCCTCTGTTTCATTACATCTCCCTCTTTACAATCTTTTAAGACACGAAAAATGAGATGGAACGAAAAAACCTAAAAACCTAAAACTACAGGCCTGTTAGAACAAATGAGGACAGACTCTACCGATTCTCTCTACCGTTTCTTTACTCCTGAGTCTGTCCTCTACCGCCGGTGCCACATGTCATGGCATTTGTTCTATTAGGCCTGTAGTTTTGGGTTAATGTTCTCTTTTTTCGTTCTGCCTCGTTTTTGTGCCTTTGTTATGTGTCAGTGTTTAATTGATTATTTATTGACAAAGCCATCTAACGACTATGAGGATGCAAATCATCTCAACTTCAACTCACATTTTTAGTCACCTGAGGATGGCGTATTAAACGTTGAAACATGTCCTGAACATGATGACAATATTTTTTTAGCTGTTCTGATGTTAGTAATTTAGTCTTACTATTTTAATCACACAGCTCAGGGGCTAAAAGATGGATATTAATTCAGTTTTAGGTTTTTCTAACCATAACTTAAAGCTTTTAGGTTCAAGAACATAAAACTTTCCGAACAACTCAACTGGGCTCACCTTCTTCCTGGGGTAGACGCGGCGGCGGCGAGGCTTGGTCAGCTGCGGGAACTCTCTCTCCGCGTTGGCTCGGAGAGTGCGGCGGATGCAGCTGCGGCACACGGCCTGCAGGGAGATCGGCTCCGCGTCCGCTGCAACACAATTAGAAATTTATTTTTCCTCCATCTACAATCTACAGTCGTCTTTTAGTCCCTGGAATAGAATACTAAAGTGCTGGCTTATACTCCATGGGATTTACTTACTTTTTCTCCCACAGGACTTAAAGTATCAACTTTTTCTCCCATGGAACTAAAAGTATCTACTTTTTTCCCATGGGACTAAAAGTATCTACTTTTTCTCCCTCGGGACTAAAAGTAACATTATAAGAAATACATGGGGAGAAATCCAACAACACCGCGAGGGACAGTGAGAAAATGTAGCAAATCTGTCGATTTCCATTTGCTTACTCTAAATTTAATTCAAGAACTTCAGTGTTTCAACTTAAGAAAACAAATCCGTATGCATTTCACAGCCAGGTGATAATTTTTCGTACGAATTAAGTTGGCAACACTGAATATAAAAACACCTCATTTAGAGCTTGTTGTTACCAATACACCAAAAGTTTTATAAACATGGGACCTACAGTTACATTACAGAACTCTACATTACAGAATGTTAAAGGTTTTGGAGAGATAGTTTTTTAATTAATAGACTTTAGAAAAAATAGTGCTAAAAATTATGTGAATAAATGGTTGTTTAAATTGCCTGAGGAGACAGCTGTAGTACCTAATATTATATATTTAAATGTGATTCTAACCTAACCAAGTTTAAAGGAGAAATGGATCATATGAAGATAAAGTTATCTTGTCACAGTTACTGTCAATGGTGTAGGTGGAGGAAACATTTTGTGTGCATCAAGAGACTGAAGTGCTTTTTCTCCTTTGGGGAAATTGTCGCCCTCGGCTCCGCCATTGGGCGACATCAGTTAACCTCCAGGAGAAAAAGTTACACTTTAGTTCCTAGATGCACAAATAACTATATTGCACATACCATTTGTACACAAGTAATTACAACAAACTGGTGCATGGTCACAACACATTACAATAAAATATAAAATACAAATCTAACTAAAACTAATCTTTTTATCTATGAGGACTTCGTTCACACCGTAGTATGCTCCACTGGCAAGGTGCAAGTGAAGCTTTTTTAATATTTCATTGTTAGACAATTAATTTATATGAGGAAATTAAAGATTATAAATTTTCTAGGGATGGACGGGATTGGATTTTTAGTTCGGGACGGGATTTTTTTCTTCCCTCTTGAATTCGGGACAGGATGGGACGGGACGGGATTTTTGTCTTCCCTAAATCTTCGGGAAATGCTCGTTCACGAATTTATTTTCTTTATTACAATAATAGCATTAGGTTAAAAACAATGTCATATATAAATGTTTGTACCGTCCCAAAAAAATTCAAGAAATAAATTTAAGTGAAAAAATACTAACTTATATATGCAATTGACAAAATAGCAAACATAAAAACAAATTTAAAAAAATAAATGTAACTCAATGAAATTATTAATAAAATACTATTTTATATAAAAATAGTAAATAAATGTATTGATTATTTATAATTATTTCTACTATTATTATTATTATTACACTATTTCTATTATTATTATTATCTATTTATTATTATTTTTCGTTAAATTTGAGTTTTTATTCTTTCTAATTTGAATGCATTGAAAAATAGATAATATAAAATAAGGAATAAATGAACATAATAAACATTTTCTAACGTTTGATAGTGTAGTATAATGCTTTATTACTGTTTCTAATCAGCTGTGATTATATTTTAATGTCACTGCTTACAAACATGTTTTGTTTTTGATTTGATCTTAAAAACTTAAATAAAACTATCTTTATCTTAATTTAATCAGTGTAATTATTGAACATGGTGGCAGCGTTATAAAATGTCAAGAAGAAGGTTGAGAGGAAATAATAATCAATCATCTGATTCATTCATTAATGAAGAACGAATACAAATACAAAAACCTTCCAATGCAGGATTTATTTTTAATCCTCCAGAAACTTTTGACTGCAAACAACCAGAGCTTTGGGAGAAGTGGGTGAAAAGTTTTGAGAGATACAGACTGGCATCTGGACTGAACCAAGAGTCTGAAATAAAACAAATCAGCTCTCTCATTTACTGTATGGGACCTGATGCCGAAGACATCCTTTTATCTGCTCATCTTTCGCCTGAAAATCAAAACTCCTATGAACAGGTCAAAAAGGCCTTCGACAACATATTTATTGGCAAACGTAACACCATTTATGAGAGGGCAAAATTCAACTTAAGGAACCAAGAACATGACGAAAGTTTCGATACATTTTTAGCAGATATAAGTTCAATGGCCGAACACTGTTCGTTTAAAGATCTAAAGGATGAGCTTATTAGGGATCGTATTGTTGTTGGCATATCAGACAAAAAACTATCAGCTCAGTTACAAGAAGACTCCAACCTAACTTTAGATAAAGCCATTCAAAAATGCAAACTAAAAGAGACTATAAGTAAACAGTCAGCAGAGTTAGAGATGATTGGAAAACAAGACAATTCTTCTATTAGTAAGATAAATTCATATCAGAAACAAAATAGTTCAAGAGTTAAAGTAACATCAACCAAAAATATCAGTGGAACGGAGTGATGGAACTGTGGCGGGCCCAGACATCCCCGTGCCTCATGTCCAGCAAAAGATATTTCATGTAATAATTGTAAAAAAATAGGACATTTTGCAAAGTTTTGCAAGAGCAAACCCAATCAAAATTCTCCAGTACACACAAAGAATGTAAATGGTATATCACATACAACTCAAGGTGAGTATCACGAATCACCTTCTAGTGAAGCTATTGTTGCACATCTGGGACAAGTAAGTAGTAACGATAACAACTTCAAGTCATGGTATGTTAATATACTTTTGAACAAAATATCACTTAGAACCTTAATAGATTCTGGCGCAGAAGTTACTGCCATTCCCCCAAATATCATAGACTCAACCTTAATTAAGTCAGATCGTAAATTAAAAAATGCAAACCAGGGAGAAATGAATGTACTTGGTATGTTTATTGCAGACATTATATATGGTAATACACAAATTAAAGAAAAGGTTTATGTAATATCAGATATAAATGAACCCCTGTTAGGGCTTCCCGCAATTAAAGCATTGGATTTAATTAGTATAAGAGAGCCATACCAAACAGTTGGGATTAATTTAATCACAATGGAAAAAGTTTTGTGTGACTATCCTCAGCTTTTCCAAGGACTAGGTAACATACCCGGGGAATACAAAATTGAATTGATTGAAAATGCACAGCCATATTCCGTTCGTGCTCCAAGGAATATATCCATTCCATTACGGCCAAAAGTAGAGGCTAAGCTAAGCAGAATGTTAAAACTTGAAGTAATTGAAAGGATTGAATCCCCAACTGATTGGTGTGCTCCAATAGTACCAGTAATTAAGCCAAATGGGAGTATACGACTATGTGTTGATTACACAGAACTAAATAGAAATGTTAAACGTCCCAAGTGTATTCTTCCTGATGTAGAAGAAACTTTGGGTCAAATAGGAAGTTCTAAGATTTTTTCTAAACTTGATGCCCAGTCAGGATTTTGGCAAATAAAGTTATCACCAGAAACAGCTAAACTAACAACTTTCATAACTCCTTTTGGAAGGTTTTATTTTAAGAGATTGCCTTTTGGTATTACTAGTGCACCTGAATTTTTCTCGTATCAAATGACAGGAATTGAAGGGGTTTTGTGTCACATGGATGATATTCTCATTCATGGCCAAACCCAAGAGGAGCATGATAAAAGGTTAACACAGGTATTGAAGCGACTAAAAGAGGCTAATGTAGTACTCAATAAAGATAAGTGTTCTTTTTCTCAGACTTCTGTAAAGTTTTTGGGGAACCTAATTGACTCTAATGGTATAAAACTTGACCCTGATCGGATCAGAGCTCTTGAAGAACTCCCACCTCCCCAAGACATTGCAGGTATTCGGCGCCTTAATGGCATGCTAAATCAACTCAATAAGTTCATACCGAATTTGGCAGATAAAACAGAGGCTTTCCGAGAACTTACAAGGAAAAATAAACAATTTTGTTGGACTGAACATCATCAACAAGCTTTTTTACACGTAAAGAAACTTGTAAAAGATTCAATAACAGTAACCAAGTATAACTTAAAAGCAGAAAACATTGTAGTAGCCGATTCTTCAGGGTACGGCTTGGGTGGAATGTTACTTCAAATTGAAGAAATGTATACAGCGGACACCTTGAGCCGTGCTCCTATTTCTGAAACTACAGATGAGTTTACAAAAGAAGTAGAAGCTCACATCAAAGTTATCACCTTTCCTGCTACTCAATCCAGATTAGAGCAAATAAGGAAAAGTCAGCTGAAATGCAAAGTGTGCCAATTCTTACTAAAGTACATTGAAAATGGTTGGCCCGATTATAAGAAGGACGTTCCCGATTCTATGAAAAAATGGTACACTTTCAAAAATGATATATCGGTCATTGAAGACCTAATTTGTTGCAGAGAAAGAATTATCATACCACAAGAACTGAGAACTGATATTTTAAATAAACTTCACGATGGTCATTTTGGAATCACTCGCACAATACTTAAAGCAAAACAATCAGTCTTTTGGCCAGGAATTACATCCGATATTAGTAATTTTCTTGAGAATTGTACAACTTGTGCAAAATATCTAAATCAAAAAACGGAGAGAATGATCCAGTCAGAGACGCCTGATTACCCATGGCAAAAAATAGCTATAGATTACTTTGATTTAGGGGTGGGCGAGTACTCGACAGTCGAGTAATTACTCGAGTAGTTGCTACTACTCGAGGTTGAGTCGAGTAGTTCCAACTACTCGACTCAATCGAGTCGAGTAGTAGTTACTCCCGCCGTTTACGCGGCGGCCGAGTTTACGTGCGATTTACGTTTGTGCGATCAAATTTTACAACAGATTGCGAGTTACGCAAAGCTACTTGTGCCGTTTAACCGCAATCGGCAGATTGTTCATCGCGGCCGCTCGCTAGTTTCACAATAAGCAGTATTTTCTGTTCATTTATGGCCGGCAAATACACGCGACTGTTTTTTACGGCCGATCGCTAGTTTCGCAAAGTTGCATTTCGTCTATTTACGATCGGCAAATACACGCGATCGTTTTTCGCGGCTGACCGCGACTTTTCACGGCTACATTTGCCGATTTTCGGCGATCAGCAATACGCGCGCTCGTATTTCGCGGCCGACCGCGACTATAGCAACGCTACATTTGCCGATTTTCGGCGAACGGCAAATACGCGTGGTCGTATTTCGCGGCCGACCGCGACTTTAGGAACGCTAAATTTGCCGATTTTCGGCGATCGGCAAATACGCGCACTCGTATTTCGCGGCCGTCCGCGACTTTAGCAATGCTACATTGCCGATTTTCGGCGATCGCGAGTTTTGAAAAGCTACATCTGCCATTTATCCGCGACCGACAGATATGCTCTATCATTTTTCGCAGCCGTCCACGAGTTTTTCATAACAATAACCTCGACAACATTTCATTACCTCATAGGAGAATGGATTTTGACAGTTATCTAGAAATACCAGATTCTGAGAGATTGAACATGACCTCTCAGAATTCGGAAATTGAAAACTTACAGCTATATTTAGCTCTGACCTTACTCTTAAAAACTTCAAATTTGTAATAATATTTTATCTTTTGAATGATACACAGCCTTCATTTCTGTCTCATTTGATGTGTAAAAATGAATGAAAACTGTGGACTTAATTGGTAAAATGGACTTCATAAAACAATTAGTTAAGGTTTTGTAATTTTTGTATTGGGGGATATCTTACTCTTATCTGGTTGCAGCTATGACACTCATGCTCAAGTGATTGGATGTTAAAAAACAATAGGTCAGCAGTCAGGCAAGGGGGTGGGGTTGGGTTTAGAGAAGTAAACAAATAACTGGGCATAGGCATAGCTCTCCTCCCTGATGTTTTTAATTCTTTCTTGCACAATTTCTTGCCTGAGGTTTTAATGAGGGCCAACAATTATTTTTAGGAAAAATATAAAACTGTTTTTGACTATTAAGATAATATGCTAATAATAAAATCTTATTACTCCTTAAATTTTACAACTTTGCATATTCTTCATAAATTTATTTTATGATCTTGTTACATTAAGTGATTTGTTATTTTGAGTGATTTAGCATAGTCAAATTATTCATTTAAAAGTAGGGTTTATGCAATGTAGGGTATTAGAATATCAGCGTTTTATTCTCCAAGAAAAATAAAAAAACATAAGCTTAAATAAATTAGACCAATTTTATAAGTAAAATTGAAGAAAGATTTTAATTAACTGTAATTCAAAGACATAAATACTTTTAAAAAATGAAGATTTCATTACTTTTCACAACTACTCGACTCGACTCGACTCGATACTCGAGTATTTGGCTTAATACTCGACTCGACTCGACTCGACTTCAAAATCCACTACTCGCCCACCCCTACTTTGATTTTTTAAAAGGAAAGAATATAACTGTAGTGGACTATTATTCTCGCTATTTAGAAATGATAAATGTACTATAGAGTCTAGAGTAGGAGGAGTTCATTTTTGTTATTAGCTCAATGACAGTCAATGAGCTAATAACAAAAATGAAAGCTTGTTTCGCTCGACATGGGATACCCGAAGTCGTTGTTTCAGATTCAGGATCCCAGTTTACAAGTGAAGAATGGTGTAATTTTGCGGCTAATTTTGGATTCAAAATAACTACTAGTAGTCCCCTATATCATAAATCAAATGGTGAAGCTGAAAGAGCAGTTCAGACACTTAAAAACATGATGACTAAAAATAAAGATCCAACTCTAGCCTTGTTAGAATACCGAACAACACCGGAACCGTCGGGGTATAGTCCTTCAGAGCTTCTGATGGGAAGGAGGTTAAGGACAAGACTGCCTGCTCTAAAAAAAGATCTAATACCACGAAACATTGACCATGAAACATTCAGGCAATGGGACATCAAATATCGCAGCCAACAAGCAGAATATTATAATCAAAGGCATCGATCTAAGCCTGAGAAATCTCTGTCAGCTGGATCAAGCGTGTATATCCCAGATAGAAGAACAGAAGGAAAAATTGTTGAACGTGTAGCTCCAAGATCGTATACAGTAACAACAGCGAGTGATGAGATAATACGTCGGAATCGAGCAATGTTGAGACCACTACCTCTTCAACAACCTAAAACTACAATGAAAACAAGGAACTTTACTTCCTCGTTTGGGCGGCCCATCAAACGTACCAGAAGATTTGATTACTGACAACTAAGGAGAGAAGGAGAAAAGGAGACCTGAGGAGAAAAGGAGATGTAATATAATGGTTTATTACTGTTTCTAATCAGCTGTGATTATATTTTAATGTCACTGCTTACAAACATGTTTTGTTTTTGATTTGATCTTAAAAACTTAAATAAAACTATCTTTATCTTAATTTAATCAGTGTAATTATTGAACAGATAGACACAATATTTTTTAAGTTTCTTTCTGCTTTTTATTTTATTGTTTGTTTTCCAAAAAGATAAAAGTAAAATACTAGGGTGGTTATTGGATGTTGACAATATACTATCATGTATAATCAGTAAATATATTATTGTATTTTTATAAATTTGGGCTTTGGAGTTCTTGTTTTAGGAAGTAACTCTGACTCATAATTTTTCCAGCACTTTGAACCACGGTAAAAAATAAAAAAAATTTAGTTTAAAGATGACAACCACAAGACTAGTTTTTCCATACATAAATTATAAATTTGAAGTTCATAACTCCCAAACTTAATATTTCTTAAGTTACATTAATATTAATTACCTATGTATTAGAAATTTCTTTTAAAGTCTCAAAGCCTTTACTTTTGTCAGTTTCTTTGACTTATTTATGAAAAATAATCATACTTTCAGCTGGGATTCAAAGGCATCTGAATTAATTTTGAAAATTGAATCAATGGGCAAAACCACAATTTGTAGCAGACCAATGTGGCTGATAATATGAACAATCATCACTGTCATGCCTTTTAGCAATTTATTTCTGTCGATTAACCAATATCAGTGAATAACTAAGATTGCCTTTCACACCCAATTGCGAGTTAGCAATCCTAAATTTGCTGTTTATCAACGATTGGCAAATAAGCGCAATCGTTTTTCACGGCCGATCGCGAGTTTCGTAAAGCAACATCGGCCGTTAATCCGCGATCGGCAAAGACGCGGCCGTTCGTAAATTTCGCCAAGCTAGATTCGCCGTCGATTCGCGTGATTGTTTTTCTCAGCCGATCGCGAGTTTCGTAAAGCTACATCGGCCATTAATCCGCTATCGACAGATACGCAGTAGAGTATTTCGCGGCCGTTCGCAAACAGCCCTGCTCTAATTTTGCCGTTCATCCGCGACTGGCAAATACGCGCAATGGTTTTCGCGGCCGATGTAGAGATTTGCAAAGCCACATTTGCCGTTTATTTACGATCAGCAAATACGCACGACAGTTTTTAACGAACAATCGCGACTTCGGCAAAGCTGGATTTGCTGTTTATTTGCGATCGGAAAATACGCAACATCGTTTTCCACAACCAATAGCGAGTATTGCGAAGCTGCACCTGCTGTTTAGTTGTGATCGCTAAAACAGTCCCTTCCCGAAGTAAATAAAAACCCGCCCGAAAATCGGGAACTTAGTTTTCATTTTCCCGAAAATTTCCCGAAATTTCGGGACCCGACCGTCCCTAAAATTTTCAAAGCCATACATATTGGGCTGTGAGAATACATTTCCAAGCAGCGAGGTGGGTATCTAAAAAAGCTGTTAGTACCCTGGGTCTGATAAGAATGAATAAAGGTTTCAAAGATATCTGGATTTTTGATTAATAATTTTACTAACTCAAAAGTAAATAAACAAGGAACAGTCAATATTTGAAACTTCCTAAAAGTCGCATACAACTTGCTTGTTGTCACACAAAAGTTCTAATGATCTTTTTCTGAGCTTTAAGTACCATTGAGGAACCCTGTGAATAACCCCATAAAATTATTCCATATTTTAAGACAGACTGAGCTTTGTAATGATTGCATCCAGATGGCTACAAAATCAAAGGCAGTAAAAAGGAGGACTTTTGGAGGCTCAGCGACATTTCTATGCATGGTGTTTATGAAAAATGATTGTAAGTCAATGAAAAACAAATTTAAGGCAATTTACTAATACAGTCGACTCTCGCTAACACGAACCTTGATATCACGAAATCCTCGATATCACGAATTATTTTTAATCCCCTTGTAAAAACCTGTCTAACATGAAGAAATTACTATACATAACACAAACTAATTTTTTGGTTATATTTAACCTCTATAACTCGAAGGGACACAAAAATTACCTCTATAACACGAATTTCCGTAGATAAGACGAATTTGATTCGCGCTTTACCTCCATAACTCGAAATTTACCTCCATACCACGAAGTTTTCAGAATGGACCTCTGTAATACGAAATCCCGGCATTCGGGATGCAGCCTGTCAGGCCGACGGTGAATCATATCCGCGGTCAAGCGCATGTTTTAATAAAAAATATAATCGATACTGTCATTGTTTGTACAAAGAGGAAGATTACGGACTTTTTGATCAGTGGAATTAGTAAAAGTTAAATGTTTATTTTTGTAGCTGAAGGGGATATGGTAAAGTTTCTTTATATTATTGGTTTAATAAAAATTATGATCGATACTGTTATTGTTTACATGTTTAAGCAGAGTAAAATTACGGACTTTTTAATCAGAATTAATATACAGTAATATTATATGTTTTTGTGTTTTACAGGTTATTACATTATAAATACTGTATTTTTCATTGATATATAATATTTAAATAAGTTAAAAGCTTAGATTTGTCGAAGATGGAGGGTATAAACTACATTTTTCTTTACCTCTGTATCACGAATTTTCATTTGGCTTACCTCATTAACTCGAACTATGCCTACGACGAACTATACGTGACACGAAGAAAAATCGCAGTCCCGTGGAATTTCGAGTTAGCGAGAGTCGACTGTAATCTGATTTGCCATGCATGTCTAAAGATTTGTCGAAAACTAGTGAATTAACAATATTATAATGTAACTAAAATTTGTGTTTTATGGCAGTATATTTGTTTGTTACTTCCCAAAATTTATGGTAAAAGGTTTTTTTTATCATACAGGAAAAAGTCAAGGACCTACAGGTCAGAAGGAGGACTTTTGAAAAACTTGAGAGACCTTTTTTCAAAAGGAGGACTTACAGGATTTGGAAGACCTGTAAACACTCTGGCATCGAGGTAGCGGAGGAAATGACAGACATGGAAATTATTAAATAGCAGGTTACTAAGCTTGAATCCGTAAAAAATTCCCGAGTTTTCTCAATACGATACACAAGTTTTAGTCAGGAAAACCCATTAGGAAATCGTTATTCCTCGATCTTCCTCGTTAAAGTTGTCGTTTACCTTTTCTCACCTTGAAAAAACTTTAAGATTAGTTTTTTTCAGAAAAGGCTCTAGGCAGCTAGCCTACTTTTCAAAGTTTTGGGAATAAAAGGATAGGCAGCTATCTTTCCTTATTTCAGGCAGGCCATACGACACATGAAATAAACACAATAAATCAAAGCTCTTTCAAAAGTAAGCTAGCTGCCTATCCTTCTATTCCCAAAATTAAAATCCTGACCTAGAGCCTTTCCTAAAAAAAAGTTACTTGTCAAAGTGTTCAGGCAGGCCATGGAGCATATAATAGTCACAATAAATCACAACAAATCACAATATGTTGTCACATAGGGATTACTTCAAGTGAAGGAGAGAAAATAAGCCTTAGTTGAACTTTCTAGCCTTCACCTTAAGAAGTCCCTAATGGGACAAAATATTGTGATTTATTATGACTTTCTGTGTATTATGGCCTGCCTAAATTCTTTCTAAGGGACTAACCCACTTGTTTCAGGGGAATTAGTTTAATGGGAACTAGCTAACTATCCTTCTATTCCTAAAATTTAAAAACAAATTTGCAAATAAAACAATCACTACTTGCAACATTGATTTTTTTTTTTTTTTGGCAGGTGGGCAATGTCAGAACAATAAATTACATAGGTGTAATATGAAGTAAGAGTTTTATGTTGGCATGATTTATGTATGCGAACAAAGTGGTTTTTAAGGAAAGACAGATAAAGTGACCTTAGGATAGTATTGGTTTTGGAAGGGTCCCTTTGAGATTGAAATTTGAGTTACTTATAAAGCAATTTGATGGAATTCAAGGTTCGTGGCCCTAGAGCTTTTTTACCCCTATAACCTACAACAGAATCCGTAGAGTTCGCCTATTACAGAAGGCGCCATCTAAGGTGTTTGCTGGCTGTATTTCAACACGCTGAAATTTCTTAAAAGGTGAAATCTTTTTTTAAATTTTTTGACAGAAAATGTAAAAATGTAGTTACTTTACTTTACGGACTTTATGATGTTGGTAGTAAATTCATTACTAACCTCGATACGACCAGGGCTATTAATCATTCACATTCACGGTGACTTCAATCAAAACAATGTGCACTACTTTGATATTCATTTGGAGTTATGTACACAATTGAAGGGGTCCCTCCAGTAACGTTGTAAACGACAACTTTTTCAAAATTGAGATTTCTATGCAGTAAGGCTGTAAACGACATCCTGTATCAGTGCAGGGTATTTTTTCGTTGATATCTCTTGTATTGGCAGCACTACCACAGGTTGGAAACCAAGCGCTGTTGGTCTCGCAGTTGCAGCAACGTTGTAACAGCAAAAAATGGCAACATCACCGCGCGCCGTTCTGTCGCCGTCCAATGTTATTCGGCTAAATCGGAGTAAAAAACGCCCGGTTAATTTCAGAGTTTATCCCGGTTAATTTCGCCCGGCTAAATCGGAGTAAAAGACGCCCGGTTAAGTTGGGCCAGAAATGTTCAAAAGCAAAGTAGACATGCTGGGGAACCCTACATTAATGAAAAGAAGAAACCAGTACCAGGGAAACAACAACCACATGAGGTACTGTAACGTGATATTTTCACCAGTTGCCCATTTGGAGATAGATTCGGCCTGATCACCCGAATTATTTTACAACACCAGTGTTGGTGCGCGCCCAAGACTGCTCCTCAATTCACTGATGAAAAATTATCATGTTATATAGTACATATTTTTGCCTGTGTCGACGAAATTATGCCTCGAGTCTAGAACCTTCGATGGAACTGACACTGCCTAATGTCTGCGTTTGCGGTGACTGTATGTCAATTTTCTATGGGTGGAAAATGAAGATTTTAAAAGCTTAACATGAAAAGTTTTGAAAGTTTAAAGAAACCGACAATCGTGCTCGGACAACTTCTTTTAGCCCCTGCAGCCCCAAAGGAAAGGTGACTTCAGGATCGAAGACGGCTACAGCTTCAGTTTTGGCAGTAATTTAACCCTTGAGGTAAGAATTATAAGGTTATACTGTGCTTCCATTATGCAGTCAAGTAGTCAATTGAATTATTTTTCCAAATTAATGATTTATTATAAAAATCCCACAAATCGGTCATTCAGGCCTGGCTATGGTTCAACCTTGATAGCGTTTACTGCAAGTCCCTCAACTCATTTTGAGTTCAGTTTAACTCATATGGGATTGAATAATGTGTAATGAGCAGCATTAAATTGAATGTCAATTTTGCTGTAAAGATTTTGTCAAGGCTAGCCCTCTCAGACACTATAGTAACCACTTGTTGCCGGGCTAGGCCTGGTTGAAAGTTAAAAATCAAAACAGGTTAATAAAACCTTTTATCAGAGGAAATGTAGGCTAGTAATGATATTCTGTCAGTAACTTTGTAATTGTGTTAAATGTTAAATTCAATCTTGTCTTATTATACTGTGTTGTGTTTGTTAAGTGCAATTTTGTTGTATGTACAGGCCTACTGTATGTGGTGAATGTAGGTAATGTATGATGTTTGATATATATTTATAGCCTAATGTATAATGTTAAATGAGTTATTAGGCATGGACTGAATACCAATTTCAGCGAGCTAACGTTATTTGTAAGTGCTACAAGCACCTGGAAACGAGCCACTAGGGCCTAGCTAATTAATATGATTTCATGATTTGAGGGCTAGACCATAACCTGTAAATTTGGTTTATTGTAGCCTACTGTGCTACTGTATTTTCTGGACAGATAAATGTTCTGTCATGTCACACTGTATTATATGACTGTGCAACACTTATTAGGCCCATGTTAAAGTAATTCATTCTGGGAAGCGTACCTGTTAGGTTTGTGGATGTCGAATAACCGCAACGGCAGTATGATGATATTGTTTTGTATTCAGATGAAGGCCTAAATGATATCACTGCCTTTAATGTATATAATATATATATTTATGTGTCCTAGGAAATATATTAGTTATACTGGAGTGAGCCTTTACAAACTCCCAATAGCTACTGCTGGCGGTACAAAGACAGTTGGGTGAGAAACTAAAGTGCAGTGGACATTCTATACTGGACTGATACTACAAATCAGATAGTGAAAGTGTCTCTACACAGTGAACTTTTGTGAACAGCCAAATTGTTATTTGAAAATGTGTTGTTATTTACTGGCTGGACTTGTACTATTCGTGGGGTCCTGTTTTAGGGAGATGCCTGCCAATTTGTCGCTGCCGTCCTGACACGCCGCCTGGCCTACCCCACCACCTGGTATCGCAGCAGCCCCTCTTGCTACCCTCTCTACTTTGCTTCTCTCCTACCTTGGGCCTCCGGACCTGGATTGGCTGACCGTTATACTTTCGAACTTCGAGACTCCTGGATTTCTGGATCTCCTGAACTTCTAGTCTTCGAGTCATGGACCAGCCCACCGGACTTCGGACCTTTCACTGGGACTCTGTGCTGTACCGATAAGTCACCCAACCTCATATTTTTCTTTTCTTTTCTAAATTCAGTTATTTTCACAATAATAAACTTAACCGCCCAGCAGTACTCTTGGCTATTAATTTATTCTATTGTTATTCTGTGTTCAATGAAATGTTTTGTTAATGTTAAGGTTTATTCATGTAGGCCTAATAATTTGTACTATTTTTGGGTGGCCACCATATTTTCTTGTATTTATTCTCAATCAGTTTTACGGTCTAGTGGACCCAAATTTGCACTGATTTCAGGCGATTTGGCCCATTTTGCTAGGCCTAAGTGCCATGTGAAAAAGGCTCTCATTGCTTAGTATATTTTGAGACTGAACTAGCCAAATATTTAATTGTTGTTTTTGGAATTATTATTAAAAATTTAAATGGTACCATAACTGCTGCGTATTTAATTGATGACCTGTTATTTTTTATGATGTGTAAGGAATTTGGTCACGTGCTTTGCCCTTCTGGCTAATAATAAGCTAAACCTGGTCACTTGGTTGCTTCTGAATTCATATAAAAAAAAATTTTCTGATTTAGCAAATCATCAAACTAGGTTTAGACTTAAGAAAATTTGGTAAGGCCTAAATGATCGACCGTGGGTCCTCAAGGGTAAACACATTAATACTTCAACTAGCTGCAAGAGGACATTCCTTGTTAACCCTCTTGAGTGCTACCAGCCAACAAGGTGGCGCCTTCCTGCGAGGACAACGGATCACCAGTACTTTGTCATCACACCTACCCCACTATCTGAGTTTTAGCATGGGTAAAATTTGCGGTTGCAGTACGTGCAACAACGTTGTATCAGCCAAGTGCAACGATTTTCTGTACAACTTAAAATTTTATTGTTACGAAATATTAGCGTTTAAATATTTATTTTAATTAAACTAATACCTTATAATCCACGTAATGAGTGTAACTTTATATACGTATTTTTATATTGTAATAATATCAGGCCCCCCACATAATTTCGTGGGCCCCGTTGCTAAAAGTCATGATGGGCCCCCCTTAAAGCTTAGCCAGAAAATGTTTTCGGGGGTTCGGGCAGCAGCGACAGGATTTCCGGCTCGTCAAAAGTGATGACCTTTTTTTAGCTCACACGTGTGCTTTTCGGCCCCTTTATTGCCGCTTCGGGCCCGGTTTTGCCTGTTTTATTTCTCTTTTTATTTTCCCCCATCCTTGCGGGCCCCCTCGGCTCGCGGGCCCCGGTGCCGTAGCACCGGTAGCACCGGCCATGAGGGGGCCCTGAATAATATTTTTTTCATTACATATATGATGTTTGTTTTTCCATACAATAACGTTGCAAGCGGCAAAGTTGGCAACAACGTTGCAAACGACTGTCACTTACAACGTTATTGCAATTTTAAATTCACTTTTTTTGTGATAACTTTTTTATTATGTTCGATAATATTGTATTACTTTATAGTTAGGCTAGTTTTATGATATTATAATTATATATAACAAATAAAACATGTTTACAACATTACATTCCCAATTATATTTTTTTTCCATTTCCTGAAAAATTTACTCTATGTCACTTACAACATTACTGGAGGGACCCCTTCAATTATTATCCTATGTTGAAAAAAAAAAGCAAGAATGGTAGATGATTAAAATTATCAGTTGATCAACTTAACCATTATAAGCATATTCGGAAAAGCCTCATATTAATCTTGACACTGCTGATATGAGTCGTGACAAACAACAACAAATGACAAGTAAATGAGTCAAAGGTGAATAATTTGGGTAAAATTTAATCTCCAAGCTTAAGAGCTTAAATACATTTTTAACATTGACCTACGGTATTCCCAACTGAATTAAAAGCCCCTTTCAACTCGTGCTTACTCAAAATTGGCAGAACTACGAATTGTCTTCAATTACATGTACATTGACTTAGGCCTAGTCCGAGTTTAGAGGTCATTAAATTTAACATACTGAGGTGACGTATGTAGAGGACCACAAATGGTTAACCAAAACATTGCGACCTTTAAGCTGAGGTTTCGACAAGTGTTCATTCAAAATTTGGAGGTAAAAGTCCTCTCTTCAAAGTGAATAGAATTTGATTTGTCTACTAAACTTTTGAGCTACAGAGATATTTTTGTTCAGAATTGTTTTTCAGATAAAAGTGTTTCTCAGACTTCTACTTAAAATAAAATTGTAAAATTATTTCTAGGTATATATGTTTTTTTATTAGTTCAGGCAGGGTTTCCTTAGGATTTAAAATATTTCGAGACATCAGATTTTGAAAAAGTTGACTGCAAAAAACTAAACTGACATACGATATTTTAATATGTTCGCGGCGGCACGATTTTCTGTGTTCCTCGCCGCCATCCTAGTGCTCTGACTTATAGTTACTGTAACTGTCATGCCTATCTTGGCAGCAGCACTGTCCAGCGCACAGAATACAACATACTATTGAGCAGTGCTGTTAAAGTTTTAGATTTCGTGCTCAGATCCTGTTTTAAAAATAAATCTTACTGTAACTTCTAGTTTTAAATGACATTATTTTCCTTTTTAGGTTAGGCAAATAATTCCTAATTCCTACTATTTCTTGGGCTACTCTCACCTTTTTGTTTTAAGTAGCGTAGACCCCTCAGTCAATCCTTTTGTTGAAATCCAAATTTCAAACATGTCAACTATTTTAAAAAAAAACACTAACACACAGACACATTCTTTAACACAATTACATACATAGTCTACGCACTCCCGATATTTCGCGGAACCTCAAAAATGTCCTGTGTCTTCAGGGGGATTTTCCCTAACCGGTTCAGGTGAGGATTGAGGAACATCATAAAAAGGTTATTAATAAAGAATCATATGGTTCAAAGTTAAGCGAACATGTGCTTAGTACTGGACATGATGTTCTGTGGGATTCTAGTCGGATTTTATATAAGGAACAGGATTGGAAAAAACGAAACTTAGCCGAGTCTCTTTTTATGAGCATTGAAAATAATCCCATATCCAGACCGTCGGTTGAAGTCAATGCAATGTTTGTGGAAGTGGTGAGTGAGGAAAAAAAACAATTACTAGCTAGGGCAGATGACAAAGGCTCGGTCTTATCTGTAAGGAAGGTAAACAAACCACTTCCCCCACCCCAACAGGATGCGTCACCGCCACCAGTTCAAATTCGGCGCTCGCGGCGGATACGTGACCGACAGTGGCAAGTTAGGGAAAATCCCCCTGATGACGCGGGACGTTTTTGAGGTTCCGCGAAATATCGGGAGTGCGTAGACTATGTATGTAATTGTGTTAAAGAATGTGTCTGTGTGTTAGTGTTTTTTTTAAATAGTTGACGTGTATGAAATTTGGATTTCAACGAAAGGATTGAATGAGGGGTCTACGCTACTTAAAATAAAAAGGTGAGAGTAGCCCAAGAAATAGTAGGAATTAGGAATTACTGTAACTTGTTGCAGCTTGGGAGCATTGCTCCCACCAAGTTGGCATTAGAGTACTACATGGGAGCGATTGCTCCCACGAACAATCGCCGTCACGAACGTGTTAACACCTTCTTGCTACTCCCAACTAAAACACTATCCCGTTAATGTTTTGTTCTGTAAAACACTAGGTTCGAGAAGAAATACAAGAGAGACTAACGCAGCTTAATGGAGGCTTTAGAGTCAGCTGCTGTGGGTTGTTGTAGAGTGGAGAACGACACCGGCAGAACACTCTTGTGTTCCCACTGTGTCTGCGAGACGCGGGTGATCTGTAGCAGCTGATCGTTGTGGGGCATCACCAGCACACCGCCAACCTGACAACAATGAAATACTCTTCAGTTCACACAGAGAGTTTATTAATGTGTTTTACCAGTTTCCGCCAACTTAACAGCAACAAAATACTCTTTAGTTCTCATGGGGAGTTCATTATTGAGGTGTTATCAGTTTACAACCAACCTCAAAAAACGAAATACTCTTTAATTCTCATGGGAGGTTCATTACTCAAGTGTTACCAGTACACTACCAATCAACAAAAACAAAGTATTCTTCAATTCTCACGAGGAGTTAGTTACTGAGGTATTTCCAGTGTACCGCCACCCAAACAATAACCAAATACTCTTCAGCTTTCACTAGGAGTTTATTTACTAAAGTGTTACCAGTGCACTGCCAACCTGGCAACAACAAAACACCTTTCAGTTCTTGCAAGGAGTTGGTACTGAAGTGTTTCCAGAGTATTGCCAACCTGCCAAAAACCAGATACTCTTCAAATTTAATTTAATGAGGTGTTACCACTGTTGCCAACTTTCCAAAAAAAAGTACTCTTTTGAGTTTTACAAAAATCTCGAGCAATCCAGAGAAGTGGATTGTTGTAGGACATCATCAGAACACCGCCAACCCGTCAAAAAACATAATAGCAAATACTACTGAATCCACAATGTCTGAATGATCCTCATGATCTGAATGAATTCCCAAGGTGTTGCTACTGCACAACAAACCAGGCAAAAAGAAAATATTCTACAGTATTACAAACATTTTGAGTGATTTAGAGAAGTAAACTGTTGTGGGACGTCGACAGAACACAGTCAACCTGACAAAAACAAAATACTCCTCAGTTCTCACTGGAAGTTGATTACTGAGTTATTACCAGTGTACCACCACCTTAAAAAAAATGTTGATTTCCAAACATCTGAGTGATGTAAAAAAGCTTACTCCAAAATCAACAAGACATAAAGAAAATATCCTTCAGTTTTTTACTACTTCTGAGGGGTTTAAAATAGTTCTTACCGGTGCACTGCCAAACTGGCAACAACAATTCTCGCAAGGAGTTGGTACTGAAGTGTTGGTACGCAAAGATGCTGAATGTCGATGATGCTGAATTTCAGCATCACAATTGATGCTGAACGTCAATCATGCTGAATTTCAATGATTTCAAAGGCAATTTCACAATAATCAAAATACATTTTTAAAGTACATGTGAGCTTATGAGCTTTCTCACATACTCAAGATATTACTTTTGGTATTGTGCAAGACAACTTTGGACACAGTATTGCAGCTCAAATTGTGCCATGTTTATGGGCCTTATCTATCATGGGGCATCACAATAACAGACAAAAACAACATCCCTTCAATTTTGATATAAATTAATGATAAAATGTAAGACTAAATATATGATCACTACTCAAATCAATCTATCGTTAAATTTAATCCACAATTAGTTGTTTAATCTAATCATCAAATTTAATACACAATCTATATTAAATTTACACAAAATATAACAGTAAAAGCCCCTGCAGAGCTTGCCGCATGTCTAATAAGTGGTTTTCTTCTTATTTATAGAGATAATACTCAAGATATTACTTTTGGTATTGTGCAAGACAACTTTGGACACAGTATTGCAGCTCAAATTTTGCCATGTTTATGGCCCTTAAAAACATAAACGTTTTGACAGATCTGCACAATCATGAGTTTTAGCAGACAATTTGGAGGAGTTTCCACTTTATGCTACCCGCCAGTATGGCTGAACGGAACTATAGCTTTTTTATTCAATACTGTTGACTCCTCTTGTTGGATTGTAGGTTGTACGTTGTACTGCAACAATTTTTCAAAGATGCTGAATCATGCTGAATTTCAATGATTTCAAAGGCAACTTCACAATAATCAAAATACATTTTTATAAAGTACATGTGAGCTTATTAGCTTTCTCGTAACATTGCGTTGATATTTCTAACTTACACCAAATATTTTTATGTACATAGTCGAATATAAAAAGCAACAAATCAGTCGTCAGCGGACCGACGTACCTTAATCAGGTTCTTCATGTAGTTCTCGTGGTTCTCGGGACACGCGGCGCCGCAGTAGACCCGGTCGTACTGGCGCATGTCACTCGGCAGCGCAAGTCCGTTGCCTGTCGACACAACCGGGGGAACAATGTAAAACTTATTTTATTCCTGAACAAAAATTATAATTAATTAATTAAGTTTTTTATTTGATAAAAACATAATTAAAGACTTGAAAATGGAAATAGTTAGTAACAATACCACGGCCACTAATTTGTCCTTAACCCCTTAACCACGACGCACACGTTATTCCATGGTAGTATTCTGTACACGATATGGTGACACACGGGATATCACGTGCAACACCCTTGTTTCATTACCAGCAACGCCTGAGTTTAGACGGATTTTACATTCTCAGCTGATTTATTTTGTTGATACAAGTGTTCTACTAGAGTTTTCCATGCTACGACTGTACAGGTGACCCTGAGCAGTGACAGACCGTTTGGTGCTGCACTCTAGTGTATTTTTCTGGAACTACGTCCACGCCACGAGCTCTGAAGAATCAAATATAGTTGTTTTTGTCGCCTTGAGATGAAAACATCGCGTGTAGGTGTTGATCGTGTAATTGAACCATGCGCCACTGATCGCATTGAAATGGCGGTGCGCCAACTTACGCCCTGGTTAAGGGGTTAATAAATTAAGCACCTGCAGTAAAAAAAAGGTGTCAAGTTACCAAGCGTCAAGGTTGTGAAACTCTCATGTATAATCAGGAAAATGAAGGAAAAATGGAGTGAAATTAATAAAAACTAAAAAGAGGAAAAAAAGAGGTAAGTGAAATAAGGGATGATGCCAATATCTACGACTTATCTAATTGTAGTCTGGGAGACGAGGGCAGAACTACAGAGGGACAAGTTAACTTCGCCTGCAATTCACTGCAATGATAAGATCGGCAAACCTCACCTAAGCTGAACTAAACATTTTTAGCATTTCAATAGTATATTTGTTATATTAAGGTCATGACATTGGAAGTAATTTCTAGAAAGTATCAGTAATGTAATGCAATGATGGCTCTTGGCCTAGAAGATCTGATACATCTTTTGGACCATGATATGAACATGGATAACAAATTCAACAAAAGAAATCCAATACTGGCATACACAATAAAGCGATAGGAGGTTTAAATAATGTTTAGAGTTAGTTAAAAAAAAATTAATGAATCAATTCAGGGCAAAACTAAGAGGTCTGATTGTTGGATCAAGTGGTATGATTAATCATGGTTTATACCACATTAAGCTAATAAGCTTAATCACAATTTCCTCCATCAATCAAATACGTCCATCAAACAACTGTAATTTTAAATCATCAAATTGACGAGCATCAATGAGCCAGATTAATGGTTTTGCAAATTGAAATTTAAATGTTAACATTCCATGTTAAGCCAACTAACAATTTTTACTTTGCATCTACCTAACATCAATGAAAATTATTACTGATCTTAAGAAAATGGTAACATTAAAGTTGGCATAGAATAAAATACAGTTAAACTATCTTCCAAGCACAAGGTCAACATTTACTTGTTGATGACACTGCTAAAACAATCTATTTATCCTTTGAGATAAGGTTCGTTTTGTCATTCCAAAGCAATGAAAAATTCCATCTGATTCCGCTTGGTCTGTTAGTTTATTCTCAGACTTTAAAAATGTAATGAAGCTCTTACCTTTTACAAAGACTGGTTCGCAGAACTCAAAGGAATCTAGAGCGGGTGAGTTCTTCTTAAACTCGCTCAGTTTCTCGTAAGCATATTTTATCACATCAGCATGCATCTCCACACCATGGTTGACACCAAATGGACCTGGAAAATAACAAGTATTTTTCTATTGAGAATTGAACTTTAACAGAACAGTAGAAGCCAGACTGATAACATGCTTATTTGGAGGTATTTACTTGCCTTTGAGTTAATAGACCAGGCTGTATACTGCTAAATAAAAGCTTATGATTGAGTAAATTGTACAGTCCCAGAGATTTTTGTTTGAATGGGTTTTGGATATTATTGAAAAAGAAAATTTCACCAAGCATAAAAATTTAAAATTGTGCAAAAATTTTCTTGATGGAAAATACTTGAAAATAAGGGAAAATACATATCTTTTACCAGTTTCTTGAGGACATCTCTGTAACGATTCACTTTAGTCAAAAATAGATGGCACTAAAAGTTTTATATCAAAATTTTACATGAAATTTTTCTTTTAATTTTGAGGTTTTTGAAAAAATTTTGTTATTTAAGAAAAAAGTAAAAAATTTGTGAAAAAGAGTAAAAACTGACAGATTTACCCTAGTCAAAACCTATACCTGCCTGTTTGGTCTATAACCTGCCTCCACAGACGCACACCAATTATTTCCCGCTGCCACTAAGAGGGTGGCCTACCATCCACTGGGTACGTGTCGATTCATCGCTTTCCAACTCATGGTCTCATAAGACTGGGTATCACTCACCAAAGCTTACCCAGTATCTAGTTCTGGATGTAGAGGTGGGTAAGGGACCCACTGCATTGTGTACGTAAGAAAAAAATTTAAATTGTAATATTTCTTTTCTCTTTACAACTACAGTTTTAAATTTGAATATCGACCAATTAATTCTACTTCATAATTATTTTTTTAACGGTTGTTTTTATTGACGTGGACAAAAACTACCAATTGAGTTGCAATAAGAAAACAACAATATGACCTTGCATACCTTTTCTCTGTAATCAACATGTTTGTAGCAGGAAGAGGAAATTGGGAAAAGATTGTTCCAGTTCATGTAACACCTTAATTAAAAGAGGCAATAGTTTAGCCTTACTAATTGGATCGTTTACTAAGAATATGAAATATATTCAGCTGTATGGAAATCCTATACTCTTATACGAGGCAGTGTTATCTTGTATGCTTGTGTGCTTGCTTGCTTGCACAACAATCTCAAAAACGGCTCCGAGGATTTCCTTCAAAGTCTGGAAATAAGTAATTTATGACTCAAAAACGTCTTTTATGCAGATTACTTGGCCAGAGAAAATCTAATAACGTAATAAATCAAATTTTAAAGTTGTAAAATTTTAACATTGGCCTTATGGGTTGCCGTGATAGCAACGAAAATAAACAAAGAAAGTGTAAACAAATGAAGTAATCATAACAGCTGTTTGGAATCTACAGCCATTAAGGGAAAATACAGCAAGTGGAATGAAGAGTCCATTGAGCAATAAAAAAGGTTTCTATTTATCAATTTTATGCCAATGAGATATTTTATAGTAACTGGATGAGCTGGTAAACATGAAATAACACCGAGCAAGGCTCGGTCCACCAGGTACTTTAAATAAACACAACACAAAGTAAGTAATAAAAGAAGTTTATGGATTAAAAATAAGCTGCGTGAAAATCTTTATTCATTATAAATTATAAATAAATAATACACAAAACAGATTTATTTGCTTGCAAAAGTAGATCAATAATTAATTAAAATGAGGTAACACAGATAAATGAAAGGTTATCAAAGTTGAACCAATAGTGTATCAAAGTTATTAAAAATGAATAAGATACATGTAGCACCAAAAACAACCAGTGAATATGTACTTTTGATTGTACTTTTTTAAGTTATAAGTTATTTTAAAGGACTGAAAGCCCCAGCATTGCCAACTAGGGATGTCTCATTTTGGCATACAGTATCGTGCAGCCAACAGAAAAGAAGGGGTTTTAGAGGATGGGAAAGGATTGAAATTGTCATTCAAGGATGATGTACCAAAAATAAGACTGTTTTGCTTATTTTTTCTTAAAAAGACATTTTTAGGTGGGGTATCTGAATTATGATGGATATTTATTGGACAACTCACCACCTTCAGGTTATTTATGGTGTTGATCCTATGGTGAAGATTTTGTTGGTAAAATCCTCTTGACAATATTAACAAAAACAAAATGAAAAATAAAAAAAGTCACAAAACACATACACATACTTGAAAAACACGTAAACGCCGAAACAAAAAACCCGACATTTCGAGAAACTACTTGAAAAAATGTTCCTCGTTATCGAGGGAGACCTTGAGGAGAATTTATTAAATTAGGCTACCGAGCTGTACCCGAGCTGATCGCCTAACCACGCGCTGATCGCCTGAATGCTCATTTTTGCACTTTTTACATCTATAGCAAAGTTTACATAAATAAATGTATTTTTAAATTCCTCTGAACTATATTATCATATTAAAAAATAGAGGGGAAAGATTCATACAAATTATCAACCCCACCACTTAGTCTGATGGTCTAAAGCGCTCTCTGAGTCAAGGACAGCCTCCTATCAGCCTTCCACGTTGACTGCGGAGAGTACTACTAAAGTGAATGGTTTGCAACCACCACCACTCCCACTTGGTATGGTGGCAACCTCAACGGTTCGCCCTCCAAACCAGGAGAAAAATGTCAGGAAAGCGTTTTTTCATCCCTTCCAAGATTGACAAGCTATTGACCTTCTACTCCCTCCAGTTCAAGGCCCTAATTTTGTATTCAAGTTCAGCCCAAAATCAGAGTTTCCAGAGAGAAATGAGAAAACCGACATAGGGAATCTGGTCATTTTGGATGGCCAAGGAGACTTACCGATACGATGACATCTTCTACTGTACCCAATATCGACCTCGGTAGTATTAACCTCTGACAGATTGTAGGGCCTGTTTATGTACAGCGGTAGTGGGATAATATTGACCGCTCCTGTTGTATCTACTCTGTTTGTACATTAGGAGTCATGGTCAAGGCGGCACCAGTAAAGGGTCAAGACAGAGTTATACCAACCTTGTATGCAGGACACAATATTGGGACGGGCAAGTTCTTAATTTTAATTTTAAGTTGGCGGCCCTGACAGCAGGAGCTGAAGCGCAGAAGGTTGTCCCAGTTTAAATGGTTTGCAGCAGAATGGTTTAAAAGCTACCTAACTAGCAGATCCCAAGCAGTAGAGGTCAAGAACTTAAAAACAGATGTCTTCGTGGAAACTAGGGGTGTGCGAATAGTGATTTTTGAACTCGAGCCGAGCCGAGCCGAGCTTTTTCAATAGTTTTCGAGCTCGAGCTTTTTCGAGCCGAGCTTTTTAACAATCACAAATTATAAAGGATGAAGCTTGATTTTAATTTTAAAAGATGCAATAGACAAATGTTTGTATACCGTAAGTGAATGCCAGCTAAAAACTAGAAAGCTTATCTCCAAAACAAGTTAATTATCTGATAGGTTCATCACTATTTTGTATTGTTACATTAAATTAATCAAACTGGCTCAAAAAATTATTTATGAAGAAAAATAACAAATTTAAAATCTACATTTATTATTTGACTCACCAACTCCACAATACTTTACTTTAATAAATAGTTAAAATTGCATAATTAGACTAGTTACATACAGGTACTACAACATTAATTTCAAGAGTTGAAAGGAGTAGATGGAAAGGTTTTAAAATGGTTATATCTAGTAGAAAAATAACATATTAACACTTAGTCAAACACAAGATTGATTTTTTGAATGTTTACAAAGTAAAGAAAGATGATAACAAATTAAATAGCAGTCCCAATTGTGGGTAATATTCATGGCTAAACTTATTATTTTAGAATATAATATATTAATTAAATAATATTTAATACCGTAACAACAATAATTTATTGCAATCCTAAGATGAGTTGCATTTCTAAACTTTAGTAAAGA
The DNA here is from genome assembly GCA_035578135.1 of Flexamia atlantica. NCBI lineage: Eukaryota > Metazoa > Arthropoda > Insecta > Hemiptera > Cicadellidae > Flexamia > Flexamia atlantica. The sequence goes on along the minus strand of JAQJVK010000014.1, from coordinate 15,250,381 downwards.
AAACAATGTAAAGTTTAAGAAAATTAGAAGGAAGATCAGAAATTAAGACGAAATAAAGAGAAAGAAAGAAACAGCTACCTCTCTCACACTCCTTATCAGTGGCCAGGGAGGGAGGGGGGTAGAGGTTGTTTACTTCAACTAAGCTTCTGTCCCTGTTTTTTGTCACTGTCTGACTCGTGCATGCGTGCGTGTGTCAGAGAGCTGAGTTAATTAGGAGATAAGGAATCCTTACTACAAAATGCAAAAACACAAACTACTTGCCATCCAACTATAATTGACTGTTTATATTTTTGTGTTATTTTTATAAATCAATTGAGTTCAAAATGAAACTTGTACTATATACCGTCTAAGAGAAAAGCCATGATAAACAATAGACTTAAATGCTGTAATTCGTGGTTCTCCAAGGTCAACTAAATATAGCTCAGATTTCCGTCTAAAATGGAGAAAATATTTCTTGTTATCTGCCAATGTCCTTCCTTATCACTAGGGAATATTTTTTGTTTGTTTTTCGTGGGAGGGAAACGCTCTTCCGGTTTGACGTGTCCGAAAATAGATCGCAACAATTATCTTTCCGATAAGAACTCTCTTATCAAAAGCTCGGCTCGAGTGTCGAGCTTTTTTGAAAAAAGTCGAGCCGAGCCGAATACTGGAAAGCTCGACCTAAAAGCTCGACCGTTCGAATACTCGCACACCCCTAGTGGAAACCACCTCCAAACCAGCAATAATCAAATCGGGAGTTCCCCAAGGCTCAGTCCTGGGGCCTGTTTTGTACATAATCTTCACAAGTGATCTTCTTTGCTACCTCGAAGACCACTGCAGTACAATCATGTATGCTGACCAAACCGCCCTGTTGCTCAAAAATAAAATCCCATTGATCTGGAAATACAATCTTATATTGCTTTGAGAATTGCACAACAATATTGTCATGCTAACAGTCTGGTACTGAATGAGAAAAAGAGCCAACAAATTATCATCGGGAAAAAAGAGAAGAAGTAGCAGGACTGCCAGATGTGATGCAAGTGTCACAAGTAAGATATTTAGGAGTAGTAATAGATGATAAACTTTCCTGGTCTGAACACCTAGACAAGTTGTGCAGTAAACTCAGCTCAGCTCTGTATATGCTACGGAGGCTAAGACACATATCTAGTGATGAAACTACAAAAGCAGCGTACTTTGCTCTCTTAGAATCACATGTCCGATATGGGATATGGGTGTGGGGAAATTCCACAAGAATAAACACAAAAAGGATCCTAGTTCTACAAAAAAAGGCAGTTCGAATTCTAGCCTGCCTTGGACCTAGAGAATCATGCCGCACTGCCTTTAAACAACTAAAGGTGTTAACTGTAGTGAGCCTTTTCATCCTAGAAACTGCCTTGTATTATGCTAAAAGACAAAACCTGCAGAGAGGAACTGACACACATAATTATAACACTAGAAGAGCCAACAACATAGTACTTCCGATCCATCATCTCACACTCTATGAAAATCAACCGTCATATCTGGGAGCAAAATTCCTCAACATCCTGCCAGAAGAAGTGAAAAATGTCCAATGTGAGAAGAAGTTAAGAAAAAACCTTATCGCATGGTTACATCAGCGCCCCTTCTACACGGTGGATAAATAGGAAAAGTTTGAATAAATAAATAGTACAGTAGAACCTCGATCAACCGTTACTCTTTTAACCGTCACTCTCGTGTCGTAACAGATGCCGTATAAACATTGAAGATGAATAAATTACAGTATAGCTGTTATGTTTAACGCTTGTTTATCTACTGATACAGGTTATAGTATCTTCCAAAATGTTATAAATCTACAATTACTGATCAGGTGTATTATGAAGTTCTGTTTTCCGTATGAAACTCACTGAATTCACCCAATTATTCCTAGATCAAATAATTGTTTTGAATTTATATATCGCCATTTCACATTCAAATTACATTATTTTTGTCAGGCTTTCCAAAGTACTTATTGTAAATCGTGGGCGAGGATAACTGATAATTACCCAATGTTGATAGCAACTGTTAGCAGGTGAAAGAATACTACTGCTGTATATGTTATGGAACAAACCCGATCTTAGGACAAACTAGTTTCGACTAGGATGAACTAGTTTTTCCTGACCGCCCTAGGATAAACTAGTTTGACCTTTTCTCCCCTGGCTAAACTAGTTGGGCCTAATAGTATTAAGATAAACTAGTTTTGCCTGGTTTAATTGTTAGGCCAAAATAGTTTGGCCGGGTAGCGTACAGATAAACTCGTTTTGCCGGGTTCAAGGTCAGCCCAAACTCTTGTCTAGTGCACCACTGCTGCAGCAAGCGGGATTCAGATTAGGTTAGGTTAGGTTAGCAGAATAGAATGGAAGATATATTACCTAGCCTAACCTAACCGCCATGGGTAGGAGGGGGTGGGAGTCAGTTTGAACACACTAGTTTGGCCTGGTCTAAATCAGGCCAATCTGGTTTATCCTAACACTATCCGGCCAAACCAGTTCAGCCTTTAATCAATAAGGCCAAACTAGTTTATTCTAGGGCAGTCAGGAAAACTAGTTCATCCTAGTCAAAAGTAGTTAGTCCTAAAAATCGGGTTTGTCCCGTAACATATGCAATGAGTTTAAGGTTCATTAATGACTCACCGATGACGAGGCCGACCATGGTGCTGAGGTAGCCAGTCCCAGAGTTGATCTTGAGGAGGCTGAGGCCCAGCGAAAGGTTCAGGTGTTTCATCACCAGGTAATATAGGCCTATCTTCCATTCTATTCTTCTAACCTCACCTAACCTAACCAAACCAAACATAACCTAACCTAACCTAACCTAACCAAACCAAACCTTACCTAACCTAACCTGACTACAACCAGCCAAAGCAGTGGTGCACTAGAAGAGAGTTTGGCCTGACTTTGAACCTAACCTAACCTAACGTGACCCAACATATCCTAAACAAACCCAAGTTTACCTAACCTAACCTAACTACCACGAGCTGCAGCAGTGGTGCACAAGGCAAGAGTTTGGCCAGGCTAACAAATCAACCAGGCTAAACTAGTTTATTCTAACATGCAATTAGGCTCATCTAGTTTAGCCTGTAATCCATCAGGCCAAACTAGTTTATCCTACGGCAGTCAGGAAAAAATAAATCATCATCCTTTTAAACTAGCTTGATCTAAAAATCGGGTTTGTCCGGTAACATCTATATGGTGAACTAAATTTAAGGTTCACTAATGACTCACCAATGACGAGGCCGACCATGGTGCTGAGGTAGCCGGTCCCAGAGCCGATGTTGAGGAAGCTGAGGCCCGGCGCGAGGTTCAGGTGTTCCATCACCACGCTGTAGATGCACGGCGCCGAGATGTGGATGTTGTTGCTCTTCCAGGCCAGGTCCTTGTACGCGTTACACTGCAACAACAACAACACAGTACAGTAGATGTTGAGGCAAAGGTCTGCTGGTGGTGAAAACGGGGAACCTGGTGGGGCTCTCTTCAGGCCTTTGGATGGAGCGAGTTTTCGCTGCCCAATGGAGGATGCTATTCGGGTAGCCTCTGCTGGGCAAGTGTTGGGAATTTTTTTAAAGACTTTGCTTTTGCTGGCTACTGTGTACAAGATCATGTGTCAAATACCATATGATAATAATTTGTTTATAATTCTGATTTAATGTAAATAATGATTTAGCTAAATTTTAGGAAACTATCTTTGTAAGAAAAATTATTAAGAAATAAAACAGGTTTTATAAACACTTGTCAAATTACGAACCTTATTTCAGGGAAATTAAAATAATTAATTAAGATTAATTCTCCCTATTTTGAAAATGTGGCGACTAACTGCAGGACATTTGATGAAAAGTTTTACCGACCCTGTTTTGTTAAATTTTAAAAGATTGTTTTGAATTTTGTTTTATGAATTAAGTATTTGAATATGTCAGAAATATCAAAACTGAAGAGATCTAGAACTGCTATAAGAAGAGCTTTTACTTTGGCAGTGAAGAAAGTAGGAGATCACTTAAAAGAAGAGACAGTCGATCTGATTCAAGTATCTGCACAACTTGAAGTCCTAAATACACATTTTTCGTCTCTCAATGAATTAAATTCATCTATATATGATAAATTGCTAGAAGATGAAGAAACGAGAGATGAAGAAATAGATGAAGAGCTTCAAGGACAGAGCGAATATTCCATTCAGTATTACACTATTTGCAAGAAAGTAGATCAAATAAGAAATAATGAGAAAATGAGTCGAGGCAAGAACTGAATCAACTGAAAGAAGTGCTTGTTCTGGATCAGGGTCATGTAAGGCAAGTCGCCCATACAAGCTCCCTTACTTGAAATTAAAAGAATATAACGGGGATCTTGGCGAATGGCTTCCGTTTTGGTCTCAAATCAAGAAAATCCATGAAGACCAGAATATCGACCCAGCCGATAAGATCCAGTATCTCATAATGGCAACTTCGATTGGATCACCTGCTCGTGAATTAGTCGAAAGCTATCCTGCAACGCCTGAAATGTATGAGGAAGTCGTTCAAGCATTGAAAAGACGATTTGGAAGGGACGACCTACTAAAAGAATATTACATGAGGGAGATGTTGTCTTTGACAATTCACAACGTCACGAGTACAGTGAAGCCACCTTTGTCAGTTTTGTATGACAAGATCAAATCAAATCAAATAATTCTTTATTTCAAGAAATAATAACAAAGCAGCGTTATAATAACAAAATTTAAAAAAAACCTCACATGGGTCAAAGACCTGTGCGTGTGGCGAGTTCAAGTCCATAGCTGTGTTAATATTATGCAAAGAAACTAAACAATAATTGTATATTCAAAACCACAAGAAGTAAAATCAATGGTAGTTATAAGAATTTAGTAGGTAGGCCTAGTTAAGATTAATTTCTTAAACAGCTGCTGATAACGTGTAACATAGATTAAATAGGATACATGTAATGGAGAAAATAAATATTAATTTAATTTTATGAAACTGCGTGAGGCATGGGTTGTTTTGTTTGTGAAAGTGGAATTACGTCAAGGTCACGTAGGATATTCTGGGCCGATAAGCGACTCAGCGATAACCGGGCCTATCTCCGCCAGCCAGGCCGCCACGACCCTTTTGTAGGTACTAAGCGGAACCTGCAGGCTCCGTATTTCTAAAGGTATTTTCCGTAACAAAAAATTTGCTATGTAAAAAGAATTAGTCAGGTTAATAGATTTAACTACTCGAGGAACCTGCAGGCCCACGCCCACCGCGCTACGGGTACGGTAAGTGTGAGTCACAGGAGCCACTATCAGGTTTGGATTATTGTAACAAAACGTTAATAAGCTCTTTATGAATAACTGTCTGACTGACAAAAGCCCAGACTCTTTAAAAAGCTGTATAGTCGGGAAACGCGCCGTCTTTTTGAATGCTGCTTTAATAATAGATCTTTGGATAACATTTAATGGCTCAAGAACTGATTGAAAACTACCTCCCCAAGCAATTAAACCATATTGCAAATAGGACTGAACATAAGCGTAATAAATAACTTTGAGTTCTTTTTCGTCCAAGATTTGTCTCAGCTGATAAAAAACAAAAATCATTTTTCTGAGCTTAGATTTAATCAAATTTACATGATTTTCCCATCTCAATTTTGAATCAACAATTACCCCAAGATACTTATAATGATCGACTCTTTCAATAACTTGGCAACAACAGTTTGCCGTGTCTGCACCACTGCACGAGTGCAGAACCACTCTGAGCTCTGCGGGCGGCTCACTCGCTGGGCGTAACGCGATCGGCATACATTTTGTTTTACTCACATTCATTGTTAAAAATATTTTCAGAAAACCAATTTTTCAAAATCTTTAATTCCATCGATGCGGTGTTAAAAACTTCTTCCCAATTTGAACCTGTGAAAATTACGGCTGTATCATCTGCAAAAAAAAAATAAATTACCAGAGATTGGAAGTTTATCAATATTATTTATATAAATCAAAAATAACAGAGGCCCAAGGGTGCTGCCCTGAATAACTCCGTAGTTAACACCGATTTCTTCACTTAAAACATTATTAATTGAGACAACTTGACTCCTAGAACTTAAATAACTTTTGAACCAGTTCAATTCAACCCCACGAACCCCAGCGCACTCAAGTTTAGAGAAGAGAATATTTCTGTCAATCGAATCAAACGCTTTTGCAAGATCAATAAACGTTAATAAAATGTTATCATTGTTGTTAACTGAATCAATTGAATGTTTGTGAAGAAGAAAAAGAGCGTCTGATGTACTTGTACCCACTCTAAACCCAAACTGACTATCTGACAATATGCGATTTTCCTCTAAGTACGATTGAAGTTGGATTTTGATACACTTCTCTAGGACTTTACCTAGAACACTCAACAAAGATATCAGTCTGTAGTTATTTGTATCGTTTTTAGGACCCGATTTATAGATAGGAATCACTTTAGCGACTTTAAATTTATTAGGAAAAATGCCGGAAGTTATGCTAAGATTGATAAGATGTTTCAAAGGCGGCAATATTTGTGTCAAGTGATCCTTAAGAACTTTAGGGGAAAATTCGTCACACCCAGGAGCAGAACCGCCACGCATTTGTTTCACACACTCCACGACCTGGCTGTCGGTGACCGGCCTCAGGCGGAACTCATGCTCTACTCTATGAGCGGCATCGTCGACCAGCGGGGGGCCCACAGACAGAGGCAGCTCGTTCGCCAGATTGCTACCTACATTTGAAAAAAAAAATATTGAACGAGTCAGCGATCTGTCGAATGCCCCCAGCGCCAGCGTCCGAGTCCTGCAAAAAATGTGAAATTGGAAATTTACATTTGTTAGTCTTAGCGCCATTGAATTCATTGATAGTCTTCCAAAATATTTTTGGATTATTTGTCTCCGACTTGATTTTATTTCTGTAAAATAAATGCTTTATGTTTTTAATTTTTTTGGAGAGATTATTTCTGAAAATGTTGAACTGTACTTTAAGTTGATAATCATTTGGACGTTTTTTTTACCAGTTTACTAAATTTGTCATGTTTTCTGATAGCAAAAATAATTTCAGTAGTGATCCAGGGTTTTAATTTTTTGAATCGCGAAGTTTGTTTTTTAAGTCTCATAGATCTATTTTTTAGCTCCCAAAAAGTATTAAGCATTGCGTCACAACAATCATCGACATTTCCGTGAACCAGAACATGATCCCACGTCTGAGCCGCCATCAGGCCACTCAGAACATCCGAGTCTAAGTAATAGCAGTTAGTGTCAAGGTCAGTAGTGCGGGAGTCCAGTTCAATTTTCGCTATCACAGGATAGTGATCCGTAATATCAGTTTTTAGTACACAAGATGTTATAGAATGGTAGTTGGGGTGATCAGTAAAAATATGATCAAGGCAGGTTTTGGAGTTACCTACTTCCCTCGTCGGTACATTAATTAACTCTAAAAAACCTTTTGAATATAAAATATTTAAATAATCATCCTTAAAAATAGATACGTTACTATCAAGCAGGATATCAATGTTGATATCTCCCATGAAAATATTTGTAGAATTACGATTTAAAGTAGAATAAAAAATTTCAAGATCATTTAAAAATAAATTGCAGTCCATAGAAGGGCTGCGGTAAACAATCAGAACGGAAAAATGTCGCTTATTCAGGTCAAAGTCCAGTTGGAGTCCAGTCGCCTCGCCCAGTGTTATCTGTTGCATATTTCCACTTAAGTCGCTGTTCAAGTACACAATTACTCCGTCATTTCGATTCCAATTGTTTGTCGTAGTAAAAACATCGTATCTGTCTAGTTCATAAACTGTTTTGTCTCACTTACAGTCTCAGATACAGTCTCACTTAAGAAATCTTAACACACTTGGTGTAACATCCGAACACTGTGCCTCCCTGCTGTTCCCAATGGTGACATCTAGTCTGCCGGAAGATATTCTGAAACTTTGGCAACGAACGACGAATCACAATTCGAACAGTCACGAAAACTCATCAAAAGAAGTTTTAGAAAATCTATTAACCTCTCTGAAGAACGAAGTTGAGGGAGAGCAGAAGGTATCATTAGCATTACTGGGTTTGGTGTCTCCAGTTACAAACAGAATGTGAAGTACCGCCCAAACTCCTACCAAGATTCTGATGGATCTACTAACAAAACAAATAAAGGTTGTGAGCAAAATAAAAAAAGAAGACCTTTCGATAAACAGCCTTCAGCAGCAGCTCTTACGACGACGATGCATGTTTCAGATCCCCTTACATGTGTATTTTACGAAAAAAATCATAGATCACAAGACTGTGTGAAAGCTCTGGATATGACACTCCAACAAAGGAAAGAAATTTTGAAGAAAAAAGGAGCGTGTTTTAAATGCTTAAAATTCCGGTACGAAGAACCACATAAAAATAACACTCGTTCCTTTAATATCACTGAAATGTCCGTAGAAAAGAAACCTACTACTGAAGATAATCCAAGCCAGACTTTGCTTTCAAGCATAAGTAAGGCGCCTGTGGTTTACTTAAGCACTCTTGTTGTGAAACTTGTCGTGGGAAACCAGGAACACTCAGTACGCGCGCTTATTGACTCTGGAAGTCAAAAAAGTTATATTTTGAAATCGTGTACAACTGATTTAAAATTGAAAAGACTAGGTAAAACCGTGACGAGTCAAGAGCTTTTTGGGGGACAAAAAACGAGTCTAAGATCCCATGGAATATATTCTGTTAAACTTAAGTCCTCAACTGATAAATTTGAAGAAGAGTTCAAAGTGTTAGACACACCTCGAATTTGTGGGTTCATACCTAAAGTGACTGATGTGAAAATATACGAACCATTGAAAACAAAGGGGGTAATTTTATCAGACTTTAGTGAATCCCCAGAACAAGACCCTGATATTCAGATACTTCTAGGAGCTGACAGTTGGCCTAAGTTGATTACATCTGAGTATGTAAAAATAAGCAATGAGTTGGCTGCTATGAAGACAAAACTAGGATGGACACTTACTGGTGAATCCAACACAGATAGTGAAAATAATTCGAAGTCTCCCATACTGTTGACACTTACCAATCATGAACTTCGTCAAGGAAGTAAAAACACTGGTATGAAACAAAGTCACAGTGAAAAAAATGGTCAAGTTGCTGAGACATTTGGAATTGACATTAAACAAAAGGTAGTAAGATATTGTGGAAAACTTCCTCGAAATAAATGCCATCTTACACTAGAAAACAACGAATCCGCTAAAACAAATCTGTTCCCTACCATCAAAAAAACATAAATCTGTTGTGAACAACAAGAAAGAAGAGTACACCAAGAGAAACAAATTGTTGAAACATTCAGCATTAAGAAGAGGTGAACCACAGACCACGCATTCATATAATGTCCAGAACTTTGATGAGCTAGACGATGTGTTCATTGATTTGAATTGATACAAAAATGAAGAGGAGAGTTGTAATATTCAACAAGGAAAGTTTAAGTTCAAAGCTCCGTTTATTCCACCGGTGGGGAGCGTTAAATGATGTAGGTTGAAGAGCGGTCTTGAGGAGAATCGAGACCGTACTGTGCTTTAAGGAACTTATGAATCATGAATGTGTGATTCTCGTTTAATAATGAATATGTATTAGTAAATTGTTTCGCAAAATTTAGGGAGAACGAAACAATTTAGGTAGGGAGTGTGTTGGGAATTATTTAAAATACTTTGCTTTTGCTGGCTGCTGTGTACAAGATCATGTGTCAAATACCATATGATAATAATTTGTTTATAATTCTGATTTAATGTAAATAATGATTTAGCTAAATTTTAGAAAACTATCTTTGTAAGAAAAATTATTAAGAAATATAACAGGTTTTATAAACACTTGTCAAATTACGAACCTTATTTCAGGGAAATTAAAATAATTAATTAAGATTAATTCTCCCTATTTTGAAAAGCAAGGGTCTCAGGTTTATAACCAAGTATTCCGGGTGGGACACACTTCTAATCCCACCTCCGTAATGGGAAACCCATAGTGGAAGGCCGTGAGGCTGGATGCATTCATACAAACTTTTGTTTATAGTAGAGTTCACTACCGTGAAGCAAGGAGGAATCTAGGCCAATACCAATGTGGCAGTGTATTGGTGTGTGAAAACCTAAAATGAAAAAAAAATTTTGCTTAAAAGGATTTTGTATAACCCGGAGTCTTGGATAACCAGGGTTTGGATAATCAGGATAATACTTTGACATTGTTTTATGGCTATCCAGAAATTGTGCAGAGGTAATTTCTTAGTAGGCAGCTAGTAGTAGTCATCCAGGGAGTCTACAACATCAAATGCAGTAAAATGGAGACTTTTGGAGGACATTAGGAGGCCCTAAATAATTCAAGAAACCGGTGACACTTCTTGGCATGGTAGCATGGCAGGAAAATTTTTAATTGCGCACTTACCAACAGCAGCTAAATACAAACTTAAAATTTTTAACGAGTTTTTTTTACCTCTAGATCTTTATGAACATGTTCTACAAGGGTAAAATTCAGAGTTTTCAAACACAATTTTATGGGCTTTGGTAGAAAATTTGTTTTTGGGGGTCAGGGGTACAACCTAATCACTCTCATTATTACTCTCTCTATTAAGTATCTAAAAAAATTATCTGTCCTCACTTTGAATTCCGGAAGAAAGTAGGAGGCGCGGTCGACAGCTCGGAACACTCGCTCGATCTCCGGCGTCTTGATGTACTGTGCCTGGAGGAGATTGTCGATGAGATCGTCATTGTCCAGGCCTGTGCTCACGGCTCCTCCCATGATGGCAGAGTTTAGAGGCCTGTAAAACAATGTCGATGAGATTGTCATTGTCGATGAGGTCATTACTACTCAAAGCTCCTCCTATGATGTATGTGTACAGCCTTTAAAAAAACATAAAAAATAGACATTACATATTACAACGGCTGCTAATACAATAGATTCTCGGTCTTTTACACCCCGATAAGCTGAACAAAGCATGAAGAAAAGCCAGAGAAGATCTTACAAACCAAAAATAAGTTGAGAAGTGACGACACAGTTGTCCGTACAAATATTTGAAGGATGAATTTTGTAATTCATGTTTACCGTAAGTTACTATAAAGTAATAGGCTAAGGAATAATGTTTTAAGATCATGCATCAAATGGCATTAGAAACAAGAAAGGGATCAATAAAATCCCACCAAATTTTAAGGAACGGTCTAAAATTAAATTCACAATTTATGTATTTAAGTCCTTCTTGCTCAACAAGTTGTATTAATTAACATAAATTAATTTTTCAACACATAGATTAATTTTTCAATGAAAATCATCAGTAGTGATTTTAGTTTAGTTTTTACTTTTGTTTCTTCATTTAGTTATACCTAAATTTATCATGTAGAATTGTATCTATACTGAAAATACAATTTGACGATGCACCTGTTTTATTACAAGTGTAATATTGAACGTAGTATGCAATAAAGAATTTGACTCTGACTTTGACTTTGCAATTTGGATCTAGATATTGTGGTGGGACCGCAGTTACATTGCTCCCAGTATCTATTTCAAATTTTAGTTGTCAGCCTTGGAGCATTATGTTCACTGAACAATCAATATCAGGGGCGGATTTCAATATTTGCCGCCTAGGGGCTGGTTGCGCACTGCCGCCCCCCCCCCCCCACAAACTACGCCAACAGTATGATCAGTAGCAAAGCCCCACATGCACATCATTCGGTATGTCATCAATACGCGAAATGTCTTGGCAAATTCCCTGAATGTTACAGGATTTAGAAAACTTACATACTACGACTTAAATATCCATTAACCCTCGAGCGGGCGCACACGGAGTTTTCCTCCGCACGTGTTTTTTATGTTAAAATAAACAGACATAATGGGTGTCGGCGGTCGTGTCCGGCTCCGTACTTTATGCCCCTCATTCCAGGAATTTCCTAAAGCTATTTATACCCCCCAACCCCCCCTTGGTACCTCGTTATATGCAATTCAGAGATGCCGTCTCAGTTTGCGGAGCCCCCTCTTCCGTTTTACGGACACTGATACCTACTTTTAAAATTCATAATAGCAATGGATTTGTAATTATTATTAATTTTTGGACTTTTCCTTTTGCTTTTGAAAAATAGAAGTGAAAGGAAAAGTAAAAAAATGTAAACAATAATTAATACATATTTTATACTGGAAAATTACTTACCATGTTTAATTGAAATATTACACCAATTAAGTTGATCAATTAATTGAATAGACGATGAAATGTGATTCCTAATGAACTTTGTCAACATTTAAATACAATATTTCGTTATAAAACAAGTAAAATGGGTTAAATTTGTGCAATCTAGTGTTGCCGAGTAAAACTCCGCATCCGCCCGCTCGCGTTTCGCCAGTGAAGCGCCCGCTCAAGGGTTAAGAATAAATATTTGATTTGCACTTTATTCTTATAGACTTCCAATGTAATTTGTGTCAGGTAATAGGCTAATAATCAACGCAAATTTTCATATTATTGCTGTTGTAGGCCGCACAGATAGCAGGCATGACATTTTATAAACCAACTTAAATTATACACACCAATGTAAATATTAACCACACTTAAAAATTATACATCAACCAACTTAAAATATATAAAAATAAAAAAAAATACAAAGGAACAAATCATGAATTGCCTTGTGGGAGACTCTTTCACGACGCATGCAATAATTTGGGCACACTGTTGTCTCCGGAAATGTTTATGGCTTTTGCAGTTGTTTGTAAACATGATAGCTAGTTTGTGTACATACCGAAATCAATGAGGGCCTGTAGCTTTCCTGGTAATGGCTGTGGTATTACACAGTATCAACTCCTAACATTTGGTTATGTATATATTCCCAGGATTACCCATAACAGATGCGGGAATTGTAAGTTTTTCTACAGATTATAGATTATTATGAAATAAACAATACTTTTTTAAAACATGAAACATTAAAAACTACAGTATTAAAAGTGTGACAATCCTCATATTGTTCCTATCATAACGCCTGCATGAATGCAATTTACAACATACCACCACTCTTGAACAAGTGTCGCGGGTTGACGGTTAGACGAGCGAAGTATGAGGGAGGGGCAGTAACACAGGGGGGACAGTAACACAGGCGCATCGCCTTGCCCGCGCCCAGAGGCGGATTTGGAAATTTGCCGCCCCTGGGCTACAAAGGGGGAGTAGGGCCGGCGCCGGGATTTCCGGCTCGGCAAAAAAGTGGTGACCTTTTTTTTTTCTCACGTGTGTGCTTTTTACCCCGTTGTGGTCCTTTTTGGCCGTTTCTACCAGTTTTGGATCCTAAGCAAGGCTATTTCTACAATTTCAGGGGGGGGTTGTGACTTCTCTCACTAATTTGCCGCCCCCCCCAAATTCTGCTGCCCTGGGCTATAGCCCTTTGAGCCCATTTGTAAATCCACCCCTGCCAGCGCCGCGGCGGGCCAGAAGGCGGCGTCGTGGCAGCTGCGCCGCGAGGCTCTTATCAGTGCTTGCCACCCTGTGTGTGACTTGAGAAAAACCTATCTGCTCTTTCTCAGGCATTATAAAATGCAAATTATTTTTAGTGACAGGTTTAAGGTAATTCTCCGATATCGGAAGTTTGTTTTCCAAGCAATTAATCTTATTTTCTAATAAAAATTTTTTTCAACCCTAAATATGACGTTCTGGGTTTAAGCCCCTGTAGCCCCCCCCCTCCCTCCAAATCTGCCACTAACATTATTGGAATATTAGCCATTGATCCGTTACTAGTGACAATATGGTCTTATCAAACTACTAGTTACTTGTGTCTCGAGACGTCAAACTTCCAAGGAAGTTGATTCTTTAACTCCTTAACTTGATACATTTTTTATTACGTCATAAGGTTTTTAAATAAGGGATTTCTACCTTATTCTATGTTTTGTTCAGAAGTGACTGCAAAGCTCACACTGATGGCAAAATAAATTATAAACTGGACACGTAATCTTCTCAAGAGAGGAATAATTACAATATTGACATACTTCAAGATTTTTATCATGCATTCTAGCTCTACCAGGAATGCAATCAACTGAATCATGACCAAGACTTAAAGAATCTGGTTGTTTCCTGATTTCTTCAGTTTGTATGACCAGAGATATTGCTAATTCTAGTTAACTGGTTATTCATTTGCAAATATCAACTTCATTTTTTATTTAAATCCACAACAACCCTGTCACATAAAAAAAGACATAAATAATCCCTTTACATAAAAAAAATGACCGTGAAAATATATCAAATTATCGTCCAGTATCTGTGCTCCCTTCAATTCTAAAGTATATGAAAAAGCGGTTTATTTACAATTATCAGAATTTTTAGAAAAATTTAAAATTTTAGATGATAATCAACATGGGTTCCGGAATGGGAGGTCAGTTGTGAGCACTGCTGTTTCTTTTCTTGAATCTATTTTTGAGTCTGTTGACAAAGGAAAATATACAACCGGTATATTTATGGACCTTTCTAAAGCGTTCGATAGTGTTAAACACTGTAAACTGTTAGAAAAACTTAATTGCATTGGAATGTCGAAAAGGTCACTTAATTGGTTCTCTTCTTATTTGACAAATAGATATCAATCTGTAGAAATTACCCATGTGACAAATCATAATAGGATTATCAAATCATCTTCAACTTATCAACCAATCAAATTTGGGGTGCCCCAAGGTTCAATTTTAGGGCCTTTGCTTTTTTTGTGTTATCTTTGGGACATGGAAGATACTTTATTCTACAGGTAAAATACAAAATTATGTCTATATGCCGATGATTCTAACTTAATCATATCATCCAAATCTCGAGAAGAAACTGAAATTTTATCATTCGTGGAATTGGAGGATATTGGAAACTATTTTTACAACCACAACTTATTATTGAATGCCCAAAAAACCAAATATATGAATTTTAAAACCGCACAAAACAAAATTTCAAAGGACCCAACAATAACTTATCACTCAAATAACATAGAAAAGGAGAATCAAATTAATTTTTTAGGTTTAACAATAGATGAGAATTTAAATTGGGATGACCATGTACAGAAAATGTTAATCAAAATTAATTCCGGAATCTATGCATTGTCAAAAATGTCTTTTTATAGTAATCTGAAAACATTAAAAAGTATATACTTTACCAACGTAAGTACACTCTCATCTTTTATTTGGTATAGCATTATATGGATGTACAAAAAAATCAAATATGGATAGCATTTTGAAGAAACAAAAAAAGGCTATCAGAATTATGCTTAAACTTAAACGTGATGATTCGGCCAAAGACCATTTTAAAAATTTGAAAATTTTCACGGTTTACGGTCAATATATATTTGAAACGATTCTAATTGCCAAGAAACTGACGTTAGACTCCAAATCAATACCATTATCTCACTCTTATAATTTGAGAAGGAATGAGATAGTTCAGCCTCACAGATTAAAATTTTATGAAAAAAAGCCGCCATATGCAGGTAATGTTTTTTTAAAGCATGTACCTGAAAACATTAAACAAGAAAATAATTGGACAAAATTTAAGACAATACTTAAGGAGTACATCATAAATTTAGCTCTATATTCATTAGAAGAGTTTTCCACCTCCCAAAGATAACTCTTATGTACAAAAATATTTGTATTCAGTAGGTTTATTTATTATTTTGTTTATTTTAAGTTAACTTGTTTTGTCTTGACACTATTCACTGTACCACCAATGTACATGACCATGAATAAAGATGATTGACTATGACTATGACTATGACTATGTCAAGAACCATAAGAGCATTAGTCTGCTAAATTGTGTAAATCTATTATAAAATCAGAACCGCTTCTCCCACAAACTGAACTCTGTTGTCAAATTTTACTCTCTTAAAAACAACTAGGGGCCCCACACGCAAATTGCGCATTTTAATATTATTTCCGTTTGTGAGAAACTCACCTACGATTAGAAGAAATTGTATAACTTTAAACTCGCCATTATTAATCAAGTAAACCTTTCAAGTGAAATTGAAAGGTCTCAACTAAATAAATAAAAACTGTAAGCTGAAATAACTTACACATTGTTCATCACACTATTTATTTTAATTTGTCTTCTGGCACAACAGTCGTTTACCAGAATTTTTTCTTCGCGTATTCATATCCTAACATCATCGCAAGTCGCTGCAAGTAGATAGGTGATGCAGTGACCCTCGTCTCTCGGCAGTTCTCGGTTCTCGTCGAAGGTAGATGTTTTTCCCTAATCTCACTGATTCGGTTTTCTCTTTGCATCTCTCTCCTCAATTAGGTTGCAATTTCCAAAAAAAAATGTTTAGGCCTATTTAAGAATTATTTTCAATCAGATGTATCACATCTTGTTTAAAGTTAATTGCAGACTATTTATTTTTGTTTACAATCTGACGTATATAGGTTAAAAATCCATCTGAAGGTAATCAGCTGCTAAATTACAATCACATTTTAAAACCGTTACAACGCAAGTTGTTCAGCGCTTGAGCGTTGAAAGCGCCCTCTACAAATAAATCAAAGGCTTGGGGGTCGATGCCGTTAAAGAATTGTTTATTTTAATTATCAGTCGCCGGTGCACTACATAATAAGCTTTAAAATGACACCACAATCGTAAAAATCGGTTAAGTAGGACAGCTGAAAAAGGGATCTACGGTAACAGAGAAATCCCCTATTGTATTAAAAGTGTATAGATATTAACCTTAAAAGCAAAAAATCTTCAAAATTTGTTCTTGACAGTATCAAAATTACTTTAATCTCCTAATGAGAGATTGAACATCATCAGCTTTGACACCCATCAAATAAATCAGTTTATTTACTTGCTCTTCTACTTAAGCTTCTATACAAACGAGTGTATTTACTTGAGCTTCTATATAATTGAGTGTATTTACTTGAGCTTCTATACAATCAAATGTATTTACTTGAACATCTAACAATCGAGATGTCGTCCGACAACAAATCTACGTTTTCATTTTTCCTGTCCTCCTGGGTTTGAAAAGTCAAAAGCTCTGGTGCAGGTATATTATAAGCTACAAACTTATCCATTCCTTTACCAAACTCAAAAACAGTCTAAAAAACAATAAACATAAACATCTATAAAAATCAACAAACAAATGTCGGTGTTTTTACTTCTGACACCATGTTGTAGTAAGTAACATGCGAGAACATGCACCTGTTACCAACTTGCCGCACCAATAGAAATGCGGGCAGATCTTCGGGGCTACTGAGCGAGTGGAGGTGGGGGGCCAGCTCATCCCTCCCTGCCTCTCCCTCAACATGACCTTGACGTTTGCTAGTTGGTCATGGACCATAGAGGTGTGTTATTAAAGTTTTTGTGAGTCGTGCAGTGAATCTTAAGCTGGTTGCTAATGCGCGTAGTTTGCTGTGAGTTGTTTGCTGAAACGCGTGCCCTCCTGTATTTTACAAAGTGTATTTATTTAAAGATGGAATCTTAAGAAGAACGGCAAAGAAGAATAAATTAATTGTCGGCATTCATATCAGAACCTGATTCAAGTGAACTGGGTGATGAAGTATCTGATAATAGTGAATCAGATGAAGCAGAATTAGTTAAAACATTTTTTATTCCTTTGTAAATTCTCGTCTATGTATATAGAATAAATGTTTTTTAATCGTTAAATATTGATTTATAGTCCTTTTTAACCTGCAAACCTTTCCCCAATATAATTGGCTATTTGCTTACAGAGCTACCACGTTATATTTGATATTTTTCAAAGTGTGGCAGTTTGCTAATGGTGCGTGTCCTCATGATTTTTATAAGTTGTGCCATTTGCAAAGGTTTTGAATTTATTTTTTCTTTCCACTTATGTCATATAGGTGTATATATGAAAGCACCATCTTAAGAAACTCACAAAAGAACTACCTAAATAGTATTCACTAAACCTGACAAAAAATAAACATTCAAACCAAGGCATAAGGGTGACCTAAATGTTGTGTGAGCAATTTGCCGTCGCGCGTGCTGAAACGTCAAAAAAGGGGCGCTTGTGCTTGAGTGTTAAAACAAATACTTACAAATTCATCTTTATTCAAGTCCAGTTAAAAATTCAATCAAAATAAAACTTATAAAACCAATAATAACAACAATCAACTGACAATCACATTAATACAGCTGATTATACAACACATACAGTTTGTCCGTTTTATCTTGAGCTAAGAAATTGTTTACACATGAAGCGGTTGAGGTGGAGTAAAAGGCAACAGAACATCACAGATGATCTCTAAAGTTGTACAAGGCTGACTTTTAAAATGTTCTAACAGCTGTCTATTTATATCTTAACTCTAATTTATAATAAGGAAACACAGTTGATTTTTATTGAAATTAATTCTTTATTTACTGTCCCTGATAATTGAGAGTCAACGTTTGACAGCTCCGGCAATGGAGTAGGTCATAGCTCAAGATAAACCGGATGAACTGTACCATATTTCAGTCAACATAAAAAGTAATATGTTGCTACTTTATGAGCCGAAAGCTAAAGCTAGAATTATATGTTTAATTGGTTGAAAAGAATGACTAAACTGTGTACGGTCTTCTGACAATGACAATCAACCTTAGCCTGAATCTGACACTCAGGGCACAGTTTATAATCAATACCAAATTCGGAAAATTATTTTTTCTTAATTAAATTTATTAAAGAATGTGTTATTAGTCAAAAAATAAATATCACATATTGTTACTGCTGCTGGAATTATTTTTCCTTCATTTAACCATATTAAAAGATTAACATAAAAGTTGAATATTTTTCATCACTCTGAAACCAGTCTTCCTGATGAAAATGACATATAGAAACCATGTTGAGTAAGATACGGGGTTTTGTCCGTGATAAAGAATGGTAGAAAATAGGTTAAAGTTGCAGCTCTGATTGTAGTCTTCCAAGAAATAGCCTGGGAAGATCTAGAAAGACATTGCTTGAAGTTGTGATAAGATAAGACATTCCTGACTCAACATTTCTGTTCTAGCTATGTAAAGGCTCATCTGCTATGCTTTTTTGTCTCATCTGTGTAGGCCTAAAACTTTTTTAACTACAATATTTGATTTTATTGAACAATTTATCAAGCTAACTGAGTTTGCAATTGAAATTTACACATATTTTTTGACTTGGCAGGTGGGGGAGGTTACTGGCCTTTAGTGAAATTGACATGCTTTAATACACAGTTTATGAATTTTTTTGAACCAATTTCTTATCCTAGATGATTTATGTCCATTAAAATAATATAAAAACCTTCGAGAACGCAAAGCTGACAGCCCACAAAAAAGGGGTTTTGTTTTCTATGTGATATAATTTATCTTAATAAATATTAGTCGGAATTTGTATTGTCATTTTATCAAGGCCTATAGGCTCCATAAGCTGTGATTTAGGTAGGTCTTTATAGCATTTTTCGTTTTATACCTAGCCCATATGTATATGTGCCTATTATATGAACGTGCATTATGCACCATGTAGAGTAGGATTCACGTAAGTTGGCCAAAGCGTGTACTAATCATTCCATCAAAAATTTTTATACAAGTCACATTGAAAACATTGTCGGTTACATATAGTGTCTGTTTACATTTCTCAGAACTGTCAAATCGCCACGTAGCGTTTGTTTACAATGTTGTTATAGGTTATAGAATGTTTACAATATCGCCTATTTTTGAATTTTTTATTTTCCTTCAACCTTTTTACATAGCTGTCAAAGTTTAATTTGATTCTATTTCTTGATTTACATGTATTTTAGTTTGTTCAACTGCTTGTTTATTTTTTCCTGGGCTAATATTAATAAATTTTGACCACAGTAAGAAACAATCTCTCTTTTCAGATGCTGACTTGCAGCAAGTAGTACCGACAATTCAAAAACTCGCCTATTTTACTTTGTAAATATTATTTTATAAGAAAATCTAAGAGTATCAACCATGCCACATCCATGACACATCCTCTCCCTGTTAATACTTAATTCATTTGGAAAAGCCCCTTAGTAATATCTTAAGCTGCGCAAGTGAACTTCCAGTTGCAATATTGCATCAGAACTTTCCCTATATTGCAGTGATATACTAAAACAGATGTTCTTTGACAATGTTTTCAGCACAACTGGATTTTATGGTTAAGTTCGTAAGAAGATAATAGTTTGTTTACTTTCGTTTTGGCCAACTTAGGTGACTCCTACTCTACTTATTTTATGAACCTGTATTATGTATCTATACCATGTGTCGTTTTATGTATCTGTTTTGTATATACCGTTACTGACATGTTAGTTCATGTTTTTTTAATATCTATGACAAAAAAATCTCCTATTCTCTATTGTCTACTAATGAAACTTTTAGGGTTGAAATACATTTTATACTTATCTTTCCAATGACATAGAGACCTATAAAAATAGGTTTTGAAAGGGTTTCAAGGGTTATATAACTGATTTATTTACAAGAAATAAAATAGGCTATAAAATTACCGTAAAATAATTAAAAATTATTTCACTGGCAACAAGAATTATGACACTTTTCATATTTACAATCATAACTTTGATTTTTAAGCCTCATAAATTATTTATGTTTTCAAACAGTTTATTAATTATCTTCAACCTTGTCCATCTTTCGAGCGCAAGCACACTTACAACTGGCGACACACGGCCCCATGTTACAACAGGGACAATTCTGTGAACATCCCTTTGCTTCAGAACCTCTTACTTGTCCCTCTTGATTCTTCAAAGGAGCTGCATGCAATTCTTTCATCCACGAGAAAAATAAGAATAAAAATATAATAATCTCAAATTTTTGTTTAGACATTTCTTCAAGATAGTTTGTTGGTGTAACCAAATATCCAGGGTTTAATTTAAGGCTAAAGGTGAAATTTAATCTAATAAATTTGTTTTAACTAAAACTTTTCACCTAGGCTACTCATAATAGTTACAGCTGAATTTAAAAGCTTTGAGCTTATATTGAAAACTTTTTATGACAACACTTAACACATGTTTAAGACAAGGCTAATTGATATTTTTTTATCTAAAAATATCTTAATTTTGTGAAATCTGTTTGGAGTGCTAAAAATATATTGGAATTGTTTTTCATAGTCATGTGATAAAAAGTGATGCAGGCTATTTAATTTTTATTTTTAAATTCCTACAAAAATACCGTATTCAAGGCAACCTTTAATAGGCCTAAAATAAATCTCAAATTTCAAAAAGGTATGCCTATTATTAACCTTTATATTTTCTGTCCATCAAGAAAATTCCCTGAGGAAAATATTGTGTAGAGAAAAACTCTTCCATTTATGAACCGATTTTCTTGACTGAGATGTAAAATTGAACAGGATTTTTTATCTAGAAGGCTAGGAATAATAATTGTCATCTCATTTCAATGTGATTTGCACAGGATTCAAAAGTTTTCTGAATATTTAAAGCGGAAGAAATATTTTTTGAATTCACCTAATATGCGGTTCAAATAAATTATTATTATCTGTATATAATGCCTCATTTGCCCAGGAACTTTTAAGACAAAAAAATCTGACACCCATCAACCCCAATGTGAATAAAAGATCTCTCAATAAAAAAAATTGGAGAAAAAAATATAGCCTAAGTTAACTAACTTTTATTATAAAATTGTTCACAAGGTCACTAATTTAAAGAAAATTGACTTATTGGAAAACAGACATATATGAACTAATGGACATTTCAAGGATCAGCTGATTATAATAAACTAAATCCGCTGTCTGGGCGGTGTGACTCCCTATTGAGAAATCCAAAATTTCTACAAAATTGTCACTTTTATAGGTATCTAATAATGGTTTTAACAGCTTTTTTTCAGTTTTTAAGCAACGAAAGTGTTGACTTGTAGCAAATATAGTTACACAATCTATTACAGAAATAAAACCAGCCAAGCAAAAGCAATTTATTGAAATCAAAAACCTTAGATTCTGTAAGCCTACAATTTTATTACTTGAGGGAATATTGTGAAACTCAGTTGAAGGTTCAGAAATAATTGTCAGACATCCTTATCTCTGACCGGTGACCTTCAACATTGCAAGCTGTTACTTACCAGTAAACACTCAAGACTTCACACTCGATTGTTTTTGTTTTCTATTTCAGTTAGCAACAGTGGTGTCTGGTGGCAAATTTTCCAGTGAGGAAATACGCTAGATTAAAATGATTGCCTGTTTTAAAACAAAAGAAGTTGAATTCATATGATTTTTAAGAATGAATTTTTTAAATACTTAACAGTGGGGGGACACTGTTCTAGCATGTTCCCTCTCCATTCCACCATATAAAAGAGACTTTTAACATAAAAGGGATAAAAACTTGAGTGTTTAAAATTTAAAATATGTAGGCTGCAGAGCCTCATTAAAATTATTTAATCGTAGCAAAAAGCCTTTTTAGTCCATCCATAGAGCCCACTAAGCAGGCTATTAAAATTCACCAATCATCAAGGTCTACCCTAAGCTTAATATATAAAACTATGCCTATATTTTACCAAACAGTACTGTAGACTTATTAGGTTTAATCATCTCTAAAATTATTAATGGAAAAGTATTTTGGCCCATATGCAATCTTAAACATTATTTTTAACATGGGTTGCATAGGACATCACACACACACTTGTGTAGCCCAATAGTTAATTCAAGGAAATTTGCTGCAATGTTACCATAAATCTGTATAAAATTAAGAGCTTTCTAACCGCCTGAACTTGGGAGTAGAACCTTGTAAGGCTACGGTCACCACAAACAAGGTTAAAAACAGAATGAACAGACAAGAATAGAATGAACTGACCCAATTTTTATTGAAATGTCAAAAAATTTGAATTTGTAATGTGAAGGCTACTTGGTCATCAGGTCATTAACCCAAACATGGCACACTACCACATGATAATTGAGCATTGTAAACAAGCCAACGTCAACAATGAGTCACTCTTTGATTGAAATTGGGGCAGATCTTTCTTCTATCCTTTTATAATAAAACTAGTGGCTTGTAGGGGCAAAAGCCCTGAAAATAAAATACAAATGGTGGATATTTAATGTTTCCTTCACACTCTCAACTCGGTAACATTTTGATGTGTAATTAAACGTTTAAAGTTTAATGTTAAAGATATTTTGACATTTGCTAGTAGGTATCAGAATTTTAAGAAAGGGTGTTACTTCAGTACAGTAAAGGCCTGAATGTTTTGGAACAGTGGCGCTATCCGTCATTCTCAAAACAAACTCAGCTTACTTTGTTTACAATTAAACATATGGACATGGTTTGCAGAAATTCTTAAGGTTAACCACAGACTGCAGCACTTAATTTATTTCCCAAAGAAGTTACACTTAACACAAAAATGTAAACAAATGTCGTGTGTAGCCTCCACCTGGTTCAAAAGAGCATACTTTGGACAGCTGAAGGGTACTTATTATGGAAATCTCCGATTGAGGCTACATTTTACCCAATAAGCCAATAGGCCTAATAAATAAGGATGAAATCAGAAAATCATCTCCTGATGACGACTCCAAGCTCCAGGTTGGAGCCTCTGGCTCCACTTCATAAGGAAGTTGTGTTTGGAGACCACAAGCTTGGTAGAAAGTTAATATTGAGGATTTTACCTTACGTTTAACACTTTTTTATGGTTGCCCGTGAGTAAATAGGCCTATTGCTTTGTCTTGATAGATTCAAGAATAAATATACTTTTGATTGGCCTTTTGCTTTTTTAAAGGTGAACCTTTTTGGTAGGATCAGATTTAAAGCTGATGTTACACTCAATAGCTGTTAGTGCAGCACACGCTGTTAGTGCAGCACACTCTGTTAATGCTCGGTCAAAACTATGACCATTTCCGACCACACATGCAATTGTAGAGCTGGGCCTTAAACATTAGGAATAAGTCTTCTCTGTACCCGTAGCCTGCGCTTATTCGATTGTTTAAATCTTACAAATCGCTTGGGTTTAAATCAGCATCAGCTACTACTACATGATGCAATGTAAAAGTAACAGTCGTATTTAATTCCTCTTACTTTTTAATGTTAAGGTCCCTAAATTATAAAAACAGAAAATCCAAAAGTAAAAACCGTCATGTGTTATTATATAGTACGTTCAACCTAAATAACTATAATATCAATATCTAGCAATAACACATGTTTTAATGTAAACAAAAATGATTTTTAAATGGCAGATATTTAACATTAGGCTATATCTTATTTTCTGTTAAACTTTAAGAAATTTCTCTATTTTTCCAGAGTCCCTGGCATCAAGACCTTCTATTTGCGCCCTCTCCCATTCTCCTACAACTTTCCAAACACCCACAATTTCGGCGCAAAAATTTCGCTTACATGATCATTTGGCATTAAATCGGCATTGTTATAACGTAAATGAAACAAACGCACTTAACTCTTTATAATTTTAAAATCATAAATTTATACTCAACCCCGTAATTATAAAGTCTGAAAATATTAAAGTTAAAATATTTATTTGTTATAGTTTATTGAACATCGTAAGCTGCATTTTGAAAAAAAACTATATGTCAACTAGCATATGGCTTTGAATCAAGCATCAGCACCACATGTTTCAATGTTTTCAGATCCCAATGGTTTTTCAATGGCAGGTATTTTACGTTATTTCTCGTTTTCTAATGAATTTCAAGCAATTTCAGTATTTTTCCCGCCATCACGGAACAGAGACCTAAAATTTGAGCCCTCTCCCATCTTTCTACGACTTGCCAGATGCCCACAATTTTGACGCAAAGAATCACCTTACGAAATTAAATATGATTTGCACATGATAAGAATCAATACTTGTTACCAAACAGTACCCAGATGATCATAAAGATTTTAAGATGCCCAACAAGAATTGCTTTATACGCAGTGTTGGTAATAGTGTAGTAGATGCTCTCAAGTTCAGTTAGGCCTATTACAAATATTTTCTGTGGAAAGTTAAAGAATTGCTAAGTATCTTAAAACGACACTTCAGTAATACAGAAAAATTTCCACAACTCCTGTGTTGGCCTACTTTTCTGACAACAGTGTTGAAAAGCATCAGTGCTTGACAAACTTTGTATTATGATGAAAATAAGTCAAAAAGGATACTGTTAACAGCGTAGTCAGTTGATATTGTGTGATATATGTGACACTAACTGTAGGTTAACAACATAATTCTCATTGTTAGGCTAACCCTCCAAAATGTTGAAGACTAAAGTCCTGATAAAAATATATAAATAAACTTATTTAGATATAAGTTAGGTCTATAAAAAGGGGGGTTACAAACAACAAAGATTCTCCAAAACCATAAAGCTACAGAGATGACAGGCCAACGACAGACTGACCACAACAGTTGCCAACTAAGGCAAAAAAGGAGGAATATCAATCTAACTTGGCCTATCTCAAAAAATTCCAAAGTGGTAATAATAGGGTTACCAGATATTTTTAGGCCAACCCAGGACATTTTGAGGGGCGATGAACAAACACATCCCCCATTCCTCAAAAGCAAAGCCAAAAATAGTAAAATAAGATTGTTAAATTATTCTGAAGGTTATTACTTATTGTTTACCTTAAACTTGCATCAGATAAGCCAGCTCAAACCTAAATCACAACACTACTAATCTCCCTGTTCTAGACAGACGATAGAGGTCAGTGATAACTATAAAACCTGTGTTAAATTAGTCACGACCCATTGATAATAAAGTTTATTTTTACAAATATGAAAATCCCGGACAAGTAGCAGTCCCGACAAAGCCCTCAAAGCCAAGACAACCCGGGGAAGATCAGGACGTCTGGTAACCCTGGGTAACAAGTTAAAAGCAACCAACTTTTAGAAGGCCGGGTAAACAACAACAATCCAAATTAAGATTCATCCATAGAGAAGGAAACAAATTTCGGGACAAAAAAACCAAATTGCTCTCCCAGCCAACGATAGGTACTTAGAGGCTTCTTTCGGATGTTTGTTTTTCATGAGGGTCGTATGCCACGAGTGCAATATTTCAGATGAAATCTGTACAACGGAGTACAAAACCGAAATGAAATATTCATTGAATTAAGTCTACAGCAGAGTAATCTAAAACCACTCTAAACTTCCGTTTTGTTGATTTATTAATTTTTACTATGTACTTTAGTGTAAACATCTTTGATAACTTATTTCTTTTCTATCAATCGCTAAAAATACAATATGAATCACGCAGTACAGTATTTCGCGGAACAACTTGCACTAGAGGCATACCGGCTTGAGGGACGTGCCTATCGCTTGCCAAAGAGTGTGACTTCCCTCCTCTCCCCTGCTTCGTGGTTTCATAATTAGTAGCTTTGAGTCTAACATAATTTTGTTCCCATAAGAATATTTAAACACACAGTGACAACCAGGCATCTACCCAAAATTCCAAAAGGATAAGCTACTTTTAGTTAGCACAAAAAGATAGCCTGAAACTTGCAACATATAAAACAAAAGGACCTGTTTCTGTTTTGTCATCAAGTGGTTCTCTTAACTCAATTTTTATCTATGTGGAAAACAAATTAAGATAGACTGGTTTTGCAAACCAAAGACGTACACTCGACAGTGCTTAATTGTTGAGGCGCTGAAGAATAATGCCTTTCTGGTGTGATCTCACAATTAGATCAGACATTCATTATACAAATTGAATATTTTAAAGGCCAGTTTCTTTATATGATAAACGGGAAACTAATCATAGAATTCCATACTGCATAAGGCAAAAGACCGAAACATGTCATTATATGAAAAGGTAAGTCAAATTAAAACGGGGGAAAATCCTGTCAAACCATTTTGAGATCAGAGCAAAACAAAAGGGCTTTAACTTAAAAGGTATAAGGATATTCTTACCTAATTTGCTGTCATCAAAATATCCTCCGGTGGGTACACAATAAATCAGTGAAATACAACAGTAACTAAATCAAGCACAAAATTAAGAATACGAGAGCTAAGTAAAAGCTAAAGTGATAATTAAACTGTGCAAAGCAAGGAACACGTCCTACGACCTATTTCGCACTTCAGATTTCAGACAGATAGGCAAACGCACAGCTGATCACTTGTCAGTGGAACAACAACATTCAACGCTATCTGTCGAGCTTCTCAATTCGAATTCTCATTGGTTGAAATACTGTTGAAAAACATTCCCGACACACATTGCGGCGATGGAGTGGGGGTGCACGCATGCTCTATTTAATTTTTAACTAATTTTACCTCATAGAATTTACAAAATTAGATTTTTAAAATATTCTAGCAGTCAAACGAAACAGATTATTTATAATATATTAACTGATACATAAAAAATATTTAAAAGTCCTTTCTTAACTATTCTGGTATTTTCCTTCAGAGTAAAATATCCTAAAAAAGCAGTTCGGGCAGTAGATAAAACTGGCAACGTCGCAATTTAAAATGACAATATGGATTCATCATTTTAGAAATTTGACAGTAATTATTAATATTTCTATAATCATACTTCCTTCTAATATAGAAAGGAGCTTCATGATATGAAGAACGTGTTTGGTTACGATATCAAAAGACGGAAGGTTCTTTAACAAGAGGAACAATTGAGCTTATTTTACAATAGGCCTAGCTACTGTTCAAGGTCAGCACAAAAGCTGTATTTTTAAAATAATCATCTATTTGAAATATAGGAGCTCAGATTTCATGTGATGATTTGAAAAGAATTTATCTCGCCGGTAGAAATCAAGAAAGGAATGTAAATTATTTGAGATTTGATCCAACCGTGTTGTCGATTTTATGCAGGTAACAAATCAGAAACAAATAAATGTCTAGTAGGCTAAATATTAATATCAGTTTCTGTTTCCTGCTAGAGTAGAATAAAATGACCAAAAATATTGTCCACAACAACTAATCTGTCGATTGATAAAATTGTAAGTTGATTTTAATATGCTTTCAAGATGTCTGGTTTTGTTTTGTCCCTTTTAGTTCCTGCCATGCAAGCCTTGTATTGGCAGAACTGAATCCTGTTTGAAATACAATATCCAAATATTTATTTCTCTAATGATATTTTGGACTTCCCAATGATGTTGGTAGGTATATTATTTTTCCTCCTTTGCTTTTATAGTATTTATTTAATTTTCAACCATTTAATTCTCCCAAAATAAGATATTTAGACGTGTTTAATAAATCGCGCCACTCCAATGACGTCATCATCATCCAGCCATTTTCTTCATCTTGTCCCTCCTGTTGGCTGTGAAATAGATGACGATCGGCGCACACGCGCGTTGTTTCACGTCGTGAAAACGGGCCTTCAGGGTTTGCAGTTTTGGTAAAATAAAATATACTTAAATTGCTAAGGACTTAATTGTTATTGTGATTAGGTAAAAGTATTTTAAGTTGTCAATTTGAACTGTGCATTGTATTATGTTCTGGCCACTTTATTTTATTTCCTAACAAAATTTCAAGAATAAAAATATTACCTGATCAGAGCAACTTGCAGCAGGGAGGGGATTGAGCTATTGTGAATCAGCAATCGGCTAGGAGCAATATTCCCAGATTTTACGCTAATCTAAGGTGTGTATACCATAATTATACCTACAATTTACTGAAAAAATAATTGCTGTGTATATTACATCTGTTAGTATCTCTTTTGATACCAATATAAAGTTGAATAATACTTAAACCAGATTAATAAAATTCAATTCGAGTTATTTTGTATGATTTAATCGTGCAGTTTCTTTTCAAGTTCTTTCGTTAGATATGTGTTATTCCATTGTAAAAATGAATATCGTAAAGTTTTAAAACTTGCTTTCACGGTGTAATACTTTTCATTACAGTTTAATGGTAGGTATGCATAATACTTATCATGAAAAGAAAATTATTTTGCAAAAATTGCTCCAGTTATTCATTTTAACTTGACAAGTTACACAGTAATATTGCCTGATCTTAATTTTCTTATTCATTCCCGACAGCCTTTTTCCTTACTTTATATTTCAATTGTCATACAAAATATTGAAGTTATAAAATGTGGAAACTCGGGAATGTGCTTAACTTGTTCAACATTAAAAGTTAAGATTATTCAAAAAGTTCCTATGGTAAATTTTAAAATTTCATCTCAATAGGCCCTAAGTTATATGAGTTCTTTTTTATTAATTTTACTTTACTTACTTATCATGCTAGCCTAAATTGTCGAACCATTCGAGTAAACATCATAAATTATTTTTTATCGTTTCTTAATTTTGGCTCAAGTGTTTTCTGATGTTGATTCTAATCCGATGAGTATTGTGTCAAAATTATTAAGTGAAAAAATTGTTTACTCATGATCAAAATAAGTTAATTTTGACTAGGTAAGGTACACTAGGGTGTTCATCAGACTAACATGTCTACAAAAGGTCATGCACTGATAAGTTTTTTCCACCTAACTTAAGATGTAAAAAAATAATAGGCTAACTCAAAAAAGGAAAAGCCAATGCCTATTTAAAGTGAAGATAACAAGTTCAATTAAGTCAAATAAATTATAAGCATTTATCATAACCTTAAAAAGCTTGAGCTGAGAGGAGGTCTAAGTTACCTGTCGTTTACTTTAAGTGTGTCTTGACATAGCTTAATTGACCTCCATTCTCAAACCAGTGGATTTGCTCTCAGTTATTTGTTAAGTGAATTATATTTTGGCTACAATTCAAAATTGACAATCGATTGTTCCGACAACCCCAGGTTCCTATTGGGTTCCCTAGATGAGTCTTTAGGGCAACCCTTCTACAAAATAAGCCCTTTTAACCTAAGTTTTTTCATCTCTGATGAAATCATTTTTTAATTAGGCCTGCTATAGAATGTTTTTACTGGGCCATTTTGCCAACACCGCAATTTAATTTAAACTTAGGGCCTACTCTAAGTTTCCAATGAATCTTGAAGTTTGTATTAAAATTTAAACTAGGGCTCTTATTACAGTGAAAGATAAAAGTTGGTGGTTTGTCCTTACTTGTGAAGAACTAGACTATTTGCATTCAAAGTATCATTGTAATAGACCCCAGTGTAACTTAAAGGTAGGCTTGGCCAGTCCAAGTTACTGTTTGATTGGCACTTTCCTTAGTTACACTTTTAAGGCTTACTTACATGACAAAATTTATAAAAATCATAGTTAGCAAGGCCTAAACTTAAACTAACTTACAACTGAGCCTACTTTATACTTTTGGGATTTGGTTGACAGATATAAATCTGTCATAGCCAAATTAAGTTGCTTGTCTATTCTTGAATATTGACAGTTTGTCCAATTTAATGCCATTCAATGCTGGTTATCCTCAAAAGGTGGTAGGTTTAGGTTAGAATCCTCGCTTTAACAATAATTATTTGTCGGCCAGTAACTTAACTTATACCTGGCACCAATTCTTGAAGCCCACGCCATCCATAAGCCCAATGCTAAAATTAACATTAGTCTTATGGACGGCGTGGGCCCCAAGAATTGGCGACAGTTATACATAACTCATAATCATGTTTTTTAAAGTTACACTTAAATCTTAAGTTGAGGAAAAAGAAAGTATTTAACTTGAAAAAGGTAAAACAATAACTTAAGATTAAGAAAAAACCGTAATGAAGGTTGGAGCTTATTGTTTATTGTTGATGCTTATTCAGTTTACAATTTGTTTATATTTTTTATCTTTTAAGCCTATCTAAGGTAGGCCTACTTAGAACATTGATTAACTAAAGAATTGGGGAATAGGGGTCTTCGGATCAATGATTTTTTTTTTATATGTAAGTTTAATTGGTTATGATAAAATTGAGGCTCTTTTGAGGGAACATATGAACACAGGGCATTATAAGACATGAAAACACAAAAAAAATCAATGGACCATGTGTATTCATAGGCCTACAATATAGGTTAGTGATTATTTTAAGGACACAAACTTATATTGTAAAAAAAGAAAATGTCCTGGACACCACCCCTCATTTTAAGTTAAAAGGTTTTACGGTAAAAGAAGATTTTCCATGTCAAAACTGCTTGCAACAACTTTAACTTAGTTTGATCCAAACTTATTTTTTCTAAAGGGTTTAAGTTAATAATTTTTTACTGTGTTCAAATTAAACGTTCAGTAGCTTACATGGATCATTAACAATTTTTAACTAACTTTTTATACTCGTGTTAATACAAATGTAAAGTAGGTACCTAGTTTATCATAAGTTATTCCTATAACTTAATAAGAATTGTCAAATAAAACTCAGTTTTTAAATTATCAAAATTATTATTGTAGGCCTCATTTGTTTCCCATTTCTTTTTAGCCTATTATTTTAATGAATTTTATATTTTTTTTAGTTTTATCTTCAACTTTATAAAGCACACATATGACTACATATACTTTTTTCCTTTAGATAACTTAATTTTGTTTGGAGTTCTTTGTCTGCTTTGCCTAACTGAAGATTTTGTCATCTGTTTGCAGGAGCCTAGATCCTATTTGACAAATTAAGGACAATAACAAATGAAAATACATTACGTTAAAGTCATACAAAATCGACACAACGTGGTCTTGTGACCCTCTCAGGTTTGGGAATACCTACTTAAAGAATTTTCCGTTTATGAAGAAAAACTAAGAAAAGCTTTTAATTGTGTACTCGGTTTAAACTTATACTTGGCTTTTATGAACTAAATAATAAGTTGAACTAAACATATAGGGCCTAATATATTAAATTGATTATTAAACCTACTATAAATAATATATTAAACATAACTACAAAATATTATTAATTACGTGGAAATATGTTGCAAACTACTGTACCTAATGCTAAAACCTGCACGCTTATAGTAAAAGTGGAGGGAGCGAGTTACAATATTCAGTGTGTTGAGGAGTTAGTGAGATTCCACAGGACCTATCTTTTTTGGAACCTGAATTTCATGAGGCCTTCTTTAAAGCTGGCCACATTTCACTAAGATGTATCAGATGTTTTTCTAAATTATTAAGTAAATAATTGAACTTATTTTGAAGAGTGTTTTCTAATATTCATAATGAAATTTAACTGTCAAAAGTAAATTGATCATAGAAATTATTTATTTTTAGTCAGTTTCATTCCATTATTGTTTTAGTTGAAAATGGCTAACAATTTTGTTAGAGAACAAATAAAAAAGGAAGAGGCATAGTTGAAGGAGGCATAGTAGTGGCGGATATATATACTAAAGATAATACTAAAGATTATTGGCAATTTACTCATCTTTCTGGGTTATCTTTGCGGGCGGAAATGTTATATATTCATCCACCTTAAAATGTTTTTCCATGCCAAAGACCGATAAATCCTTCACCCCCAGTTTTATTTGCTTGTAACATTTGTAAACAAATATTTTAGGCCTAAGCCTAAATTTGTTTTACACCATATTATTTCAAACAAATTATACATTGTTTCTTAAGAACTCCTAGCCGCTTTGTCTTCAAATAATTAAGCTCTAGCTCACCAGTGCCGGCCATAGGGAAGGGCGACAGGGGCGACCGCCCAGGGCCTCGCGCCTGGAAGGGCCTCGCGCTTCTGATAGGAGTTTTCCTATGTTTAAATTAGGTGATCAAAAATAAATATAAAATAAGTCTACTATAAAATCAAAATCAAAAATTATTATATAACAACTCAGAAATATCTATTAAACCATGAGAATGATTGCTTGTAACATTAAAACTATAATTTAAAAAGGCGGAAAATGGTAAGCCAAATACGTCTTCACCTTTTAGGTTATTTGATAAAGGTGTGCGGTTTGCGCCAGGCCTATAGAAAATAATAAGGTGTTAACTACTGGAAGTATTCAAAGTTAATTCAGTCCTCACTATGTACCGAAGGGAAGTAGCAGTGAATTAATATACCTTTCCTTTAGTTCATCCGTTCTATGCGGAAAGGTTATTGCCAGTGAATTACAAAATGTTTCACAGTAGCGCTGGCGCACGACTCAAGACACAGTCGCCCAACTGAGGGGAGAGGAGACAACTCAAAATTCTCAATTTATGATTGTGAATTTCCCAACTCACCTGATTAAATTTTCCATTCAATAAGTGTCTCAATTTAATACTATAAAACAGTTACTAAATTGGCAGATTTATCAAAAAAATATAGATTTGCGGTCTAAAGAGTTGGGAATATTGTTTTCTCTAAACTGTCACGAATGTCATGAATATGTAATGATGTTCACTCTTGAAATTAGAAACTGCGTAACTATTAGCTCTGCCATTCTGTAAGTGTCAATGAATACACAAACGTTTGTGTATTTATTGGTAGTGTGCTTTGAGAATTTGTGCATTGGTCTCATGGGAGATGTAAAAAAGACTACAATGTTTTCCATAACATATACCGCCCTTATACATAATTGATGTGTGATTAAATATGTGTCTAAAAATTAAGAATGCATTGAGTAGGATTGGTTTGGGGGGGGGGTTAATGGGATGGGAGGGCCTCGCAAACGTTTTCTAGCCCCAGGCCTCTTTCTCGCTAAGGCCGGCACTGTAGCCCCGGGAGTGTTAATGTCCAAGAAGACAAAAAACCTTCAGTAATATTCTCTTGTCCTGTGCAATGTCATTATTTCGAGGCCTAAATTACTCCTTAAAATATACATATAAACATTTCGGTGGAAATAAAGATTTGATTTTGATTTTCACCTTTATTCTCTCTACTGTGAGATATAAAATTTTTTGGACACCAGTTTTTCATTAATATTGGTGATCACAAACTCGTTTCAACCATCAACATATTGCTAGATAGGTCATCAAAGCAACAATAAACAGAAAAATCAGATTAGTTGACTACTTAAATTCTCAGTTGTAAAAAATCTGTAATCTGTGGAATTTAGGTTAGGTAAAGATGAACGTGCAGGAGGGGGCGCCGAGCCCCAGCCCCACTCCCAACTCGTCGGCCGGCCCGAGTGTCCAGCGTCTAATGCCGGTGTTGTACGTGGGTCAGTCCAACGTCAAGTCCGTCTCGCCCTCCGGACAGTCGCCCAACCCCGGGGCCGCAGCGACGTCCGGACCCACCATCCTCACTGCTATGCCTCAGGTAATGGGATAACAATCAGGCATGCTCTCAGGGCTGTAACAGCAACTTTGGGGGCCCAAGGCAAAACTTGTGGGAAGGCCCCCTGAATTATAATTCAGCCTTATAATAGTTTGGATTTAGATTTTTTAGTGGTTCATGGAATTTTGGGTGGTTTTTAAGTACATTACACTACATTACATTGCTTGAAATGGCGACCTACCCAGGTAGGTATTTCAAGCCAAGTATGAATGACAGATGAGTGAAGGATGATTGTGGCACGATCTTGCAGTCTTGTCACTGACGAAGGCCGACATGTTCCTTGGACAGGACTGTTAATTAATAGCGCAACATCCAGTGGCAACAATGGGACCTACATTTTAACGTGGGATCCGAACCACTATTTCCCCAGTTAACCATTTTACGAACTGGTCTAATTATGAGAAAAATCCTTAGTACTTAGTGTTCAATAGTGCGGACGTTAACCCCCACTAAGGGTTATCGCTCATAACTATCCACAATTCGTGACCTTCAAGTAGCTGGATTACAGGACACGCCGCAGTCTCCTTTCAGGGCTGTAACAGTAACTTTAGTGGCTCAGTGTAAAACTTGTGGGAGGGACCCCCTGAATTGAAATTTGAGTTTCTTACTTAGCCTTGTAATATTTTAGATTTTAATTTTTTATGGTTAATGGAAATTTGGGTGGTTTTTAAGTACATTACATTACATTGCTTGAAATGGTGACCTACCCAGGAAGGTATAAATGACCAAGTATGAATGACAGATGAGTGAAAGATGATTCCTGGCCAGCATGTTCCTTAGACAGGACTGTTAATTAATAGCTCAACAGCCAGTGGCAACTAAGGGACCTACATTTTAATGTGGAATCCGAACCACTATTTTGCCCGGTTTACAGTTTACGACCTGGTCTAGTTGTGAGGACGGACCTATGTACGTAATTATGGACATTAACCCCCACTAAGGAACACCACACCCACAAGGTATCGCTTATGACCACAATTCAAGACCTCCAAGTAGCTGGATTACAAAATAATAAGTAACTAGTAGATCCGAGCGCACGGAATCGTGCGCTACTCTAGCAGAGCGATAATTCAAATGGCGACAAATTTAAAACACAATCATGCTAACACGATCCGTCTTGAGGGTTATGTTTACACAAATTAAAAAATAACAGCAATTAAATTATCCAGCTGATCAAAATGTAAACAATTATGTTCTTCATAAGGATAACATGGGAACTTAAAAAGCCAATGGGGCAGAGCCCAAGGGACTTTTTCAAAAATGTAAGGCCAGTTTGCAAATCTACGTGACACGCTCTTTCCAATGAGCCGTCAATGATCAAAATCGGTTAAGAAATGACGGAGGAGTTCATAAGACAAATTTCGTGTTGGCGTATTAATTATATAGATATTAATAAGTACAAAATTACAGCCAAAGCTGATAACATCTGTAATGTTTCAGATTCAGCTAGCTGGAGGGGCCAGTCCACAGTTGATACACTCATCACCGAACCCCAACACATACTCGTATGTTCCTGTGAGGCAAGTTTATCAACAAGGGAAACCTCTGAAGGACGCTCCGAAGAAAGTTTTTGTCACATCTATTAACTCTGGACCAAACAACAAATCCAACCAAGTCAATTTGATTCTACCCAACAACCAAAATACCAATACAGGAAATAAACCACCGATCACTAGTCTAATTCTACCCCAGATCGGGACAATGTCAAACAAAGCGACAATTACAGGTATGCTTCTCCCAAATAATTCAGCCGGCGGGAACTCCAATAAACAGCCGATGGCGAGTTTGCTCCTTCCCGCAAATACCAAATACCCGAATATCGCCCCGAACAAAAAAGTCCCGATCCCCAACATCATCATCCCACAGCAGAATATGAACACTAAACAGTCGAATGTCCCCAATATCATCCGTCAATCTAATAATCCTGTCAGTAAAAACGTCGCTGTCGGCATTTTCTCTTCTCCATCGAACCCGACGAATCCACAGATGACGAGCCTACTTCTCACCCCGAACACGGGAAACAACAACAACAAAACACCGACTTCCGTGGGGCTCATCCTCCCGACCAGCGGAGCTTCGCATGGAATCATCATGCCGCAATCTACTTCGGGACAGACTCACGGAATTATAATGCCACAGTCCTCCGGAGGAATAATCGTGTCACAGTCGACGTCGGGGCAGACCCACAATATCATTGTGCCGCAGTCGTCGAGTGGCATCATTGTTCCGCAGAACTCGGTTACGCAGACACACGGATTGGTCGTGCCGCAGTCAACCGTCGGCCAATCGCAGATGGCCAACCTGATCATCACGTCCAGTGCTGCCAGTGTGCCTCAGTCCACCAACGCTCCTGTGGCCAGCCTTCTCATCTCCAACCCATCCAGGTAATTTACTCCGCAGATTCATATTTAGTTACAATCACCTGTTCAAAGAACAATCAAATAAGAATAAAGAAATTATTTTCACTCTGATTTTTTTTTTTAATTGAATAGCCTAGCTTTTACAGTATCTATTTTCTGTGAAAAAATTGATTTTTAATTTTGGAAATTTAGGCAAATTAAGTTTTTAAAAGCATTTTTAACCCTTAGACGTCTTTAAAATATGTTTTTTCAAATCATGAACAATGTTAAACGTTTAAAATTGTTATTAAAAGGTGTAGAGCATACCCATTTGGCTGCCATTTATATTCCCTTTTTGTGTTAAAATGAACAATAATTTCAAATATATTCAGGTTAATATTATAGATTTTCATTACGATAACTAATTCTTAATAACAGGTAGGTATACTAAAATGTCACTTTAGCTTAGGTAAAAAAAAATCAGCCCCTATCACTTGACTTATTTTATTTATAGTTTAAAAAAAGTGTTTGATGACAGCAAATTTTAAAAGTTGAATTTGCCTAGGATAAAAGACTGATATTTTTAGTCTGATACATCCTTAAGAAATTTTAGGTCATTAAATCAAAGATATGACAAATACTAACAGCTTCACCAGTGAGTCTGATATTTAAGAATTTAGGTCATTAGTTGAAGTGAAATTGTGAGTTGTCAACTGTGTTGAGTTTGTGCAACTCGTCAAAACAATTGATGCAACATCTAGAGGTTTGATAAGCCTCACTGGTAAACCAAGTGTGTGACTGAGCTTTGGATGTGAGTCACTTGTAGGCCTTCTGTAGTGTAGAGTTGATTTTTTCAGTCGTTATGAAATCATTAAGTTTTGTTAATTATCATTATTTAAAGCCTAATTTGTTTTACATCACTGCCGAGTCATTGGTAAAAAATAATCTAGATCTACCAATGTAATCTTAGGTTTAATAAGGTAATAATAAATTAATTGAATAAAATTAACTTATCCATTAGGTAAGGTAATCTTAGGTATAATAAGGTAACAATATAATTTAATTTAGTAAAATTAACTTATCCATTAGGTAAGGTAACAGTTAGAAATTTTCCAATGATTGAAAATTTGAGAGAAAAAGTCAGTTATTAGTAGCCCGGATTATAGAAAAAAATAAGGTTACCGGATTCTTGCTTCTTTTCTTTTTCCTTTTCTTTATTTTATTTTTCATAGCCTGTCATCATCGACCATAAAAAGATAATCATTTACTGAAGAGAACAAATTTTGTGAGTTTTAGCGAATTTCCCCTCTAGGGAAGTATATATGTGTGTGTGTGTGTATGTGTGTGTCTGTGAGCACGATAGCGGCCGTAAAAAACTGGCCTTATCGGCCCACTGTAAAGGGGGGTAAACCCTCCCAAAAATTGGTTTTTTGAGTTCTATACATAGAAAAATTAAAATAATCCAATTTTCGTTTCTAATATTTTATCCAGCTCAATAACACAATTTAGTATTTTGAATCATTGCTCTATGTCTATTAGTTACCGAGAATTGAAACTGGTAAACACAGTACGTTGTCCCAATGTTAATCTTATGGGATATAAGTCAAATTCTACAAATCGCTTATTTCTCAACATATCTTAATACAACTTGGTAAATGACCTCTTCTAGTTCAGATCTACTAAATATTGAGTTGAAACCACCCAGTTTTAATACACCTGTAATAGCAAACCTGCATACTCATTATGGACCTGCAACCTGCAACCATGTTATTCTTATGGATCTTACAGAAACATGTCAAAACTCGCTATGTTGGATTGAAATATGTTGTTTTGCATTTGAAATTCGCTGAGTATGCAGGTCTGCTGCGATGGGGGTATTTTTTACATTGTGTTAGCTTCAGTTCTCTACAACTCATACACTACCGGTGGGTCTAATCGCACAGCATAAACTGTGCAGCACAGTTGCGGGTAGTCACGCACCGCAAAGCTAGCAAAACAATCCTATTGCCTTGTACAGAATTGTTATTTTCCCCAACCGCAGAGCACGAAGTGCGCAGCGCAAAATGCTCAGTTGTGAAGTTAGGAAAACTTGCCTTAAGCTTTTCTGCACACAACAGAAAAGCGATTCAACAGTGGCTATTGGAGCGTTCTATCACAATTGACGTTTCAGCAACACGAGCTCCGTGGGCTCGAGCCTGTTGATCTCGCAGAGCCCCACCCCCGCCAGCTCGCCCCCGGCCCCCGCCAAGACCAGCATCATCGTCCCTGTCTCGGTGGGGCCCAACACGAAACCCGCTACCTACTCCAACGGCAAGAAGAGCCTGGACACCAAGTCCATCAGTAAGTCATCATCAGGCATCATCAGAATACAGAATCAGGGTGTCTACCAGTCGGGAATTCGGGAAAATTCGGGAAAATGTCGGGGATTTTGTAAGGTCGGGAATAGTCGGGAAAAAGTAATGAATTTTAACATTTGGTCGGGAAATTCGAATTTGGCTATAAAACAAAACGAAATAGCGGTTTTCTTCGTTATTGTCATCGTCTCGGCCGGCAAATCTCGAACGAATTGCGGCAGACAAATTTTTAGCTACATCACGACCAGAAAATCTGTCGCTTATTCCGCTGCCGCAAGTTTCTCAGTCCTAATACAGCTGTAAAAACGCTCGCTCGTTTCGCGGCCGACAAGTCTCGCTCTTTACGCGGCCGACAAGTCTCTCGCTCTTTATGTGGCTGACAAGTCTCGCTCTTTACGCGGCCGACAAGACACGCTCTTTATGCGGCCGTCGAGTCTCTCACTCTTTACGTGGCCGACGAGACTACGGTCTGTACTCGGAGTCTCTCACTCTCTACGCGGCCGACAAGCCTCGCTCTTTACGCGGCCGTCAAGTCTCTCGCTCTTTACGTGGCCGACGAGTCTCTACGGTTTGTACTCGGAGTCTCTCGCTCTTTACGCGGCTGACAAGTCTCGCTTTTTACGCGGCCGACAAGTTTTGCTCTTTACGCGGCCGACAAGTCTCGCTCTTTACGCGGCTGACAAGTCTGGCTCTTTACGCGGCCGACAAGTTTCGCTCTTTACGCAGCCGACAAGCCTTGCTCTTTACGCGGCCGAAGAGTATCTCGCTCGTCACGCAGCCGACAAGTCTCTC
Organism: Flexamia atlantica; assembly: GCA_035578135.1. NCBI lineage: Eukaryota > Metazoa > Arthropoda > Insecta > Hemiptera > Cicadellidae > Flexamia > Flexamia atlantica. The sequence continues at coordinate 15,211,086 of JAQJVK010000014.1, read as the reverse complement.
GCTCTTTACGCGGCCGTCAAGTCTCTCGCTAGTATTGCTACCTTAAAATCGTGTACTCTTTTCGTGGCTATCACATCACATCTGTTGGCCACATGAAGGCCAGAATATCCATAACCCGGCCGGCAAATTCTTCGGTCGTTTCGGGGTCAGCAAACGTCTCGGTCACATTGGGGCCATCAGATATCTCGCTCTCTTTGCGGCCGCAAATCTGTTGCTCTTTTCACGGCCATCACATCTTTCGCTTTTATCGCGGCCGGAAATCTTTCGCTTGTTTTGCGGCCGGCAAATCTCTTGGTCGCACCTCGGCCGATGACTTCATCCCTCTTTTCGCGAGCGTTAGACCTCTCGGTCGTATTGCGGCCAGAAAATCGCTCACTCATTTTGGGACTAAAACATTTTTCGGTCGTCTCGTGGTAGACAAATTTTTTGCTCTTTTCGTGGCCGTCACATCTCTCGGTCGTATTGCGATAAGAAAATCGCTCGATCTTTTCACAGACGGAATATCTATAATTTATACCGTGGCCGGCAAGATTTTCGGTCTCGTTGCGATCGGAAATCTTTTGCTTGTTTTATGGCCGGCAAATCTCTTGGTCGCATCGCAGCCGATGAGAACCTTACTCATTTCGCGGCCATTAGACTTCGGTCATATTGCGGCCGGAAAGTCGCTCACTCGTTTTAGGAATGAAACATTTTTCGGTCAATTCGCAGCAAACGAGTTCCTTGTTTTTTTTTTTTTTTGTGGCCGTTACATCCCCCGGTTGTATTGCGACAAGAAAATCGCTATTTTTTTCAAAGCCAGAGATATTTTAATTTACAACATGGCTGGCAAATCTTTTGGACTTATTGCGGCCGGAAATCTTTGTTTTTCGGTTGTCGGGTGTCCGTTTGTTTCTTGATCGTATTATGTCGCTTACTCTTTTCATAGCCGTTCCATGATTCGGTCGTATTGCAGCCGGCAAATCTCTCTGTCGCATCGTGGCTGTCAAATCTTGGTCGTTTACACCACGGCCGGAGAATCTCTTGGTCACAATGCGGCCGGAAAATCGGTCATTCTTTCCGCAGCCGGAAATTTCGGTCGCATTACGGCAGAAAATCTATTGGACTTATCGCGGTCATCTTGCTCATCTTTTGGCGATCTTTCCCTTGCATTGTAGCCATTTAAATGTATTTATTTACAAATATCATTCTCAATATTCGTTACAGGAGGCAATGGTCATGTTTCCTATGGTCGGGAATTTTTTTTAAATTGTCGGGAAAAGTCGGGAATTTCATATATGAAATTTGGTAGACACCCTGAGAATACAGTAGAGCCTTTCATATCCGGCCTTAAGTTTACCAGTCCTCGGTTTATCCGGCAGCTTCTCACAAGCATTCAAAACGTATTTCTCACACTTTCAGATGCAAATTTTCTCCGATTATCTCTTGGATATCTCTCTGTTTGTTTACTTTTTATCAATCCAGTTTACTATCAACAATCAGAATGATCTAGGCTAATGGTAGTAAACTGATACATTAGCAAAACTCATCTACATCACTCTAATAAAAGCACACACAGTGAATTGCTTGCCAAATTTGTTTACAAGTAAGATCAACCCCTAATTCAACAATAGTGAACTTGTGCCAATAATGTTTACTGCTATGTGTACTCTACTCGGTTGAGCCAGTAACTTCTAAACTGTTGTTTAATATACTATAGGCCGATTCAGAGTAATATACTATAGGCCGATTCAGTGCGGTAGTAATTGTTTTGTTTTGACAGTCTCATTGTAGGCCTATGGCAGGCATACAGATGAAATCTATGACAGTAGCAAATACCATCGAATAGGGAAATGATTTAATTAATTCAAAACTATGGGTGAAACAAGATCACTTAATGTTCAGAAAGGAATTCAGAGTTCATTTGCCCTCTCCAGAAACTTGCCAATGGTGTAGATCGACTCCTCCATAAGCCAGCAACGCAGGATTCGGGATTCTTTTCAACTTGCTTTCTTCCTGTTGCTTGAGTTGGGTTGGGAGAGCGTTAAACAACTTAGCTTCAGATGTTTTTTTGTAAAACAATGCAGTTGTGTGAGCTGGTAAATTCAAACGGGGCTTAAAATGTATCGAGGATGTTTTCCTTTAATGTAGCTCAGCGTCTTTGTGTTAGCCGGAATAGTAAAAAACTCTCTGTCTTTTAAGCAATCAAGTTTATTCAAAACGTGAACAATTGTTTTCCCACTTTTTATTCACGAGTATCATCAGGGGTGTTTAAATGTGGTTAAAACATATCTACAAGTATTGATTTTGGGTTGTTAAATAGGTAAAACATCATATTCAACATATATATTCAGCGTATATTCAACATATTTCAAAACATTAAACATATCATGAAAATTACAGCCGGCCCTGTGAACATATCATACTTAAAATTGCAGTTTTATAAACCTAACCTTAACTTTAGGTTAGGGAAACTGCATTTATTTTCAATTTAATGTGATGTTTTTGAAGTGAAATATGTGTCTTGTATGATGTTTTACCTTTTTAACGATCTGAGCTCAAAAGTTAATGATATGTTTTTACCAGATTTGTATGGCGTTGATGGTGCCCCTGAATAAATAGGGGCAGAACAATCGATTGCATTTTTAATCAACTGAATTGCTCAAGATGGTGAGCTTTTTCATTACTTTACACAGCAATTCTTAGTAGTCAACAGCAAAAATGTCAGCCAGAATTTGAAATGGACATAGTTTGTCTATGTCACCAGTGGATTGCGCTGCTTTCAAGTAATTATTTCAGCTATGGAACTTAAGCTTAATTTTTTGAATCCATAAGTCAGGGAGCAAGTGTTGTTAGCGTTGTTTGGTCCTTGTGCCACCTAAGTGTTGAAGTATTCCCTCCTGAAATCCTAATTTTAATTAGATCTGTAGTGCACTCTGTTGGTGACTCAGTATAACTACTTCCTCCTCCAATCTGAGTTATCCCTAAAGTTGGCACACTTTTTATAGTAATGGATATAAAACAAAGTTTCTTGCAAGCGATATCTGAGCAAACAGTGTTTTGCTCAGAGGTTGTGACTTTGTGATGCCAGTGGGTAAAGTCTGATATTTTAAAGTGTAAGTGTTATTCACCTTAAAGCCTGTAACTTGACTCCTGTTTCGTAAATAGAAAAATTTAGTCGAGCTTTAAGTTTTTTCCTGATCACTCAACTAAAAAAATTCAAGAAAACAACCTGTCTTAATATTTTACACACTAATAAATCTTTTTTCGATGTTGAAATATTTCTTCTTATTTGATTATAAAATATATCCTTGTCAATTGAACACAAGAGCTAACCTAACTAACAGTATTTGCAGCTGCACGAGAAAACAAACAGTCGGTGTTGGTCAAGCCAGGAGGGGAGGGAAACTTCCCCTCTCTTCCCCCCTTGCAGCCAATCAGCACAAAGGAAACAGCCAAGTCCATCCTGGCAAAACCCCCTAATGGGATCAATGTTCCTGACTCCCTTATCATGACACCTATCAGTGACAATGAGCCACCAAAGGTAAGCCATGTTGGTTTGAAATATAGTTAAGATATAGTTAAAATATATCATGATTTTATCAAAAACCTGGAATGTTTGGCAACACTGTTCTACTAAGGCACTCTACCCTTCTGTGCTAAAGTGCTGGATATCATACTTAGAATACATTTAGGAATTAGAAATTTCCTGTTTTATAGTAAAAATTTAAAAAGAAAGGTATAAAATTATCTGGTAATGCCAAATGATTCAAATGTTGGTTTCAAACCTCAAGGGTCCATTTTCAAGTCGTGGTCAAGCTAATTTAAAACATTCCTCTTTGAGTTTGATAGTCTTGAAGAGACGTCATCACACTAATATAACAAAAACACAACATTTATACGAACTGACAAACATTAAACATAAATTTACAAAAACTGGCCAGTATTTAATTGAATCAGCCAGATTCAACTTCAGATCAGATCAGATGATTCAACTTCCGTCGAGGACACTTTATGTGCAGTTTTATTAAATACTGGCCAGTTTTTGTAAATTTATGTTTAATGTTTATCAGTTCGTATAAATGTTGTGTTTTTGTTGTATTAGTGTGATGACGTCTCTTCAACACCATCATACTCAAAGAGGTATGCTTTTAATTAGCTTGACTACAACTTGAAAATGAACCCTTGAGGTTTGAAACCAATGGTCGTTTAAACCAACATTTGAATCAGTTGAAATTTTACCAGGTAATTTTATTATACCTTTCTTTGATAATATACAGTGATTCAGAGGCTGTTCAATCATAAAAAATTTTTACAGTATTGACCTGTTTAATTTTCTATGTTATATTAATTATATTGCTTATTTGAGTTGATCGGGTTTGCACAGAGAACTTGACTATGCTGAAAGAACTCTTAAGATAATTTGAGGATCAGTCAAGATGTTTTATTTCAGTCACATCTAACTCATCATGCCTCTCGTGTTTTCCAGAAGCACGAAAAAATATCGGATGAGATGACAATCGAGAGGACCTCGAGCACCGAGGAGAAAGGAACCGGAACCGGAATGAACAGTTTGAGGTTGGACGAGGACAAAAGTTTGAGTGTTACCTCGATTCCCTCGAGGAGAGGAAGCGAGAAAGGCGAAGAAGTCGTTTTAGACGGGGAAGTGACAGTGCGACGACTGGGACCCGACAAGGAGGAAACAGATGAGAGAAAAGGAGACGAGAAAATGGACGATGAGGTGAAGATAGAAGTGATAAAACCGGAAAGGCAAAAACTTCCCCCTCCGAGATATCAGAAACCAGAGGATCTTAACCCGATGGAGGTGCTGGAATGGGACCACCAGGGAGTGGGGAAACTGCCAGGCAGCAACATCAAGGTAAGTCTACCACTAGCTGAGATCATTGGCTTTGAATCTGAAGCAGACCTTCCATTGTATTATCAAATGTGTACCAGGTTATCAGTAACCCAGGATTCAAAGAGCTCTTAGTTATAGTGAATTGCCAACATGATGTGTTGATTTCTCTTATTAATTTAGGTATCAGGAGGAGGTAATATATCATTTAGTGACACAGAAAACAATAAGTCAATCTAAAAGAATTAAGTCAAATCTAAGAAGAACGTCAGTCTTACGGTCTAAGTCAATCTATGTTGTGTTTTTGATTTATGAAATATAGAATACAAAATGTTATCGTAAATAGCTAAAAAAAAGGGGTTTACATGTCAACATTCAATTCTGGGTCACCCAAAACTAGTTACAGCTGGGCCATAAGAATGGGAGGTCTATTAATTATTTATAGTCAAAGCTGAGATGTAAGATGCTGGCTTTGAAGAGTTGAAAGCCTTAGCAAAGCTGGCACGGGTCTCAATCTTGGGATTTTATGTAGCATGTGAAGGGTTAATTGATTGTCATAGTATTGTACTTGTATACTGTGAGAAATATATATTTATCACAAATATAACTAGAGTTGCTAAGATCAGTTACAATGTTCCTATTAATATTTTAATTCAAATGTTTCTAAAAATTAATCGAACTTCATAGCAGATTAGGGACACATTTACTTTTGTAAATTTTTATTGAAAATTTATGACCAAATTAACGATTGTCGTTACTTTTTGAGAATTTCTTAGACATTTTTTTTTAATCTTTGATTGTCCAGGAATTATTTTTAAATAACCAAACTTGTAGCTGTAGGATGGATCAATTATGATAACATTTTTAATTCGTCATTAAAATAAATAGTTTGCTGATGCAGTGAATCTGTTTTACAGTTTAGAATCAACGAGTATGGGTTGGATCTTGTACTAGACAGCAACAAAGACGAGTCTTCCTCAAACACCCCCAACTCGAGTCGACGCAACTCGGACGACAAACCACCTGATCAAGGTAAAATCTGTGAGCTAAGTGTTCAGTATTTGTACATAAATCTGAATCACTCGATACATGAAATTAGAATACATAATATATATGTCAGCATTAAAAAAACAGGATTTGTAATGATAGAGCTCAAGCTTGGAATTAATAAAAAGTCAATAAGTGGAGAAAGCAATACCGAGTGATGTTTGGACGGATTTCTTCAGTACTTGATGCGGATCAGGTTGAAGGGAGAAGAAAAATCTCTCTAGTTGCCCTGTCTTCTTTTCGTTAAGAAATCTGCTTGGCTTATTATTATTGTTGGCTGGATCAGAATTTGATCCAAAATGAGACATGTTTTGTAATTGGCTGACCATGCACTGGCTACAAAACCTTGTCCCCAGAAGAGAGATTTAATTTTTTGTCATACTTGCCCTTTTTTCAAATATTTTGTCAGTTGATTTCATCGCACTCATTTCATAGGATAGGAACATACGTTAAGCTCAAATCTGATGCCCTCTCATGTCAACACATCCTTCTCTGTGCTGCCGGCATTATTTTGAAATCATAAAATGGAATCAACTGACTAGTTTGAAACATATCAGTTTTTCAATCAACTTGTAATTTAAAAAATAACAGAACCAATTTTTTTTACATCTCTGTTGCTGCTAAACATTTAATCTACTTCTGTTCTCACAGAAAACAAGAATACCAAAGAAGCCAGTTCCCAGGACGTACTCGGGGGAGAAGGAACAGACAAGATCTACTGCTGCGAAGGCTGCGGCTGTTACGGACTCTATACAGAGTTCCTGATGGACACTCGCTTCTGCAGTGTCGCCTGCAAGAAGTTTGTTCTCGTCAAGAACGAAGTGAAGAAAAAGCGACAGGAGGACAAGATAAAGGAGTTGCGGTTGAGGCAGAAACGGCGGAAGATTAAAATCCTCGCTCAGCGCGCCAAGCGAGGCAGTATCGAGCAGAAAGCGGCTAAAGAATCGGATGAAAACAAGGTAAAGTTTTTGAAATTATAGTTATACCTTTTTTTTTAAAACTAGATCCCTCCATGAACTTGGACAACCTCTTGTCTTTAAATCCTACAATCCTTTTCATGCTAAGGAAAGTCAAATAAAAAAGGTAATCTTTTTTTGGAAATATTTTTAGGTTAGTACAGTGATTAATTTGAATTTATTTCAAATCACAAATGAGATGAAGTTGGCTTGCAACTTACACCCAAATTATTGACTTTGTATCAAATAAACGGAGTGCAATCATTTTAAAACCATGAAGCTAATCATTTTAGCCTTATTACTTTCAGATGTAGTAGCTAGATCTCACTACCAATTCAGTAATCATTTGTCACACTTTCATTACCATTTAGTCTCTTTGCCCGAAGTGTGGAAATAGTTAAAAAGTTAACTTAAAAATTGCTCATTGTAATTTGAAAAAAGACTTGTTATTTTATTAGAATGCTTCTTAATCTCTTTCCTAGCATCCAGGTAAATTCCTCACAGACTCTTTCCTCTGTATTCCTCCCCCCCCCCCCCAAAACATTCCTTTTCTACTTCTTCAAACATTTTTCCCTTCTGATTCTCCGCCCTAGTCCAAAGCCCCTACAATAACTTCAATTACTTCCCAATGTACTGGAGTTCCAATTTCAATGCGCTGTACCTTTTCATTAGAATGACCAAGGGGAAGACGAAAATTGGGGAAACAGGCTCGGATCAGTTTCAAAGTCACCAGCCATGAAAAGATACAAAAAGTTAATGGAACTACAAAAGAAGTTGAGAAAATCGTCGGAAGGCAATGCAAAGGGGGATGTTTCCGAGACCGAAGACCTCTTTCACGGGAGTGACTCGGAGTTCAGTTCGGTCTTATCTCAGTCCCCAGCCCTGAGTGAAGACGATGACAGGACCGTAAGTATCGGGAGAAGTTGCAGCTACAAAAACCTGTCACTTAAGTGTAAAAGTTACAATGCCATCATTGACTTTTCCAAGCCAGAAACAGATTCCTCTCACCTTACTGTTATTTTTCATTTTTATTTCAACTAATTTCTTTTATCATAAATCTTGATTTTCATCAACAACAGTATTAGGGGTGTGCGAATAGTGATTTTTTGGTTCAAATAGAATAGTTTATAACTATTCCGAATATCGAATATTTTCGAAACGAATATTTATGTTAATGGTTATTCGTTCAGTTGAGATCAAATTTTAAATCGCAGCATGTAAGTATAAATACCCTTTCGCATATAATAAAAAGCCAGACCAGTAAACTTAACCTAAATTTTAAGATAATTTACAATTGCCATTTACTTACAGCAAAGTTTATTTGTTTTACATTATAAACAGCAAGCTAATTCATTAATTATTATCATAAGCTTAAGTTGTCAAACCAACATTGTACTGTTATCTAAAAATGACCATTTTAATCACGTATCGAAAATAAACACGCTCCGCCTGATTCGTCAGATTTCAACAAAATAAAACCAATTTTTGATCATTCAACGTTTCTATTTCTACGTAATTGCTTATTTGAAAAATAAAGAAATCTGAGCGATTGAAACAAACACGCGATAGACGTTTTCGAGTTACCTTTAACAACAACTAAACTTCAAAAGCAAAAGCAGACGAAGTTTAGAACGACGACGAAATTCGAAAACGAAAAGACAAATAATAAACAGGTCCGCCAACTCTTTGCCAGCTCAAAATTATTGCACTTCATCGTGTCAAAGTTGGAAGCGATGGTGATCCTGGATTCCGTTTAAGATATTTATGGCCTGAAAAAGTCGTACGAAACACCAACACGACTATTTATTAATGGGGTATTCACGGGACATTTCGTTTTGGCAACTGAAGACGACTGTGGACTATCGGTCATCGGTGAACTCTGATTGGTCTTGATTGCAATTTTCTCTTTTACCAACACAACTGATGTTTCGTCGGTATCGGATACTGGTCGAGACAAAACTGATGAAGGATGGACTATTATTTTTTATATAATTTAATGCTGTGATAGGAGAATTTATCTTACGAAAAAATTCGTTGTCGCTTCGGGTATTGTGCAGTATATTAACCTAAGTACTGCACGACTGATCAACACGGCAGAGGGAATTTGGTGGCAAAACTGTGATGTCAGTATTATTTTACAGCAGCTATTCATCTGTCGTCTGTCCACGTGAGGACGCAACTGTTTCTAATGTAAAAAATGGATTCGTAGTTGTTTGCAACTACAAAAAAACGTACTTTTATTTTGAAAATGGGTACGTTTTCACCTACTTTTGATTTTATGCCAGTCCTTTGAATATTCGATTCGGTCATATCGAACTTCTTTGCAATCTCGAATCTAATTGAATATCGTGATATTCGATTCGAAAAAGTTCGAATATTCGCACACCCCTAAACAATATTGATAGTTACTGTTAAGTTTAATTAAGATAAGAGTATAAATGGCTAAACATGTCATGGCTCATGTTTTTCTATATCTAATATTTATAAATGATGCAGTTTTTTTGCTTTTTGTTTAGTTTGAATTTAATTACGATATTCATTCAATTTTTTTGCCCTTCTTTTGAATGTCTTTAGTTACTGTTGTCATTTCTGCCTTTTTAATCAGGTCTTCAAACTACTCTCTTCACTCAATTCATCTATCAAAAGAGTCAAAATATAACAAGGTTTCAATAACTCCATCTGTCCAATACCTCTTTGATACAGTTATCACATGGTGTACTAATTGCTATCCTTACGCTTGTCTGGGTGAAAAAAAGTATCTTCCATCCTAGAAATAACTTTATTTCCAAGATCTGGGTCCATATAAATCCCTGATATTTGTACTCATTTAATTTCATGATCTACCTTAAGGTTAGGCTTGTGTGTTAATCAATTTTTGCAATCCATGTTTTACAATACAAACTGAAATGATTGTAAATTATTATTTAATGATGATTAGGATTTTCCCTAGCTCCTCTTAACGATTAAAACAATAGAAAATAAATATTACACACAGTATCTAACACATTGATATTAATTCAAAGATTAAATTCATTATTTTCACCCTTTAACACTTAATATTTCATAGATTACTCCAATATATATTTTCCCACAGGCTAACTCAGACCCTAGCTGGATGAATTCATCAGGAGAATTCATGTGGTCGACGTACCTTCAGAAATGCTGCAACAAGAGCAAAGCTGCCCCCATGCGGCTCTTCAAAGACCCTTTCCCCTATGGTAAAAATGGCTTTAAGGTGGGCATGAAACTGGAAGGAATTGACCCGGAACACCAAGCGATCATTTCTGTCTTGACTGTTGCTCAAGTCAGAGGTATGAAAAAGTCTCAAGTCTGAATTTAAACCTTAATTGCATCATCTTAAATGTGTTGAAATTATTTATTTAGGTAGTTGACTAGTATGATTTTATTTGTGATCTATGACAGAAAACCTTTTAAAGAGGTACCTTTGCTTGTAAATTTGCCTTGTTTTATTTTTTTTATTTGACCCTTCCATAAACCTGTGTTAGCAAATTATCTCAGGCATAGACACAGACTAAAAGTACCTGTGAACATCAGAGATACAGGCTCTTGCAGACCTTTATTTGAGGAACTTAAGATATTGGCCTTTCCTTCCTTGCGTACATTGATTTGCCTTTATACTAAGGGAAATTGAATGTTCAAATATTCATTAACACATTGACTGCTAACATTTTTTTAATATACCGCCACATAGCTGTAAAGGTTTATTGCTAATTCACAAAGTTTATGGTTATGGAAGGTCAGTCATGCCGAGTAAATGTTTTATCGGGCCACTTCCGGTTTGTAGGATGACGTCAAAGATTTGGTCGTCTTTAGACGTCTTCAGCCTCACTGGTTGGATTAAAAATATTAAAAAAGTTTTTCACGTGGTTTATATGTATATACTATACAAATATTGGTTTGTTCAGTTTTTCTAGTCAGTTGTAAGTTCGACTATGTCACCATATACCACATAAAATCGTGAAAAAAAAAACAAAAAAGAAGACGTCTTTAGACGTCCTAAGGTTTACAGCACAGACAAAAACTCAAAATCTCAAAATTTACTCATCTTATTTACACACTATCTGTAGGATGAACAAAACACATGCAAACTAACAAAAATCCTCACAGGAATACGTTAAAATAGGATGGTAGCACGTGCCAAACTGCTTTGATTGCATGGAAACAATCCCACATGTCCGCTAGGAGCGCCGCTAACTGGAGAGCGGAAACTGCAAGCGACTGTGATGACGTTAAACTATAGTATGTCCCCCAGTGGCTGACAGAGTTTCAATCCCCTACTACCAAAACTGAGTCGACAGTAAGTCTGTTTGATAAACCTTGCATAAGGACGTCTTAGGACGTCCTTCGCTATTCATCAATGAATCGAAGACGTCTAAAGACGTCCTACGCGGACAAAGTGTTAATCGTTTACTGTCAATGCTTGGGATACTTTTAGAATGTTTTTATTTGTGATAGAACATAATATTAAATTGTTTCAAAGTTTTAGATTTAATCTAAAAAAATAATTTCTGCTTGAGTACTTTTTTCATGTTAATTCTTGTTACATTTTATATTGTTACTTAATCTCTAGTGTCATTTAAAATGACTGTGTGTTAAGTGCCAACGGTCAGTGAAGATTAACTGTTTTCAAAGACTGCTATAAAAATGAAATATCGTTAATGTTGCGACTTAATTGGCATTTGTTGTTTTGTAGCATTGTTAAAATGAAATAAATAAATTTGAGCTAGTGCTAATGAGAATTGAGTCAAGCTTGGGGTTATTTTTTGTAATTTGGATATATTCATGTTTTAGCAAATTTCCCCCTTTAGGGAAGTAGCTATTGCCGTAGGCGGGGTGTTTGTAAAATATTGTACTCAAACAATATTTTCCTTTAAATATGTTGAATGCTGACATAGGCTATACAAAATAAAGCCTATGGAAATTCGCTGAGGTCGCAGGTCTGCTGCGACGGGGGTGTTTCATTTATCTCTAGGCCTGAATTATTTTTTTATTAGGCTACTTATTACATTTTTTTACATACTCTGGTCTTTTCTGTATTTTAATCGTTACATTTCACAAATTTACTTTAGTAATTTCATAATTCGTAAAATTCGAGGCAATTCTAATTCCGCCCGATTCATCCCAGGTCACAGGATAAGACTGCATTTCGATGGGTATCCGGATTGCCACGACTTCTGGACAAACTCGTACTCGCCGGATATCTTCCCGCCGGGCTGGTGCGAGCGGAACAACCACACGCTGCACCCGCCGCGAGGCTACACCGCCGAGAACTTCAGCTGGAACACGTACTTGAAGCAGTGCCGCGCCCAGCCCGCTCCCAAGTCCCTGTTCCCCCCGCTCCAACGCGGTATGTAGGCCTACGTGTAACACCTATACCGAAACCCCCGGTCTTACAGACCTCAGGGAAATTTCACTTGTCGATATTAGCAACACTGCTGAAGCGCTGGCGCTACCCCTCTCAGTACCTTCCTCCCTCCCCTTCCCCTTGACCTTCGCACAGTTTTTTTTTCCATGTGAGTGGTTCTTCCGTACTTGACTTCCCTGATTTTCAATTACGTGCCAGTCTGAGATACTGCAGGTTTCGGTTCCCGTTAGTCTGTTACCCATTACTTCTTATATAAGGGAGTCCACCGACTGAGGCTTTGGTTACTGATTATTTATTTGCCGTTCATTATTTTATATTATGGGAGTCTCACTACCAAGGGTTTCGGTTAACATGCCACAGTGAGGGTTTCGATATAGGTGATAAGTGAACTGTTGCTAGTTATTGATTTATTTGTTTTATTTTTTTTCTTTTTGAGCTGTTTTTTGAGAAATGATTTTAGGTTGCAACGTTCAATCCATACAGTTTTTTGATACATTTTCGGTACTTAGGTATTATATGGAGGCCAATATTTTTTAGAGATTTTGATTACTGGATACCAAAAATAACCATATTATAATTGAAAAGAACATACTTTAATTGACTTACTGTCCAATTTTTACATAATTATGATGAGCGCTCTTTATGTTCTGCCTCTCAGAAGACAGCGATGTTGGAGAGGATTGGGTTGAATGCATCACCTTCGCTAGCGGCCACACGTGGTCGCCACATGTAAGGCAAGCCTTATACAGCGTGCTGCGGCGGTTATGTTAGGTTGGGTTGTCATAAATATGCTAGTAGGACTTTCCTCATTTCGTTACGAATCCAATGATACCAGATGAGTCATATTTTCGCCGGTGACAGGTGATGCGCGTGCTCCGGTAAACGACCTGACCCTGGCCTACTTGGAAGGGATTTGGCAGGCAAAAGTATGATTCATCTGGTATCACTGGATTCGAAACAAAACGAGGAAAGTCCTACTAACATAATTATGATAACCCAACCTAACATAACCGCCGCAGCGCGCTGTATAAGCGTGGCCTCCGTATAATACCAAAGAACCAAATTTTTTTCGTGGAAGGGGGATAGGTTTAGAAATTTCCACGGACATGCATTCAGCTTATCATACACCCTTAAGGTCGCGGTATTATCAAAAAGCAAATTGTTTTGGCAATTAGCAGGATTTGAACCCGGAACTGCCCAGACAGTTGACAGTTGTATAAATTGTTTTATTGCAGACTGTTTGCACATTTTAAGATTAACTTATCTCTTCATCAGGTCTAAAATTGGGCATTGTCTCATACAGTCACAAAGAATCACTTTGTTTGACAGTATTTGAAATTTAAAACAATAAAATAGAAATTTATACACTTCTGCATGTACATATTTCAAAGACTACCTTAAAAACGAGCATGAAGCATCTGGCAATAGATCCAGCAGAATTTCTGGGGTTTACAGGCCTTCAGTATTTATTTTTGTTTGGTATTACTCAAGGGCGTCTTTACCATTGCTTTTTACTAGAGGTGTGCGAATAGTGATTTTTTGGTTCGAATCGAATCAAATCGAATAGTTTATAACTATTCCGAATATCGAATATTTTCGAAATGAATATTTATGTCAATGGTTATTGGTTCAAATGAGATCAAATTTTAAATCGCAGCATGTAAGTATAAATACCCTTTCGCAGTAAACCTGTATACTCAGCAAATTACAAAGCATTTTTTAGCAACTATTCAATAATTAATATAATGTTCTCAAAACTAAAGTGTTATTTCATTGTGTTTTCTTTACTCTTGTCCTTACTTTCTCCCTCCCCTCCCTGTATTTATCCTATTTAATTATTAATAGCATTATAACAAGTCAAAATAATATAGGTCAAATATCAATTACTATGGTACACAAAGGTACAACTAATCAATTGTTAAGAATTTAGAAATTTATTGATTCCCCTTAAGCATAGGTAATATTCATTTGAATAAGCATAATTAGGCCTATAGCAGCAATTTCAGGATTTGGCTACTTAACAATTCCTTTTCTACTGCAACCTTAATTTGTTCACTTTTAGGCCTCTGCATCCCTTTGTTCCTTTTCCTTTTAATGAACCAATAAATTATTTGATCAGGGACTAGGCTTAAGGGATTAGACCAAAGAATTACATATAAAACTTGGTTCACCAACTACTTCATCTATACTTATTTAATTCACGAGCAGTTTTTTTGTTACAAAGACTCCTCCTAAACCACCGAACCGATTTTCATGTTTTTGGTGTCATTGGAAAGAGCTAAGCGTGAAGTTTTGCAGGAAATAAAATTTAAAAAGGTTTGACTAAAGGGAAGAGCCCTAGACGCCCTTAAAGTTTCGTATTAGTCCATAAGATTTAGCATGGGAATAGAAATTTCAAATAAAGCAGCTGATTGGACCAAACAAAGTTTTTCAGCAAAGCCAAATGATGTTAATGGAATTGAAACCATTGCATGTAGAGCTGGAGGCATTTCAGTTGATGGAAGATATAAATAAGTAAACTATTATCCTAACTAGAGGCTTGAAGGGGCTAATAGCCCCTAAGCAAAATCCTTCTTTACTATAGTACAAAATACCTTTTTAGAAAATAGGCTTTTAGGTCCACACAATTATGATTATATCTAGCATTTGGTTTTAAGTAAACAAAGCAGACCTTTTTAAATCCCAATGTTTTAAAATGATAGCTATTTTACGTTATTTCTCATTTTATAGCAAACTTAAAGCGATTTCAGTATTTTCCCCGAGTCCCTGGGATGGAGACCTTCAATTTCAGCCCCCTCCCATCATCCTGCGACATTCCAAACGCCCACAATTTCGGCGCAAAAATTTTCCTTACGTAATTATATATTATATAAATAACTTGGTATTAAATCTGCATCGTTATAACATAAACTAAACAAACGTAATTAACTTTTTGTAATTTTAAACTATGAAAAGACTCAAGCCCTTAATTATTATAAAATCAGAAAATCTTAAATTAAAATATGTTTTGTTATAGTACATTGAACGTGCATAGTTAGCTGCATTTTGAAATAAATCCCACATGTCAACATCTACCTTATGGCTTTGAATCAAGCATTAGCACCACATGTTTAATGTAAACAAAGCAGACGTTTTACAATCCCAATGCATTTTAAATGGAAGATATTTTTCGTTATTTCTCATTTTCTGGTAGATTTGGACATAATCTGATAGTTTTCCCGACCCCCTGGTACCAAGACCTTTAATTTGAGCCCTCTCCCACCATCCTGCGAGCTGTCTAACTCTCACAATTTTGATTTAAAAAAATCGCTTACAGAATTAATAATATAGATACAACTCTGTGGCACAGCTGTTTTAATTTCAAAAGATGTAAACAAATTAAACCCCATGTTGTTTTAATGGGAAAAGTTTTATTCTGTTGCGAATTTATGGTAAAAAAATAAGAAAAATGAATAGTTTTCCCTCAAAATTCACGTCAAGATCTTTAAAATAAGACCCCTCCCATCCTTCTACGGCCATCCAGTCACTCACAATTTCTTTACAAAAATTTGACTTACGGAATTATATATATAGATACATACTTAAGGTCAGAATTCAGTTTTAAAAACATTTATTTTGAATCACATGTGTGAAGATCTTAATATTTACATATGATTATATTCCAAAGAAAAATACTAAAAGGAGAAATAAATTCTTATGTATAAATTCTATAAATATAAATAAAATAAAAAAGAAACAGACTTAAAATTGATTATAAGTAGATTTATTGAACAATTTTAGTTCGGTTTAAGATTAAGACGGGTCATACGCTACTTAGGGCCGCGAGACATGGACATCTCCTTAAAGATGACTGAGTATTCACAAAACATATAGTTTTAAAAAGCTTTTGTAAAAAATTTCAGTATAACAGGAAGTTTGACCATATAATTAATAAAATAGTTCTAGAATACTGGACCATAATTATTTTTATTTTGAAATCAATACATAACAATTGCTCGATTTCGAGCAACAGGTTTACTAGTATTTGAAGAAAGCCTTACAATTTTATTTGTACATTAATGCCTGAGAACAAAGATTTTGATTCCCCTAAAGTAATACTATAAAATAATAATAAGTCAGACCAGTAAACTTAACCTAAATTTTAAGATAATTTACAATTGCCATTTACTTACAACGAAGTTTATTTGTTTTACATTATAAACAGCAAGCAAACTCATTATTATTATCTTAGGCTTAAGTTGTCAAACTAACATTGTACCGTTATCTAAAAATGACCATTTAAATCACAAATCAAAATAAACACGCTCCGCCTGATTCGTCAGATTTCAACAAAATAAAACCAATTTTTGATCATTCAACGTTTCTATTTCTACGTAATTGCTTATTTGAAAAATAAATAAATCTGAGTGATTGAAACAAACACGCGATAGACGATCTTGAGTTAATAACAACAACTAAACTTCAAAAGCAAAAGCAGACAAGTTTAGAACGACGACAAAATCGATCGTTGGACGAAATTCGAAAACGAAAAGACAAATAATAAACAGGTCCGCCAACTCTTTGCCAGCCTAAAATTATTGTACTTCATCGTATCAAAGTTGGAAGCGATGGTGATCCCGGATTCTGTTTAAGATATTTACGGCCTGAAAAAGTCGTACGAAACACCAACACGACTATTTATTTATGGGGTATTTACGGGATATTTCGTTTTGGCAACTGAATACGACTCTGGACACTGTCGGTAATCGGTGAACTCTGATTGGTCTTGATTGCAATTATTCTCTCTTTTACCAACTCAACAACTCAACTGATGTTTCGTCGGTATCGGATACTGGTCGAGACAGAACTGATGAAGGATGGACTATTATTTGTTATATGATTTAATGCTGTGATACAAGAATTTATCTTACGAAAAAATTCGTTGTCGCGTCGGGTATTGTGCAGTATATTAACTAAGTACTGCACGACTGATGAACACGGCAGAGGGAATTTGGTGGCAAAACTGCGATGTCAGTTTTATTTTATAGTAGCTATTCATCTGTCGTCTGTCCACGTGAGGACGCAACTGTTTCTGATGTAAAAAATGGATTCGTAGTTGTTTGCAACTAAAAAAAGTACTTTTATTTTGAAAATGGGAACGTTTTCACCTACTTTTGATTTTATGCCAGTCCTTTAAATATTCGATTCGGTCATATCGAACTTCTTTGCAATCTCGAATCGAATCGAATACGATATTCAATTCGAAAAAGTTCGAAGTTCGAATATTCGCACCCCCCTACTTATTACCATTTTCAACTTGATACATGGATACAAATTATATTCATAAGAATTTTTGTTTAACAAAGTAGTTTTTTTAGGACGTTAATCATAATTTTATCCTCAATGGCACTCTGTCATCGTATGTAAACCCACCCTATAATTTTCTGTAAAAAAAATTGTTTGGTAATTTTACCTTACATAGGTTTTGCCTCAATTCATTTCAATTAAATAAAGATCTTTTCCAAGGAATTTAAAAATAAATTTCCTACCTTTTTTTTAGTTTTGTATACATTTTTAATTAATGAATAAGCAATATGATATTTAAATCGTTATTTTAACTTCAATCATAATCATCAGTTATGTTCGGATAAGCAATACGATATGTGATGTGAAAGTGAAAAGGGACCTCAAGTGAAAAGGGACCTTTTCGGAATTTTCAGGTTTTGAGTTATTAACATCCTGAAATTCTGCATTAAATTACAAACAATTTGACATATAATTTATAGTGCTATGCATTTTAGGAAATCAAGGCCCAAAACTTCAAACGTTCACAGAAAACTTATTATTGATATTTAAGACATGAATTTGGAATTAAAATAAAGCTGAAAACTAGATCTTTAAATCTAAACTGAAACAGACGTGATACACTCACAATTTCATTGTTAAAAAAATTAAAAAGTGAGAAGTTTAAAAAGGGACCTCAAGTCGGAGGGCAGAATACTGAGGAATAAAAGAGAATTACACTGTCAAGACGGTGATTTTTGGACTCAGACAATGTTCTTCTACAGCGAAAAACTTGAAGTAGTTCACTTATCCACCGATAGATGTCAGGAGAGACTAGTTTTGTAATGCCCCTGACGACACTGTCAGTACGGGTCTGCACATTTGGGAAATGGGACCTGAAGTCGCCCGCCATGTTATTTCCCATATAAGCGACTTGAGGTCCCTTTTCGTTTGCATGACATAGGCTACTAAATCGATTATTTTCTAGTATTAATCGGATTCTTATCGCTAAAATAACCAAATGAATATGTACAGGAAAGATTAAGGAATCATATTCACTTGAAACCTAAAAATCAATATTTTTGACCCGATTCGACTAAAATGCCCGTACTGTAAAATTTACTCAGGCGACTTGAGGTCCCTTTTCACTTTCCGCATCACATATATGAATACCTATTTCATTACCCATAAACAACTAGTTTCATTTCCGACAGCCGCTGTGTCCGAGCCAGTTCCGGGTGGGGATGAAGCTGGAGGCGGTGGATCTGAAGAACTCGTCGCTGATCTGCGTTGCCAGCGTCAGCAACCTGATCGACAACCGGCTGCTGATCCACTTCGACAGCTGGGGCGACGTGTACGACTACTGGACCGACCCCAGCTCGCCCTACATCCACCCGGTCGGCTGGTGCGAGGAGAACGGGCATGACCTCACACCGCCCAACAGTACGTATCAGAGCCAGGGGTTAATTTCAGTTGGAGCACACTGGAGCATAGCTCCGGAACTTCTAAATTCACAGGTGTGGCTCCGGACCTTTTTTTCTGATAATGTCATTTATTAATACTGTCTGTAAAGCAATTTTTGTGAAAGTGTCCTATTCTTTCCAATTTGGGAATTTTGTATTTCCATAAGTCAACTCAATTTTGTATACTTTACAACTTTATTTTCCTTTACATAGTTAAACGCACGGTAGTGTACGCGTGTACTGGGTACGTTTGGCATTACTCGTTCCAACGTCGTTGTTGTAAAACCTCATGCAGCAAATAGTTTGTCAAGCCTAGTCCTGATTGGTGTCTTACATTTAGTTGCTTGTATATATATGAATGTCTTTCTTTTTTCTTTAAAAACAAGCATTCCTTCCAACTTCGAAATAATAGTTGTTACGACCTTAGACATTCCTTGGCTTTAACCATTCCACAACATAAAACCACATTTTATGAAAAACAGACTTTCTTCAATGTAGTCAAACTTTTTAATTCCCTCCTGAATTCCATTAAAGCCTCGGCCAGGTTTAAAAGAAAGTTACGGTCTTTTTTGGTTTCCAAGGAGTATTACAGTGTTCAGGATTACCTTACTGATAATTAGGAGAGATTTGTTTTCATGTTATATGTAAGCATCATATACATTCATTGAATTTTTTTATCATTTCTGTACATTTGTATGACGTTTGTCCATGCTTGTTATGACCAAGTTTATGACAGTAAAATATTCTTGATTCTTGAGTCAGATGCGCCCTTGTTTGACGATAGTATACCGCCACCATGAGTCGTGAGTGGCACTAACGCAAACAGCACTGGAGATCACAACCTACACGAATACTATAGCGCAAGTACACTCTAGCCGCGGCAGGGCAAAACCTAGCTAGCGCAAAAGTGC
Organism: Flexamia atlantica; assembly: GCA_035578135.1. Lineage (NCBI taxonomy): Eukaryota > Metazoa > Arthropoda > Insecta > Hemiptera > Cicadellidae > Flexamia > Flexamia atlantica. The sequence continues at coordinate 15,191,230 of JAQJVK010000014.1, read as the reverse complement.
ACACACACCTTTATATTACACAGTTGTCATAAACGATAAAAATGTACCAAATTTAATTGAAATTTATAAAAATTCTCTCTGGAACGACCTCAGACCCACCATTCTGCAGGGGATATTCCGAATACCCCCCCGGCCCCCGGTGTGCCATAGCTCTGGTACTTTTTCGTTTAGAAATTAAACCCTGATCAGAGCCCCCCCTCCAAAGTAGTAGTGGCTCAAAGTAGTCCAAAGTACCAAAGTACCAGACAAAAAGTGGTACTAGACAAAGTGTTGGTAGTAGTAGTAGTGGTGGTGGTGTGGGTCAAAGTAGTGGCCCATTAACCCCTTAACCGCGACGCACAAGATAGCTCGTGGGAGAATTTTGTGCCGTTAACTGCGACGCACGAGATAGCTCGTACGTTGCGTAAGTGCCCTCCGCGCGACGCCCGAGTCTACTCAGATTTGACGTTCTCAGCTGATTTATTTCTCAGATTTACGTTTTTTCGTTGGTAGGACTGTGCAGTTGACCCTGAGAGGTAGCAGACCATTTGGTGCTACACTCTAGTGAAGTTTTCTGGAACTACGTCCACACCACGAGCTCTGCAGTATCGAATGTTGAGCTTGTTAGTTTGTTGTCGTCTCGGTGAGTGATAACATCGCGTGTTCGTGTTGATAAGACAAAACAGTCGATTACGTTGAACCGGTGTTATATTATCTGTTTCTTTTTATGTGCAATACTATCTGTTTTTATTGATGGCGATAAGTATGTGATTGAAATGGCCGATGACGAACTGTTACGATATCTGGAACTACCCTCATACCCAGAATCATTTCTAAACAGTGATAGAACAATAAAACCTTTGTACACAGTGTATATATATGTTTCAATATTTACTTCTTGTGACCATGTGACCAGAAAACATAGGACCAGACAACAAAAAAAACCGTTAGTAAATTTGATCAATAAAATATGTTATTATTTAATTATTAGTTAATTATTATTATTTATTTAAAAAATTTAAACATTAAATTTTCATTTATGTTTTTATGAATACTATTACAATGTTTTCTTTAACATTTCTCATAATTATTTGCTTCAAAATGCGTTTAAAATAAGGTTTCTTTCGAACGTTCGAAAACCACTGAAAACGGCGAAAAAACCCTGCGCTGGGGACTCGGCGAGCGTAAATAAACCCAGCGCTACTGATCACGTCAGCGCCGCGGCGCGCCAAATTACTCTGCGGTTAAGGGGTTAAAACAAGAGTGGGCGCTGGTTTTTTGGGCCCGTGGCCCAAAGTAGTAGCGGTAGTAGGAGTGGCTGTTGTATGGTATGTATGTCGGCAGAGGCTGTCCCTAGGGACTTTGCCGCCCTGGGCAAGATCGGCAACTGCCGCCTCCCCCCTTCTTCCAGTTCAGCTAGCCACATTCAATTCCAGTCACCACCTTTTCTTTGATTGATAACCAGATTAATTTGCATTGTCTCCCTAAACTTAAAAATGTGTATACTAAAACTATTTCATTCAATAGACTATTTTAAAATATGATAGATGGGTAAATGACAAATCCAAAGCGCCCCAGATTTCCTAACCATCTCAAAATAAATCGGCTTTTTTCATAGACTGAAGAGCATAGCAAAGTTATCTCCAATAAATAGGAATAAAACCACTACCCACCTTGGCCAAAACCTTCAGAAAAACACAAGATAAAACTGAGCTAATCTTTGATACCAAGCTACTTTTATGTTGTAAAACAAATGCCTGTTGTCCTATGCTGACAAGGCGAAAAGGCATGTTCATCATAATCTCCCCTTTTGGCCTCTGGGGTCTGCAACCCACAGTTACTGTTTTTATATTTAGACTTGACGTCAAATTGTAGGTTGATGTTGGTATTGCCATTTTCATTCTGGGACTTATTAAAGGTTTTAAATTATAAATTTCTAAACAAATTTTAAATGGCCCATAGATTGTGCATATTTACAGGTGAGTACCAGACAAAAAGTGGTACTAGACAAAGTGTTGGTAGTAGTAGTGGTGGTGGTGTGGGTCAAAGTAGTGGCCCATTAAACGAGTGGGCGCTGGTTTTAACAATACATAATACTACGCACAAAATTTTATAAATCTTAATATATTTTTGCTTAATCCACTAATTTTTTAATTCTTTAAACCTAACCTACAATAAACACACCAAGGTGTCCTATCGAAGTCAATTTAGTTTGAGTTTCTAATATTAAGCTAAGTTAACACTTATGGGAAAGTCATAGAGAAGAAGAGTGCATAATCTTATCTCACTTAGACTGTATAAAGTCCTAATGTGAAACACGTTTTAGGACTTTAAACTTTTAAAATAAAATCAGAAAACCATTTTTCAGGTACTGAAATAGCTCTTAACAATGTTATATGACATATCTACCACAAAACTGATTGTTAAAAATTTTTTTTCAGCATATAAAAACCCAAGTTTGTTTTCTTGGGAGCAATACCTGAAGGAGACCAAGTCACAGGCTGCCCCGGCCCGAGCGTTCAAGCCGCGCCCTCCCAACGCCTTCAAGCGGGGGATGAAATTGGAGGTAATAATCAACTGCTGTCAACGTCTTTTGGTTCTCTCATTATTTTTTTCACTCCATTTCCAGGTTCAAATAATTTTAAGCCTAGAGTCTAAACTTTGAATTATTTTGTCATGGTTTAAAATAGTTTTTTATTTAGTTTTTTTTAGTTTGATTTTACTAATTTGTTATAAAATCAATATGTGCACTATCAAAAATATGCAACATTGATGATTAAAATAATTTTTTTTATTATTCATGTTTGTTCCATCTATGTATTTGCAAAAATACTACTCAAGCATTGATCAATAATATTCTCTATGGTTGGTTTCGGTTTTAAGCAAAGCATTATAAAGTTTCTCGATAAAGACATAATATTTTAAATAAACTAGAGAATTTCTTGATTAGCTAGATAACACATAAGCACGTAGTAAAATAAACTAGATAACACAAGCTCGAAATTGATCAAAAGTCATATGGTAAAAGAATGGAGAATAATCAGCCTATTTATATACTTATAAAGTTTACTCAAAGGGCTAAATTCATTAACAAAATTATGGCTTAACTTCTGAAACTTTTAAAGTTAATTTGATCCACCGCAGGAATTTCTGGTAAATGTAAACAAATTTTTAGGGAACACCTTCATTTCCCCGTCCTCTTTTTTCTGAATTGTATATTCTTAACACCGGCAAAAGATCAAGCTCTGCTTACAGCATCATGTAGCTGACCAAGAGCATACACTGGCGCCCTGAGCAATGACTTCCTTTGTTTAGGGATTGCCGCTGCACCTAATTGGTAATTATCGCCAAAACAGATACTGTAGGGAACAGCTGTCTTTACAGGCAACCTTTCCTTTGTGGCAAAAAAACGTAAATGACGCATTATCTCTACCAGTCTTTTCATTCTTGAAATGCACCCAACGCAATGAAAACATTTTTAGTTTATTGGTCTGAGATTGGAAGGAGCATCAACTGTTACTTCGGGAGGGTGATGCCAGCGGTTGCGATCGTGGTTTTTCGACTCCTCCGACCAGTCAATGTTTGTCTTCTTCTGACCAGTGGCATTATAAATGCACCAAAACCAAAAATAGATTTGCTCAGGTTAATATAACTTCAAAAAACACTATGAGATATTGTAAACTACATTGTAAAACTGGTAACTGCAATGTTTAAGAGCTTTAAAAACTTCATAACATAACCTAAATTACATAATAAATCTTTTAAAAAAAGAAAAATGTTGAAAACAAAGCCAAACCAGCTGTAAATATAAAAACTGCTCTTTTCGAAAAATGAATTATAATTGCTGGAATCTGTGGTTTATTTCAGAGCTTGGCCATATGTTCATTTTGTAAACAAAGTAAACAGAGCTTGCTCAAATATCCATGAATAGCACTACTGTTCCGAAACTTCAGCCCTTTACTGTACTTTAGTGACGCCCTTTTTTAAAATTCTGAGACTTGTTGACAAATCTACATAAAATTCCCTTAAACTGACACCTCAAACGTTAAAATCTGCCCTGCCGTAATTGCGGTTGGACTGTGAAAAGAAAACCGCTTGCTTATTAATATATAGATACTCATCACCCTTGATTCATGACATCAAGTTTGCAGTTACCAATCTGTTGGTTGGTTTGTTTAGTTATCAATTCAAGGACATTCATGCACGCCTGCAGCTTTCTCATTTGATTAATTCTCTTGTTAATTTTTCAGTGTAGCTGTAATAGTTAATTGTTGATTGAGTAAATTATTACTACTTAATCAACTGATTTCCTCTTTTATATTTTATTTCAACCCCTTTAGTAAGTGATGTTTTGTTAAATATTATTAATTTGAAGGGTTAAATTACCATCCCTAGGTTAAAATATCTTATCTTATGATCCTCCAAGATGTATAATTGGAAAAATACCAACCGTGATTCGCTTAAACTAAGTAGAGATATTTGGAGAGACTTAAATCAAGTATTGGAATAATCAAGTAATATGATCATTCAAGAAAGATATACTTATGAATACAATGTCGATCTTCACAGGCACCAAATGTATTTTCTCACAGGTTATTGACAAGAGAGCACCCTCCCTTCTCAGGCCTTCGACAGTGAAGGAAGTCAAGGATTACCAGATCAAGATCGCCTTCGACGGGTACCCGGATGAGTTCGGGTACTGGGTGGACGACGACTGTCCCGACATTCACCCGGTCGGGTGGGGCCACAAGACGGGACATCCGATCACCCCCCCTCCACCTTGTGAGTGTACCCTAGTGTATTGTATTTAATATTCAAGAATCAAGAATCAAGAGTTTTATTGCCGTTGACCTTTTTGTTTACAAAGGAATAGACATTGTCAATATACAAGCATTAAAATACAATATTTTCTAAAAGTAAAAAAAAAAACAAGATGCGTAATGACGGGTAAAGGGTATAAAATTATAAAAGAAACTTAATTATTAGTTAAACATTAAAATTCAATATTTACATTGGTTTCTAGAAATTCTGAAATATCATAAAAAGGATTGTTAGTTAACCATTCACATATTTTTGATTTAAACACCTTGAAGGGAACAATTCTGGCTGATACAGGCAATTTATTAAAGAAGAGTATACAGTTCAGTTAATGGCTAATGCTACTTTTTTTAAGTCTGTGAGCCGGTGTATCTAATTGAAGTTTTGTTCTTGTGTTATAAAAATGAAAATCTTGTCTAATATTAAATTCATTTAAGTTCATTATAGTGTACTGCAGAATCTGGTAAATGTATAAATTAATTACTGTCATTATTTTAAGTCGGACAAAAAGAGGTTTGCAATGCTCCACGGGACCCGCTCCACAGATAGTTCGAATTACTTTTTTCTGTAAAATAAGAATAAGAATATTGACCAGTCTCACAGCCATTTATATAGTGACAATTCCGTATCACTAGTAAATTGCATCCTTTACCTAAGAGTTCAGCTGATTTTATATCCAGTATTTCTTAAAACACTATAAGGAGGTTAATTGATTCCAGCTGGCTCTGTAAAGGGTTTTTACGATATGGGCAACCTTGGCAAAGCAGCGTTGCCAGTTGCACTATTGAGTACTCGTTCATGGGACCATCCTCATAATTAGACCAGTTCGTAAATTGTTAACCGAGGCGAAATCGTGGTTCGGATCCCACGTAAAAATGTAGGTCCCTTAGTTGCAATTGGCTGTTGGGCTATTAATTAACAGTCCTGTCTAAGGAATATGTCGGCCTTAGTCAGTAACAAGACTACAAGATCGCGCCACAATCATCCTTCACTCATCTGTCATTCATACTTGGCTTAAAATACCTACCTGGGTAGGTCGCCATTTCAACTAATGTATCTAATGTATCTTATGCTACAACCATATGAGAGCTGGCCATGCCAGTGTACATTCATCTACTTGATAACTCTGTTTTTCAGGATTGAAAATTCAGTCCAAAGAAAAGTTTGGTTATGAACAATTTTAGGTCAAGTAATTATTTTTATTAAAATAAATAAATAGGTATTCCATAGAGTAAGTATTACACATATTCTTTCACCTAAGTCTCTATAAAAACATTGAAATAAATCAAATAGTTGAACTTTGTAACCATAACTAGGCCTACAGTTGAATAATGAAATTTTTGTGGAAGATGCCAAGGTAAATTTTTAAGGCAAGTGTGAATAAAGTATGATTGTAAAAATTTGTAAAATGATCAGTTGAGTCTTGCTGGTGACAAAACCTCTGGCGTTTGGGCAGCTTTCATTTGAAAGTGTTTGAGATGCTCTCTTTAAAAAATGATGTTGGCCTTGACAGTAAGAAAGACTACCAGCTGCCTCAGTTCCTCAGGATTATGAATAGCACAAGCTAAGTCCAGCTAAAATAAATTTGGGTTAATCTGTCAGATAATTCTGGTAATCTTTGGGAGGTTATGATTGCCAAAAAGTAAACAGTAAACAAACAAGTATGTTTATGGTTTTATGTTGGAGCTTATTCTTCAATTTTCTTTTATATAAATGCCCAGCAATAACTAGAGAAAATACGACTTTGGCTTGATTTGGTTCAAGGCATAATTTTGGGGATCTAGAGGTTAGAAAGGAAAATTAAGACCTTTATTCAACAATATCAAAACCTTTTTTTATTGTTGGATATGGAGATTTTATATTATTATTTAGAATTAGTTACAGAACTCCAAAGAGCTTTAATATGAACTGGAGCTGGTACTGGATGTCTTTTAACAATGCCAATAATGGATATGTTTATTTGATGTGAACTTAAAAAGTAAATAAATAATTCATAAGGTAAATAAATGCATTGACACATGCTTTATTTACTGTTCAAATCATATTGTTTGTTTGTTTTCATTCCAAATCAATCCCAGGGATGGTTCACAGTGTGAACCATCCCTGGGAGCATGGATTGCCTCTTCACTGATTGGTCCTTTCCTTTACAAATGTTATTTAAGGGGATGGACTTCTTTTTACACACTCACTGAATAAGTGAGACACAAACATAGCTGAAATATAGAACTGTAAACATTTCCAACGAGGCGGTAGCTCAGAGGAAGAGCGCTTGCCTTGAGTTTAAAACTTCGCTGGTTCAATCCTAGCAGCGGGCGACTCCTGTTCCATCATGAGCGATCACCTCTGGCTGGCCTTTGTCATTATTGCCACTACAGTACCTCGCTGAGTTTAGATCGCCGCACAGGCTTATTGGTCCATGGCGACAGGCAGTTGAGTTAGAAAAAAGTCAAGATTTCATATAAGTTAACAAAAATGTGAAGTGTCTGAATTAATACAAGAGGTTGAAATACCTTATTTTGTCTTGTGATTAAAGTCACCGACGAGTGGCAACCGGTTTCAATCCACTGATGGGGTCCATCATCAGGCACTGACGAAACATAAAATTACTCCGATGAGGTCGTCATAAAGTCTAAAAACACATAACGAGAATCGAACACGTTAACATTTAAAATCATATTTACAAATACTTGACTGGACTTGAACTGAGTCTGAACTTGTGAATCAAGATACGCGTACCTGCTTGCCACGCTGTGAATCATTTTTGTTTGTGGCCACACGTTTCGTATTTGTAAATATGTTTTAAAATGTTTTGAGTTTGATTCTCGTTACGTGTTTTTGGACTTAATGATGACTTCTTCGGAGTGATTTTATGTTTCTTCAGTGTCTGATGATGACCCCATCAGTGGGTTAAAACTGGTCGCTACTCTTTGGTGACATTGATCACAAGACGGAATAAGGTATTTTAACCTCTTGCATTAATTTAAATTGTGATCAGGAGGCAAAAACAACAAAATGAACTTTCCGAATTTCCAGCGTCGGCAGTGAAGAGCGAGTGTGGGACAAAGGGCTGCACGGGGGACGGGAACATCAAGGGCGGGTTTCTGACCAAGCACACGACAGCGGCGCTGTGTCCCTACGCCCCGCAGAACCTCAACAAGGACAACGTGCCCGACCGGTTCTGCATGAATCCTGACTTCTACGAGGTCCCAGAACCCATCAACAGCAAGAATAAGGCCAACAGGTGGGTAGGGGCCGCACTCGGTAGAAAATAGGTGTTTTGAGTGAATTTGGGGGGATAATTAGGCTCCAGAATGTAATTTTGCTAAGGAGAGAGAAAAAAGCCACAAGTTTTGACACGGCCGTTAGGTATTAAGGGGGTGCACAGAAATCTGGGCTTCAGGCCGTGGCAGGTGTCAGTCTGGCTCTGTGGGGACTGGTTGATGAAAGTTAAAGATTTTAATACAAAAATTGTTACCTTCCTCAGTTTATAAAAGGATTATAAAAACATAATAAAGATTTATCATCCTCGAAAACATTTTCAATATTACATTAGTATTAATTCTGTCATTAGTTGTCATATTAAAAAAAAAACGTGGCTGGAAAACAAAAAACAAACATCTTAAAATATGTGTTTTTTTACAACATTACGGGCCGTCTGTTTGGTCACTTTGATTTAGTTTCTGTGTTTTAATGATATTGTGACTAAGGCCTTGTTTGCACGACGACCAGACAGTAGGACAGTAGAAAAAAATTCTTTTGTTCTCTTTTGTTTAAAGGTGTTACTGTCCACTGTACTGGGCGTCGTGCAAACAGGCCCTAATAGTCTGGTTGCTTAGGGCTGTATTTTAAGAACACCGTTACCAGGTGGATAAAAGCACCAAATTTGGCATGAAGGTACCTTAGGGTATACTAATCAATTTTAGCTTAGGAGCCCTCACGAATTTTTAAGCATTTCCATACACGGTACCATAATCCAAAATGGCCGACAAATACAGAAATATATATCGAAAAAATTTTATTTATGTGTATCCAAGCTAATATCACCCAGTATATCGATTTGGAACCACCGCCTTACTTGCTGAGTAGTAAATACTTCAATCTGATTGGGTATTAATTTTTAGCCGCCATCTTGGATCCGCCATATTGGATATCATGTCAATTTTTTTGAATATAAAGATGGCGTTGTGACACATCATTACAGACTAGATTTTCACGCTGATTACAATGCTTAAATCCGTTTTTGAAAATATGCATACGTTAAAAAGATATACTCAAATAAATATTTATCCCTATACATTTCTTATGGGCGTTTTCTGACATATTTTAGCATTTTTTATTATTTTTCTTATATCTCTCATTATAATTAACATATGCAGATAGTTTTAGTTAGGGGTGTGCGAATAGTGATTTTTGAACTCGAGCCGAGCCGAGCCGAGCTTTTTCAAAAGTTTTCAAGCTCAAGCTTTTTCGAGCCGAGCTTTTTAACAATCGCCAAATTATTAAAAGAAATTATGAAGCTTGATTTTAATTTTAAAAGGTACAATAGACTAATAATGTTTGCATACCTTAAGTAACCGCCAGCTCAAAAATAGAAAGCTTAGCTCCAAAACAAGTGAATTATCTGATAGGTTCATCAGTATTTTGTATTAGTTACATAAAATTAATCAAACTGGCTCAAAAAATAATTTATGAAGAAAAATACCAAATTTAAAATTTACATTTATCTACATTATATTTAAGTAATAACCAATCCCACAATACTTTACTTTAAAATAAATAGTTAAAATTCCATAATTAAACTAGTTACATATATGTACTACAAAATTTAATTTCAAGAGTAGAAAGGAGTAGTTGAAAGGTTTTAAAATAGTAATATCTTGTAAAAAAAATCACACATTTACACTTAGTCAAACACAAGATTGATTTTTTTATGTTCACTAAGTAAAGATGATAAAAAATTAAATAGCAGTCCCAATTGTGGCATAATATTCAAGGCTAAACTTATTATTTCAGAATATATAAGAATGAAATAATATTTAATAACAACAATAATTTATTGTAATCCTAAAATTAGTTGCATTTCTAAACTTTTGTGAAGAAAATAATGTACAGTTAAGAAGAAGAAAGATCATAAATAAATAATGACGGAATAGAGAGGAAGAAAGAAACAGCTACCTCTCTCACTCTCCTTATCAGTGGCCAGGGAGGGGGGGTGGAAGTTGTTTAAGCCCCTTCCCTGTTTTTTGCTATTGTCTGACTCAGTGCGTGTGCCAGAGAGCTTGAGTTCCTTATCTCCATTAGGAGATAAGGAATCCTTATTACAAAATGCAAAAATACAAACTACTTGTCACACAACTATAAATGAGGGCTCATATTTTTTGTCTTATTTTTATAAATCAAATGAGACCAAAATGAAACTTGTACGATACACCGTTTAAGAGATAAGCCTTGATAAAACAATAGACTTAAACGCTGTATTTCGCGTTCCCCAAGGTCAACTAAATGTAGTCCGATTTCCGTCTAAATGGAGATCATATTTCTTGTTACCTGTCAATGTCCTTTCCTTATCACTAGGGAATGTTTTTTGCTTGTTTTTCTTGGGAGGGAAGCGCTCTTCCACTTTAACGTGGCCAAAAATAGACCGCAATAATTATCTTTCCGTTAAGAACTCTCTTATCAAAAGCTTGGCTCGAGTGTCGAGCTTTTTCGAAAAAAGTCGAGCCGAGCCGAATACTGAAAAGCTCGACCTAAAAGCTCGACCGATCGAATACTCGCACACCCCTAGTTTTAGTCTTGTAAATGTTTAGTGAAATGGCAGCTTTCATTTGAGATATTAATTATCAACATCGGACAAGTATCAGATGAGCTATGAGCCTCAATGAAACTTAAAAGTCAATTTTTTGGAAATTCGTTTTTAATTAAGTATTTGTATCTCGGGTTCCAAATTAGGTATTTAAATAATTTTGGTCTTAAAATACGCAGTGATACTTTGGCTTTTGTTTGATATATTGATATGTAAATTTGGTTAAGTTTTTAATGGATTTTAAGGTTCATTACGACATAAAGATTAGTTATTTTTAAATTTTACGCTTAATAGTGGTTTATATCTCACCACGAACTTGTCCAAATTAAATGATCATAGTCTCAAAATAAAGCTGATATTTTATTGAGTCTTTTAAAAGCATTTAGAACTTTATACCTGTCCTAGAAATGGAGATAACAGTCTTTATATGAACAAAAATGTCTGAAAAATTCAATTTTATGCGTATTTTTGGACCACAACTCACCTGAAACGCAATCTATTACAATAATTTATGACTCAGATGAAAGCCAATAATCTACAGAGTCAATTATTAAGACCTTTAAGATTTTTGAGTCTTCTTTGGAACTAGAGAAATCCTTCAAGAACTGTAAAATTATGTAAGTAAAACGAATTTATGTTGAGTGAAAGCTTATGAGTCACCTATAGGCGGTTCACGGGTTCGGGGTTTCGTGGCCCGCGGTTTTCGTTGATCTCGACCAAATTTAACCGACGGCCAAAAAATGGGTTCAAGGGACAGAGCGTTAGCCGAGACCAAGCTTAGCCGAGACCAACGCTGGCCGTCGCTCAACAGCAGGGAATCTCGGGAAATTTCCGTTGGAAGGTTGGCAACAGTCACATGGGCTACCTGCCGGGTCGCTGCATGACTGTTATTGTTAAAGCTTTATGATTTAATATATTTATCAGTAATCTCTTTTAAACAATAAAGTAGGAGGAACAAATGACGATTGTAGGAGTTGGGATGCCCTCATAAGTTTTAAAAAATAATATAAAATGTAAATGTTATTGTTGGAAAGTATACTTATTACTAATTTTAATCTCGTAGGCGTAGATTTTTTTATTGAAGAACAAAATACATATTGAACATTATTAATAAGGAAAACTAGTAAGATTTCATTACAGTAATTCCCGTGAAGAAGAGTGGAATTTCAAAATCAGATGGCGGTAGACACCTTATTGGTGTTAATACTAGTTCGCGCTCTTTTAAATACCTCAGCCTGTAGAAATCTTATTGCACTGAGCCTACTCAGACTGTTCAGCAGGAGAGATCTTAGGTGTAAGAAAACAGGTTGTAATAAATCATATTATTTTGTTGAAATTTATTACTTCTACAACGTATTGTATATTTATCTACAGTATTTATCTATTAAATCTGCAAATTAAAATATTTTATTCTAAAATCCTATATGACATATATTATGTAATAAATAAATTATCAGATGAAAAGGTCTTAAACAACTTTTAAGTCCCAAACATAATAATATTCTGCGGTCTTGACCGCAGTAAAATAACTATGGACACTTAAATCAATTGACCTAATGTAATTATACAATCAATATTCTTAGACAAACCTAACAACAGAGTTTGTACGAGCCTTTATTTTGCTATTATTCGTCTGAAATAAAGGGGTGCAAAAGCGCTAAAATAAATAAAAAATAGTTACCTAGTGAAATTCAAATGCAATTTAAAAATTATACAGGGTGTCCGGAAATTATGGTAAACTATTTTAGTATATGATAGTAGAGGTAAAAAAAAAGAAAAAAGTTCATATAAACATAGGTCCTAAAGTGCTTCGTTTTCCGTCTGTGTGTCTGTTTGTGATTTTTACATATTTAATTATATTTCGCGAACCTTTCAACGTATAAACTTGAAACTTGGTAATGGATAACCACTATTAAGAACCATTTTTGTGAGAAGTATCAAATTTCTACTTTGTACCATTCTAAAATGGCGACTGTTTTTTGGTTTCAAAGCTAAATATCTTAAAAACCACAAATTTTATAAAAATGATACAAGAGACAAAAAAGCTGCCAAATTTGATCTAGTTAACGCTGATATTAAGATTATGTTGGTCGAACTACTAAAAACGGAGAAATTTCAACTTTTCTGAATAAAAACATGGTTATTTAGAACATACTGTCTGAAATTTGCATGTTTTTATTCGGAAAATTTAAAATTTCCCTGTTATTAGTAGTCCGATCATTATAATCTTAATATCAGCGTTAATTGGATAAAAATTTGCAGCTTTTTTGCCTCTTGTATAACTTTTCTAAAATTTGCGGTTTTAAGATATTTAGGTTTGAAAACAAAAAACAGTCGCCATTTGGAAATGATCCAAAGTAAAAATTTGATACTCCCCACAAAAATAGTTCTTAATAGAGGTTATCCATATACCAAGTTTGAAGTTCATACGTTAAATAGTTCGCAAGATATAATTAAATATGTAAAAATCACAAACAGACACACAGACTGAAAAAACGAAGCACTTTAGGACCTATGTTTATATAAACCTTTTTTTTTATTTTTACCCCTACTATCATATACTAAAATATTTTACCATAATTTCCGAACACCCTGTATAAATATAATAAACTATTAATTTTGTTTTTAATTTGGTAATTAAAATTTGCCAACTGGAACTTCTAAATTGCGTTGTATTTTAAGACAAAATCTGTCTATCGTGTCTGTATGATATCTCTAAGTACCTGTGAGGTATCTGTTATATCGTATATAAGAAGCAATCTCAGGAGTATGTTACTATTTTAATGTTAAAAACTTGAGGTATGTTAAATTTTATTGTAATTTGTAATTATTAATTACATTTTACGATTTTTAAGCATGTTTTTAGCAATCAGTGGTAAAAAATAAAAAAAAATCAAATATTATGTTGAGGGTAATGAAATTGTTCGGAATTTAATGCCGAATCCGAATATAATATTCTTTTTACTTACAAAAAAACAATAAACGAGCAATTGAGATAATCCCGACATGATGTCACCTTAACCCTGCCCCCCAGCAGGGTTAAGTTCAAGTCCAAAACCATTGTTCTTTTCGCCCCAGATTAACCTATTTGCGCTAGACTAAGTCTCGTGAACCCGACCAGTTTAACGTTTTGGCCCGGGGTTTTCTATAATTGGGCTCGTGAACCCGATTTTTTGCGCTCGGGTTTATCCCTGTCATAATTGGATGAAATTTATCTGCCTGTGCTCGGGCGCGAGTAAACTCGAACCCGTGAACCCGATTTCTAAGCCGCTGCGCTAAAAACTGGTTATAACTGGATTTTGCGCTCGGACTTAGGAAAACCCGGAGTCCGTGAACCGCCTCTTAAACTTTAATCTGATTTTATTGAGAGTTAGCTCACTTGAAAGCTGATGGTTTACTGAGTGATTTAAGACCAAAAAAACTTAATACCTTATTTAAAACCGGAGATATAGATAATTGATCAAAAAAGAAATACCGAAAATTTATTTTTAAGTTCATATCATTCCTTATAGCTCATCTGTCACTCGTCCGAATTTGATGATTAATATTTCAAATGAGAGCCGCTATTCCACTGAGTATTCTAAGACTAAAACTAAGTACATGTCTTAATTATAATAAGAGATAGAAGAAAAATAATTTTTAAAAAATGCTAAAAATATGAAACGCCCATAAGAAATGTATAGGGATAAATTTTTATTTGAGTATATCTTTTTAAAGAATGCATATTTTCAAAAACGGATTTCAGCATTGTAATCAGCGTGAAAATCTAGTTTAAAATTATGTGTCACCACACCACCTTTACATTTAAAAAAATTGAGTTGATATCCAAAATGGCGGATCCAAGATGGCGGCCGAAAATTATTATCCTGTCAAAATAAAGGATTAACCACTAAACAACGATAGGCGTTGTTTCCAAGTCAATATCTAAAACAACACATGTAAAAAATGCACTTCAGTAACTTTTTTTCAAAAATGATCCCATATTAATTGTTATTTTACATACCACATTCGGATTTTGGTGCCGGGTGTGGAAATTTTCAGAAATTCAAAAGGGCTCCTGAGCTAAAATTTATTAGTACACCATAAGGTACCTTCACACCAAATTTGATGCTTTTATCCACCAGATAACGGTAATTTCGCTAAGCCACGTCACTATAAGGGGTCAGTTAATTCTTGTACAACTTTGAAAACAACATAATAAATGTCTTGACAGGTTTTTATGCTATTTTAAAAACTGAAAACACCTAAAAGTACTGGAGCATCCTAACAAAGTTTTCAATTTATGATTCCTTTTTTTGCTTGGTATCCAATGTATATGATACACAAATTTATCTTAGTGCATATGATTTAAGTTTTAACATGCAGTTAAATGTTACACTTAAGCTGATTTCAGTGTATTAATACTCTTTATACTTGGGTGTGATTTTTTTCCTACAAGTATTCGTCAGAGAGACCTATATCCGTTTGAGGTTCTCAGTAGACATTGACGACAGTGATTTCACAAATTGTGGCATGATCGGCTTGTTAAATACACTGGCTTGTAAAACATGTCTAAAGGATTTTAAGTTCAAGTACTCTAAGCTTAAACCAAAAATTCAAAATTCCAAAGAGACTAAGATCAAGAACAAGAATAACCAAAAATCATACAATTCAAGAACACCCAAACGCCATGAAAAAAGTTTCTGTAGTAAATATTTATTATTGATAAGACCCTCTAGTTTAGGAAAAAGACTGAAGGTTGGGTCGGCAATAGTATATACGGTCAGCAAATTAATATTGATTTTGATAGAACTGTGAGAAACCTTATGTCATAACTTTTTTCAGCCATCAGAGACCATGTTTTAATCAGAGTACTTTATATTAGAATCTATTCAACTGAAGTTTTTTCCAAGTAAAAGCAATAATTTACCTTAAGGTTTTTTCTTTTCCATTTACTAATTTCTCATCATTACATTCATCCAATGTTTCAGTATTAAACAAGAAACAGAAGATTCTAGTTCTGAATCAAGGGTGAAAACGAGGTATTCGTCTTCAACAGTGATAAAAGAAGAAGTAAAAGAACAGCCCCCGACAAATACAGACACTGAGGAGAAAACAGAAGAAAGAGTGGAGAGGCGAGGCCGAAAAAGGTACTGACTGAGCTACTTAACTCTGGTTAAACATTTCACCTTTGTTATCCTAATGTTAGAATGTGCATAAAAAACTTGTATTCGATATGCAATTTTGATTTGTAGGGATAATTTTTTTCATGCTAGTTAGTATCATCACATGATGATTTGTCCAGCAGTTTCATGACAAGTGTTTTGTGTAGCGTGGTAAATGGTTTACTTTCCTAGATAATGGAAACTCTGTTCAAATATGAAATGAAGTATTCAGAAAAGAATCTAGATTCGGTAAACCAAGATCATAAGTAAAGTGCTAGAAGTTACTGGTTTTAAATCACAAAAAGATTCAAAAATTTCTTCCAAACTGGAAAAAGTAAATCTTTTTTACCGAACAAAGCTTTGCACTTTATATGTATGTTTTTACCTTAGACGGCTCTAAATTCTTTTTACTGGTTTAGAAGTTGACAACGGTCATAGTAAAAAAAAAAGAAGCAATCATATTGGTAGGTCTGTGTGGCTATTCAGAAGGGAGCCTGGGATGCCATCAGGTTATAGGGTCATTGTGTCATCCAGAGCTCAGAAGATGGTTTGGGATTGGCTTTATTTTCCTTGGGAGCGTGACTTAGCTGCCTTACCTATGCTGTACAAAGTCCCCAGATTAGAAAGACATGCCTAGCCGGTCTTGTCGGATCTTTGAATCCTTCAAATCCAACATCTGATGTATCTTACACACCTTTCTGGGTTTTGAAGGGACTTACAATCCTTCAATTTTTTTTTACAACAGGTTGCTTACCTTGATTCTTCAATGATTCCTTAGTATCCTCACTTAATTTAAAGGTCGTCATACTTTAAAGCCACTTTAACATTTACCATTTACATTTACCATTAATGTCTTCACCGATGTCCTCATAGACGGGGAATCATCCATTTTGTTTTCTTGAGTGCAGTGTATGTGTCATGTGTGATGTGTAGTGTAGAGCTTGAGCATTGCCTGGCTGTTTAGATGTTTACGTTCATCAATAAACTCAGATAGTAAGGCTGTTCTATCAGATATTGCTTTAGTTGATTTTTCAAAGCGAGTTTATTAGGTAAAAGATTGAACATTTTTATCCCCATACACAATATATAAAGTAAACAATTAAAAACAATCAACGTTTAGGCCTAATTTAGAAAATCACTTATGGAGTTTGGCAGTGTGCGGCCAACTAGCATAAGTGATTTTCTCAATTAGACCTAAACATTGAGGGTTTTTAATTGTTTGTTTTATATGTTTTGTAAAAGGGATATGTTGTGTAAAAGGGGTTTTATATCATGACAACCTTCTAAATGAAGTAAATTTGTTGTACAGTTTGAAAATGGCAAAATTTAAGTAAACAATAGAGGATACGAAGGAATCGTTGAGTGATCAAGGTTAGTAATCTGTTATGTATATTTCACACGATTCAGGAGGCATCACAATTATCATAAGCTTCAATTTGTATTGGTTAATGATTCTAACAGCCTCCCTGATGTGTCTCATAGGAATGTGCCCGAGCCGAGGCATCACTATGAATAAACTCCAATTGCTATTGAATTGTTGTTGTCGGATGTTTCTAACGGTCTGTCCGGTGCTCCGCAGGAAGGTCCCGGAGCCGGAGAGCCCGGTGGAGCAACCTTTTTTCTTATTTTAGATGTACCCAATTCATGAGGCATCACAATTGTTATTGAAGTTGTTGTTAGAAGTTGCTAACGGTCTGTCGAATGCTCCGCAGGAAGGTGCCGGAGCCAGAGAGCCCGGCGGAGCAGCTGGCGAGGCTCCGGCGGGAGCTGGTGCAGACTGTGCTGGACCCAGGATACAAGCCGTCGCCTGACGAGCAGGAGATGTGGGTCAAACACGTCGCCACCCTCGGCCACAAGGTATGTATGTGTCGTCGACTCGAGTCAAGAGATGACTCGAATCAGTGTGGTCATATCTCGAGTTTGACATGAACTCGTACGGTGATTGCTGAATCTACAGGAACTTGGAACTTGACCCCTTAACCGTGGCATAAGTTGGTGCGCCGCAGTTTCGACGTGATCAGTGGCACGCAGTTTAATCACATGATCAACACAAACACGCAACGTTTTCATCTCAGTGCGACGAAAACAACTACATTTGATACTGCAGAGCTCGCGGCGTGGATCAGGAAAATAGTAGGGTGCAGCACCAAACAGTCTGGCACTTCTCAAGGTCATATGTATAGTCGTAGCATGGAAAAATTAGCAGAACAGTTCTACCAATAAAATAATAAAATAAATCAGCTGAGAACGTCAAATCTGTCTTGGGCATCGCGGTTGACGAAACAAGGGTGTTGCTTGTGATATTCTGTGCGTGTAAAGAATACTACCACAGAATAAAGCGTGCGTCGCGGTTAAGGGGTTAACGGGTCAAGTTGACTCGACTCGGCTGAACCACAAAACTTAAATAATGCTATTGGTTTATTGCGAGTTGAGTTGACTCAGAAAACTATAACCCTATTAGTTCAATTTGAGAAAGGGACCAGCTTGTCCGAGGGTTGCTGACTCAGGCCGACTCAGTTCCCAACTTGAATCAGAATCCGAACTCGTCCAAATATTATTGACTTGTTTCTTAACACGAGTTGGAACCAGAAATCATCCAATGAATACCGACTCGCTTCTCAACTCGACTCAGAACCCGAACTCGTTCAATGATTGTGACTCGATCTGACTCATTTCTAACTTGAGTCAGGATCTGAACAAGTGTATTAATTTGACAGGTTATGAGTGAACCTATCACTCACCATTGACCTCCGTCAGTCTCTGTAATATGACCAATCCTATTCTAATTCTAGTTTTAGCATGTTCTGTCGTAGAAAACATTACATGCATGCATCCACGAATACCACAATGAACAAATAGTGTTTTTTGGTTCTAGGTACCTCAAAACAAAAAATAACATGGTCCCAGGCTTTTGTGCCGGTTTTACCATGCTGCCTATGGTACTAGCTATTTCCTTATAGGGGGAAATAGCTATTTCCTTATAGGGGGAAATTCACTGCTAAAAGCAGGAAAATTGTGGTCGATTTACACTGCAAATAATGGTTGATCTTTCCGATTATTAAGACATCCAGTGATCGAATGATCTTCAAAGATCAGTTTAACTCACTTGAATTGACTAAATTTTCTACCTTTCAAAAATATTTACTGTTCAATATGTTATGTAAATTTATTCTAAGTACCTATGCATTTTACAGTGTTGCAATGTGATTTTATTTAACAGCTATGACACCTTTCAAACTCAACAATAAAATTTATAGAATTAATAGTTAAGTAAATCTACTTAGTAACTGTTGATTCCCAAGGTGTATGCTGAAACCTCTGGTTCTTTGAAAGGATTTTTAAACTATAGTTTTGCTTACATCGTCTTATATTTCATCTCTGGTTCTCTAAAGTGATTTTTAAACTGGTTTTATAACAATGGTCCTATATTTCGTATTAATGATAGCGTTAATATTAGCAAAATGGAATGTAATTTTTTTTGTAGAGAACACTGTAAAATATCTCTAAAAATTGTTGTTTCAAAAGTGACTTTTTAAATTGGTTTGTCCTTTTATCCAATTGATTGATGTTTAATGTAATGATCGTTTGTTCCACAGGTCAATGTGACGGGAGGAGACCCGCGAATGTGGAACCACAAGCAGGTGGCTGCGTTCGTAAACACCGTCATCCCCAGCAGGGCAAAACTCTTCCTCGATCAGGTACAAACTATGCGTGAGTTAATGCAAAGACAGAAAAGACAGAGTGGGATCCCTCTTGGCAAAGGGTTGTCTGATTTATTTATTTAATTTAATGCTACAAAACAGACACAAGTCCAATTATGTTGCAGCATCCTAATTATAACATTACATATCAAGAAGCTCGTATATAAATATGTAGTTAAATAATAATTATTGCAGGCATAAATAGTAATATACAATGACGGAACACTCAGTAATGGCTATTAGAAACTACAGGAGAAAAAAACTCTTAAACAGATATAAATTATAAATTACAATTAACAAAACTCATAAACAGATTTAGGAATCATTGTGGCCTTATTTAGATTAATGATTGATAATACATTTTAAGAAATATTGTATCCTTTTATATACAATATTGATTGACAGATAAACAAAATGACAAGTAATATGTTGTAAATAAACATTAAATCATCTGTAAATATTAAATGGTCAGTATAGGAATAAATCACAATCTATATAATTAATACGCCAACACGAAATTTGTCTTATGAACTCCTCCGTCATTTCTTAACCGATTTTGATCATTGACGGCTCATTGGAAAGAGCGTGTCGCGTAGATTTGCAAACTGGCCTTACATTTTTCAAAAAGTCCCTTGGGCTCTGCCCCATTGGCTTTTAAAGTTCCCATGTTATCCTTATGAAGAACATAATTGTTTACATTTTGATCAGCTGGATAATTTAATTGCGGTTATTTTTTAATTTGTGTAAACATAACCCTCAAGACGGATCGTGTTAGCATGATTGTGTTTTAAATTTGTCGCCATTTGAATGATCGCTCTGCTAGAGTAGTGCACGATTCCGTGCGCTCGGATCCACTAGTGAGGGATTAATTAATAGATTTATCATCTACTGCGCTAGCATCTCGTGTTGTCTGCGAGCGCCACTTTGAGCATGGTTGTTTCGCTAGTGGCAATTAACAAAACAACAAGAAATGAAAAAACGTGTTTATGATTTGGACTTTCTATGAGGAACTATATTTTTACAATTGATCAACAAATGAATCTATTAAAGCAAATTTTACTTTACTACTAAAGTAAGTCAAGCTCAACGACAAGATAACAATATTTGTGGATTGTACTAGCTTTTTTTATTGTGTTATTTTTATCCTCTTTTATGTGGTTTATAATAGTAGTTATAGCAATAATAATAATAATGGTGTACAGTATTGCCTTATATATTTTAGGCTATCACTTAATCACTTTAATAAGACAGGTACCTCATGGAGGACGTTACCCTGAATATGAGTGAAGGATGAGTGTGATGATCGTGATGATAGTGGCGCGATCTTGTAGCCTTGTTACTGACTAAGGTTGTATAGTCCATCCGTTTTATCTTGAGCTATGGCCTACACCGTTGCCAGAGCTGTCAAACATTGTTTACTCTCAATTATCAGGGACAATAAACAATGTAAAAATTAATTTCAACAAACATAAACTGTGTTTTTTTACAAATTACAGTAAAGATTTATATAGACAGCTGTTAGAAAATGTTAACATGTCAGGCTAGTACGACTTCGGAGATCAGCTGTGATGCTCTGTTGCCTTTCATTCGACACCAACTGCTTCATGTGTCAACGATTCCCATACCTCAAGATAAAACGGAAACTATACCAAATTATTCGTATTAAAGGCCAGTACCTGGTGGACCGAGCCTTGCTCGGTGTTATTTCATGTTTACCAGTTCATCCAGTTACTATAAAATATTTCACTGTCATAAAATTTATAAATATAAACCTTTTTTATTGCTCCATTAACTCTTCATCCCACTTGCTGTATTTTCCCTTGATGGCTGTAGATTCCTAACAGCTGTTATGATTACTTCATTTGTTTACACTTTCCTTGTTTATTTTTGTTGCCATCATGGCCAATGTTAAAATTTTACGACTTTTAAATTAGATTTATTATGTTAATAGATTTTCTCCGGCCAAATAATCTGCATAAAAGACGTTTTTTAGTCATAAATTACTTATTTACAGACTTTGAAGGAAATCCTCGGAGCCGTTTTAGAGATAATTGTGCAAACATAACATTACTCATTTAAGAGTATAGGATACTTCACATCATCAGAAAAATATTCCATTTTCAGATATTAATTAATATGGCAAAAATATTCTTAAGGCATAAATATGATGCCAGTTAGGGGTGTGCGATGCGATTCACAGAATTTCGATTCGAATCGATGCGATTCGATTCGATTTAGAGCGGCGTTATTTGCTGTTAAGAGTTATTTACAGCTTGCATTGTAAATGGGTCAATAACCTTAAAGAGGATTAAAGTATAAAAATTCCACACAAAGTTTAAATAAATCTGAACCAAAGCATTTTTAATAGGCCTAGGTAATTATCAACAGGAATTTGGAAGTATAAATAAATAATTATATCTTAATTACTATACATCTCACAATCTCAAGAAATAGTTATTATTCCTAGGCCTCAAGTTTTTCTTAAATAAAAAACACAAGCAGTCCAAGTAAAAATGAATCAGTTCAAAGGTTGTTAAATCATCTAATAATTATAACAACTAGCCTAAGTAACTCTTGTCGGATACAATTTAATATCCCTACCATTGTCGGTATCGTCATTCTTATCTGTTTCAACAAATCCTAGGCTACTTGAGCCCGGGTCGTCTACGATCTCTTCGTCGCTGTCTTCATATTCAATCATCTTTATTTATTTGTCATTCAATAACTCCAAAACAAAACATTCAATTGCATTCGCGCGACAGTCAAAAGAAACAAACACTAATTACTGCGCAGTGCTGAGCTTACGACGACGGCAGACAGCTCGACAGCTGATTATCACAAAACAGTGTTACCACATGTAGACCGTGTTTACCCGCAAAAATACCTGTCTCTGCTGGAATAAACTATATTGAAAGTATTACGAAGTCCCCTCACGTGCTTGGAAATACCCAAGAGTCAGGTAATTTCTCTAACAGCAATATTTGTTTTCGTTCCATTGCTTGGTCAGCCTGTATCACCGTCACAATCGCGGAGACACTGCAGCTACCGCTGACTGTCGTAGTGCTCGTTTTATTCTCGTCATTGAAATTCGTGTATGGAATTATACAGCCATACATTAAAAAGTTGTTTGCAATCATTTAAAACTCATTATAAAATAGAGAAACAATCTATTGCAATAATTTTCAAACTTGGCGAAAAAATAACAATGCACTACTTTGTCACGCAGCCTGTATTATGCATTCTTTGTTGTCAAGCGTCTAGAGTCTGAAAGTATTACTAAGCACTAAGCTTTTCATAACTTCATTACGATTCAATAAACTGTTTTGAACATTAATATGACGCATTTATATAGTTTAAACGTTTATTTAATTGCTTTCAACATACATTCTAGACTATTGTCGTCTAGTGAATCGAAGAATACCGATGCATCGAGGCCAAATCGATGCATCAGGATTTCGATGCATGCCGAATCGAATCGCGTTTCGATGCATCGAATCGAATCGTAATTTCGATGCATTTTCGATGCATCGCACACCCCTAATGCAAGTAGTGATCTTCCTCTTAACTCTTTTTTTAAAAGGTCATGTTCAACTCTACTCTCTTGAAATATGAATTTATGAGGACTAAAAAATTTAAGATGACTATTTTTTGTTATACTTTGTTCAATGATAAGATGAAAAGTTAAAAAAAATGTATACCCATTTTAACCTGAAGTAGTGTAATTGATGCTAATCGTGAAAAGCTTTGAATACAAGCCGTAACCATTTCAGATTTAATGTATGTGAATTGGATTATAGTATGGTGTTTCCATTTATGTTTCTGGCAGTTTTGATCTCTTGAGAATTTGTGGTTAAGACTATTGACTTGAAAAATGCAACAGAGTAAGTTTTAACCGATAAATATGTCTATGAACTCTTAAGTTGATTCAATTATTTTTGGTAAAAATATGAAGATGACATCAGTTGAACTGAAAGGCAGTGTCAAAATGTCAAAATTAATTTGGTAAAACTGATCTAACGAGTTTTACGGTTGTTACTTTTGGATGTTGACCCAATAAATTTTTAAGAGCTTGTTTTTTACATGTTCTTTTTTTTCTTTTTCAGGAAGTAGATGGGGAGTCATTTTTAATGATGACACAAGCTGACCTTACAAAGGTGCTTGGCTTGAAGCTCGGACCTGCTTTGAAAATTTACAACTGCATCATTCTTTTAAGACAAAAAGTCATGAGTTTATGAGATTCTGTGTGCAATAACGAACGTAGTCTTTAATATCGAATGAAAATTCAAATTTTGTATTATTAACTTAAGGTGCTTTTTGGACGTACTTTGATTTTACTCTTTATGATATTTTATTTATGTAAATATTTTTTGACTATTTTGTATATTTCAAGCAGGATCTGTTATGTTTCGGAAGTTTATTTTTAATGGAGATGAACAATCAATGAATTTTTTTTATCTCATGCAAGAATTTATTGGAATGAAACATTATCTGTTGTACAGTAACCAGAAAACCCTTGTACATAAGTTATAACTGTGACATTGTTATTAATTTTTTACTGTAAATGGTTAAGTAATTGTTACTTATTTTTGTTTATTTAATATTGTTTAGAAAGTCAAGTGTGTAGTATATAAGCATTTTGTGTATTAAAGATATTGATAGTATTGTTGATTTTTTTATTTAATCCTTTTCATTATTCTTTGATTAGTAAAAAATGGCGGTCTAATAACAACGTTGAATCCTCACCTACCCTTCTTCCTGCCTCCTGGCTATTTAACAACCATTATTAAGTAAAAACACATTACAAATTTAAATTAACAATCTGATTAAATGTGAGTGGTAGCGAAGGGTGGTCGCAAACAAACTTCTTTTCAACCGCTTATTTTCATTGAACAAAGAATAGTAGGAAACTTGTTGGTATAGGCAGTGCTTGACTTAAGATGGTCCTGCATTCCTTTTTCAAATTTTTACTTTTTTTAAGCAATCACTTGTCTGAATTGATTGGCATAAATTACTTTGCCGTAATAGATGAGAGCATGTAATTGTGGTTGTAGCTGCTTTTCCACAAAAGATTACCACATGTAGTTGGCTGGAGTGATTTTGCCTTGAGAGTGGCGATTATTACGCCACAGAGGATAACAAAATGTAGGGTGGTTAGCGAAATTAATTATTAATTAATTCTGTCATTAAAGACCATAGCACATAATCGGCAAAATTTAAATGTTACATGGGAAGTTTCAGTTCAATTATGAAGCTTTTCTGTTGAGTTTTGAAGGAAGCTGAATATTTAAAGGCTTGAAAACTTATACATGGCTATTTTTCATGTCTAATGATGCCTTAATGATTTCAATTTTGCTTTAAAATGTAAGTTTACGTAAGTTTGACTATTTGAACTTTTTCGTACATAAACCACTTTTCACGAGAGGGAGGATCAGAGAGTGAGGGAAATTTCAGACCTCCTGGAACGTAAGAGTTATTGCTTATCGATTTCTGATCTCTAAAACTCAAGCTCTGAGTAAAGGAAATAAATTTATGTTGATATGCTTCTCTTGAGGGCAACTAAAGATTTAAAAATTTTCTGAGGAGAGAAAATGAATAAAAATATTCGTAAATGAAAGGTTTTTATTACAATATTAAAAGTTAATATGTACATGTGGTCATTCTAATATCACAGCAGTATCGATAACCTAAGGGCAGCCAAGCCAGTATTGAGAAGCCTGTTGCGGATAGTAAGCTTCCGTTCTGAGCCAAGTATTGTTGAAGGCCCAGTACAAGTTGTCCTTGAAGAAGTATGTTATTCCTGGAACAGAATTATGAATATATGATTGAATACATAAATAGATGTTTTATTTTCCATTAATGAAGAATTATTATAGAATGATTAAAACTAAAGAATTTTCGTTAATATGAGGGGTACAAAGTAACAGACTTTTGCTGCTTCGTCTATTGCCCAACACTGGAGACCGAGTGTGCTGCCATAAGTTCCACACGAACAACAACACACACGAACAAGTTCCGGTATCATAAGTTCCGGTGCCATAAGTTCCACGGACACGAACAAGAGACACATAACGAAAAAACAATGAATGTTCCGTGTATGTTATTTATTGAACTTTTGACCAAGTCGACTCGACAGGTTGAATGCAATTTTTAGCTGGATGAAGAAATTGACGACTACTTGATAATGGCACAATAGTGCCGAAACCTGGTTGGTGTAGAACATCTCAACCGTTAGAACTGGAGACGAAAGGTCTGTAAAACCATTTATTATTTCTTGGTTTTGTTACAATTTAATATGTTTTGATTTGATAAGTTTTAGAGCATGACAATGTCACCTGTTTTCACAGCCTTGCTGTAATTTTGAAAATGTAATGTGACAATAAAGTGATATTTCATTTCATTTTAGCCATTTCTTATTGTTTTTTGTACGGCTACCGAAAAGGAAAAAAAGCTTCCCCTGTAGGCCTTAAGCCTTTAGTAGATTAATACAGGGGAAGCAAAAGGAAAAAGGATTAAGTAGATGGAATAGGTTCAGCCAAGCTTAAACAGTGTGGCAACATATCCATTGGATGTAGGCCTCAAGGGATGAGTGTCCCTCATTTTGGTCCCCAGTACACCCCCGCCCTATGAGGCCATTTTGGTCCCCCAAAATGGCATTTTGGTCATTTTGGTCCCCTTTTATGAAGCCTGCCTTTCCTGCATGGAGGGGAACTGAAGTTGTTCACTGAAAGTCAGACACAACAATGCCTCCAATTGTGACAGCTTCTACTGCTGTACTCGGTATTGGTACCTAAATTAGCAAAAGCCACTTAAGATCCCACAAAGGAAAATGCCATTTTGATTTTTTAACTTTCAGAAACAAAAGCAAAAAGTGGAATATTATTTTGAGTAATGGTTTTCTGTGTTTTGAGAAATAATACAATAGTGTTCAGTGAAAACTATACTCCAATCACCTTGCAGTGCACGTCTTACTATTTCTCTGCTTTTGCTTTATACATTTGATGGCTAATCAATATGTTGCATAGAATCATCAGCGCAACTGTTGTAGGGCTATTATAAGAGCAGGAACAATTTTATAATAGACTATGCATATTTTCGTTTAAAAATGAATTATGAATAATTTTTTTGAGTTCAAATAATTATTCAAACTATTTCGGTTTTCTTACCATCCGTCCAAGTGCAAGCTGAATCCAAATGTGGAGGAACTCCTCGGAAAAGTTCGATAGTTTTGGGATAATTTTCATCCATGGTATGGGTACTCTCATTGAACCTCCAGAACTCTTCCCCGCTGAAAACACATTTACTGAATTGATAACCAAGTCCTAATGTAAAGTTAACAAACTACAAGATTTTAATAACACATCCAACCAATAATTAACCCTTACCGGGCTTTTGACGGATATATCGGTCAATTTCCATTTACATTGTGGGCGTTGAGACGGACATATCCGTCAAATAAAATATTTTTTACGGGATTAAGACGGATATATCCGTCTCTAAAGCAAATTGATATACATTGTTTATAATACGAAAATAAACATTACTAGGCATTATAATAAGGTTATTTCGTTTCTGCAGTCGGCAATAATGATTGCCGCACCAGTTTCAGCTGTTTTTTTTGTGTCATGTTGTGCTTGGATACCGGAAATAGTGCCAAACTGTCAGAGTGCACGTGCTCGTCTTCTTGAGTGTTTGTAAACAGAGTTGATATGTGGTTTTATGTTATTTAGATAAAATAACGAATCTAAATGATCATAATCGGCTTTTTTGAAATGTATTTTTTATATAGTAGGCCTAAATTTTGTAAACTTTTTCATAAATGTCCAACTAAATGAACTTAATTTTCGAATATTTCTTGTAAAATTTGGCTACAGTAAAAAAAGTTTGTTCATGGAAGTTTTTTAATTCTTTTCCTTTTGTATTTTAGTGCAGTTTTTTTGGACAAAATAACCTGTATTTTGATAGATAATAAATAAAACAAGGGACAAACTAAGGCAGATGGATATATCCGTCCGTTGCCCACAAAACTACTCAAGATTATCCGCAGTTTTCATATTTCAAAATTTTCGCAACGGGCGGCGGACGGATATATCCATTTACCTTGTGTTTTTAGCGGGCCAAAGACGGATATATCCGTCAAATCAAATTTTATTTACTTTATAACTTGTTAAAAAAAAATTATTTCATCGTTAAGGTAAATTTTTTTAAGATCTATGAATTATTTAAAACAAATATAGTACAAAAAATAGCAACTTTAGTTTTTGAATTTTGGCTTAAAATAATTCTGGCCATGAGCACAATTCAACGCCTCCCGGGAAGTATTAAAGATTTTTCAGCTAATCTGTATATGAGGAGTGTTGATTTAGTTAGAACCGTTGATGGATAGAGAAGGGAGGGTAGCAGTAAAGGCATTTAGGCGTTTGTATTTAGTGGTGGGGGGTCCCCCCACACACATTAGTGGTGGGGGGCTGTCAATATGTGGTGGACGTCGTTAGGGCTGTATTAAGCACTAAATCTCAAAAACACAATGGCCGCATCAAGCGGCAGTGCCGCCAGCTCCTCCGCCGCTGTAAATAATGCTGAACAAAAAATGTGTTATTCACTTTCTTTTTGTGAAAAAAATTAAACCTGTGGCTATAAATTGGAAATGGTGTTAGTTTTTTTGGGAACAATAATGATCAGGCTATGGTGCAGTATGTAAATGGAACTGTTTGCATGTAAAAATTACATAACTGTTTGCATTGGAGAGAAGAATGGCTTGCTGTCAACTTATAAAGTTTAAATTTAATTCGGCTCATCCATTCAACTTTGGGTTATATAGGTAATGTTTGCATTGCTTCTACTTATAGAAGTAAAATATAATTCTAAAGTTATTTCGTGTTACACTTGGATTTTATTTGGACTAAAGACAAGTTTTGAGTACGGGATAAAATAATTTGAAAATTTTGAGTTATTGAAGTTAGACTTTTCCCCACCTTCCTTGGACCTCAAGCTTTAAACTGAATCCTCACAAGCTTTGCCACATTTTTTCCTAACTTGAGAGATGTTGAGGGGACCAAATCCCATAGAGAATAAAATATATACATCGGACAAAAAGGCAGACATTGAACTTTTGAAAAAAATACATGATTTGCTTGTATGACAATTTTGATAAGTTACTAAAGTTCTGGCCAAATCATTAGGCAGGTGGCAAAAAATAGAAACTCCAGCTGTACAAATGACTTGATGTTAAAGTCACCTCCGCTCCTCTACACAATTAATTAGTTGGACATATTTCCAACAGAGAGAGGCACATTTACTTGGGTATCTTTGAAGAACTTACAGTACTCTCAGCTGATTTGGAGAACAAAAACAAAGGGCATAACTGTCTATAACTTCAGGTCGGTAAATGATCGGCCAACAACATATTTTGAACGCTAGCAGCACACTCACTCACCCGCCTAATGATTTGGCCGGAACTTTAAGTTATATCATCTCCCTGTACATCTGAAATAATTACCTAACCTACTGACTTCCTGTCTTGGTGTTGTACCGGTTTCCCAGGATAATTATATATTGCACAGTACCTGAATATGTAAGTCTTCTTATTTCTTGCCCAAACCATTACAGCATCAATTCTTTTGACATAGCTCGGTAAACCATAGTCTGACAAAGGTTTGGGACTGTCAACTATGTCATTGCCATTGTGAATCCAATATTTGTTTCCTAGAAAGTAAATAGAGTGCTTTGATAAAACAAATTAATTTTATCTATATCTATATTTCATTTATTCATTTATTAATTTTATTGATAGCTATATCTATATGTATTAAATACACTAGAGGCTTCTTGTAACAAAAACTCCTCCTACAGACCAAAATCGATTTTCACCAATTAACTATTGTTGGAAAGAAATAATTATCAAGTTTTGCAGGAAAGAAATATGAAGGTCAGACTCAAGGCAAGAGCACCTGAGAGTATGGTATTTTTCCCTAAGTTGATAATACCATTGACTTTAAAGCAGGAGAGTCAATGATAATACTTTTATAAGTTAATAATGTGCATGTTCAGCTGCACTCAAAAGTCGAGTCACCGGTTACTCTCAGGGCCGGCGACAGGGGAGGCAGGGGGGGGGGGCAAATACATAGGGGCCCAGACTCACAGGGGGCCCAGAGCCACCCTAAAAGGGGGCCCAGAATGACAAACAGGGGCTGTAACGACATAAAGGGGCCCAGAACAACACAAAATGAGTAAAAAAATAATGAGACAAATTTTGAATTGCACAGGGGCTCGAAAATCCTGTCACCGGCCCTAGTCACTCTGACCTTTAGAGTTCATAATGGCAAGTCCATTGCATCTTGACAGTTAACAATTCCTTCTTTTGTTCACCGAAAAGATTTTGTTGGATGCATGACAATTATCGTTGGTGGATATGTGGATGGTAAATCCCCCACTAACTGATAAATTATGCACCAGAGAGTGCGGATGAACAGAAGAGATAGAGCTTGGAATAGAGATTTCTGGTAAACAACTGATTGAAATATACACAGATTTTCAGCAAAGCCATGAGTTACAATAATTTGTATTACTGGGATTTTCTGAAAGGCAAATATTTTTTGTTTCTCTTGATCTTCTACCAATATTTTTTTTCTTCCGAAGCTTTTTATACCTTGAACAAAACATTATATGTTTTATACTTTTTCTTTGAAATGGCCTACATTATTATTTATTACAAAACTAAAACAACGTACTTTGTTAATCAACATACCTGAGAAAAAAATAATGTTGTTATCTGAGCTTCGTTCATAGGCAGCATCGATCTGCTCTATCGACTGAGGAAGTTTGTGGAACATCCTGTGAATGGTGGCTGGATATCCCGGCATCAGCCTCCCTGGACTGGATAATCTCCACACGTACTGAAAAAAATAACTTCTTGATTAGCCTGATACGTGTTGTTGTATTCACTGGATGTAAATAAAAAACGTCTTACAACACTTAAAAATATATTTACACTTATACTGTATTTACATACAAGATTGTAAATATACAAAAATGGTGGAAATTGGCGATCGATTTCCACCATTTTTGTATATTTACCATCTTGTATGTAAATACAGTATAGGTGTAAATATATTTTTAAGTGTTGTAAGACGTTTTTTATTCACATCCAGTGCAAAAAAAATCTCTTTCGTTGACTACCTTCACTTCTATGTTTGGTTTTCAAAGTAGTAATGAAATTTAGTTGTAAAATTTAAATTTTAAATCAGAAACTTTATTTAACTAAAACACAATCCCATTGAATTTTTGTTCATCATTATCGCTAATTATATGTCAAAAAATAAATGGCATTTAAATAAGTTAAATACTTAATTGTTCATAAGGAAAACAGCTCATGAAAAAAATTAATCGTTGAAATATGTATTTTAAAACTTTTTATCCAAGATGACCACTAATCAGGGTGTTTTTTTATGAAAGGACAATTTTGAAAGTACTGAGGTGGTGAAGAGTTGTAAAGCTTTTGGACTAAAACTAAGGTCAGATTATAATGACAGATGTCTATTGGCGACTGGGTCTGTGGGGATTTACACAAATATTTTCAAGTATATTTTCCCCAGGATCGATTTGGCAACCATCAAATTTTTTACCAAACATTACCATTATTAAAAACACATTTAAAAACATAGGCTGTGATTGATCTTAACTTAAAAAAACCTTAAAATTATTAACATTTAATTACATGAGTTAAATGAAGCTAGAGGACCTATCAGAATAGATAAAAAAGGTGCATAATAGATCCAATAATCAGGTTTAAGCCAAGAACAAACAGATGAGGTAAAGAAAGAAAAATAGAATATGTATTTGCAAACCAACAAATGATAGGTCAAGATAGAGTATACGTTAAAGGAAGGCATAATATATTTATTAGATAGAGGGATAATATCACCTATGTCCAAATTTTATTTTGTCCAGTAAAAAATAAAACCAAAAAAATTTCAATTTGTCCAATTTTGGCCATTAACAGTTCACTTGAGGTAATACAAAATTACCTTTATAACGATTCCAAGGGAAATTGTTAAGTATTATTAGTTTTAAGGAATTTTTTAATTTATTTTAAGATGCATTTGATTTATGTTTTTAATGTAAATTAAATTTCTTAGTATTCTTACTGCAATAGAGTCATCTTTACCTTGCCTTTGAACACAAATAGTTCCCCACGGATGTTAGCGACGGCACTGAAGTGGCCGTTACAAGCGTCCGGGGGCCCCGAAGTGGGGGTGGGGGTCATGGGGGGCTGGGGACTGGAGGGGTCAAGGGGTTCCGGGGTCAGTGGATCAACGGGGTCCGGAATGTTGTGTGTTGGGTCGTGAGTCTTGTGCATATCCACAGTTTCGACATCGCCCACGAACGTTACGTCGACTTCCGGTCTAGAAGTTGTTCTCTGCGTCGTTGGATATGTTCGTGTTGTTGTTCGCTCTGGTCTCGTCGTCGTCGGATAAGTTCTTGGTCGTTCTGTTGTGGATCTTCTCGTTGTTTCCTCATTTTCATCCCAAGACTCGTTGCCTCCTTCCACTGGTTTTGTTACTGGAAAAATTTTAATTTCTTGAGTTTTATTTCAGCAAGCCAATTAAACAAACATAAATTAGCAATGTCTTAAGTTCGGAAGAAAAGAGTATTTAGTATTTTCAGCTACCAAAAATAAATCTATATAAAACTGCTGTACTCTGTAATGGAATAATTGAATGTGTATGGTAATCATCTATTTAGTGTTTTTGATCCACAACAAATATTGAAATCAGATAATATAACTTTAAATTCACGGAGCCATGATAGTTGTAAAAGTAATACTTTTAACTAAATTAAAGTTATCGAAGTATACTTAATTTTTAAATAAAAATCTAAGACACCTGTGGCTAGTGTAATTGAAAAATTAACAGTATTCATTGAGAGAGGAATTCATTCAATAATATTATACCTTCATGAAACTACATCACCACCCCCACCCAAGTTTCATACTTTAGAAACTTAACTAACTGATAACCCCGGCTTTCCCCGGGAGATTATTTTCTTTGTTATTTCTTGGTGCTGCATTCTGTAAGTAGCCATAGTAGCTGTTTCAAGAGGTAATCATAGTCACTATTCAAAGCACTTCCAAAAACCTTGACATGGTTCCCTTTCGGACAATTCTGTACCTAAGTTCTAAGTCATATCGAAACCAAACCATCATAGTGCAAATCATGAGATTCCAAGCTTTAATTTAAAACCAAGATCAAGGGTCTATGTCATTTAGTTTTGGCTGTAGCCCGAAATATACCAACTCACAACTCTATGTTTGTATATAGAAAATAGTGAAAATATTTATTTAATATACACTTGTTAAATTATTCAATTTTGTAATTTAATATCAATTTTTACTTTCTCCCCCCTATACATAGTATATGGAGAAAGTATTGTTTTCGTCAAAATTTTCGAATTTGAGTTGTTAGTGGATATATTTGTTTAAGTGCTCCCTGAATCCAAAAAAGTGGTGTGGATGTATGTGTGTCTATGCGGATGTAAACAAAGCTAGAGACGACACCAGTGGTCCGATTTTCATGAAATTTGGCATGTAGGTATAACGCCGTGGTATCTCCAGGCGTATTTTTCATTTTTTTGAATTTTTGATTTTTAAGGGTATTTATCCCATAAAAAATTACAAAAATCAAAATTTCTCAAAAACGGCTCTAATGATTTTGATAAAAATTTTATGGTTTTTAGTGCTTACGATGAGAAACAAAATTACACCACCCGCATGTCTGTAAAAATTCAGGTTCAGAAGTTATGAGGGTTTAAGTGTTAAAAATCTCATATTTTTTAAATTTCACAAAATCTGTAACCTCCAAAGTAAATATACTTGCAACCATTAAATTTGACTTGAAAAACTAAATAATGCAGTATTTTGAATCATTAGTTTACATCAACTGGTTGCGGAGATAATTAATATTTTAGTTTGGCGGTAAACGCAGTACGTTGCCCAATGTTATTCTTATGGCAAATATTTAAAAACAGATGTCTCCGTTATTTACTAACCAATTTTGATAAAATTTTGTATATATTTGTGTGATAATTGATTGTTAATTTGTTTTATTTCACTATATATGTTTTCTGGTTTTAAATGACTTGAAGGGAGAAAGTATGTGTCAGTTTCCTGATACCGTTTTAGTCTAAGAGCCAGTGGCTGGCTGACGACACATATTTTAAGAAAGCCTATAATTTTCTCATTTGCTCTATTCTACCTACCATTCATGAAAATGGGGCCCTTTAAGCCCACTTGCGGTAGGTTTGGGCTCACCCATGGGTGAAAGGGGTGACAATTTGACATGAAACGAACATATTTTAATAAGGCTGCCGTTTTGATATGTCACAGTATACACTTAAAGTAACTCGAAAACGGAAGTGGCAGACGTCTACCACGGTTGTGACGTCACGGCAGACGCTTTGAAAATGGCCAAAAAAATTATTTTTTTCTGACATAGTGTAAGAAAGCTGTCATTTTGATATGTCAAAATATACCACTATTGTAATATGAAAACGGACATGGCAGACGTTTACCATGGTTGTGACGTCACGGCAGACGTTTAAAAATTTAACATATTTAACATAGTGCAATGTAAAATTATATGGCTATAATCTTGAAATTATGCTAGATAATAACACGTTACTACCGTTGGTCATTGTTGAGCCATCTCCACCTGGTTTTGACCAAAACAAAACTTTCGGCCGCCATCTTGGATCCGCCATATTGAAATAAGAGAAGTTATTTCAGATGTTAAGATAGTGTTGTGACCCATCATTTAGAACTAGTTTTTTACGCTGAATTCAATGCTACAGCTCGTTTTCAATAAAACTATTTATTTTCATATATACCGTAATGCCATTTTTTGAGGTTATATAAAGACAAAAAACAATATCTCAAAAGTAAAAGGTCATAATTGAAATTGGGTAGCAGCATTGAATTCAGCGTAAAAAACTAGTTCTAAATGATGGGTCACAACACTATCTTTACATCTGAAATAACTTCTCTTATTTCAATATAGCGGATCCAAGATGGCGGCCGAAAGTTTTGTTTTGGTCAAAACCAGGTGGAGATGGCTCAACAATGACCAACGGTAGTAACGTGTTATTATCTAGCATAATTTCAAGATTATAACCATATAATTTTACATTGCACTATGTTAAATATGTTAAATTTTTAAACGTCTGCCGTGACGTCACAACCATGGTAAACGTCTGCCATGTCCGTTTTCATATTACAATAGTGGTATGTTTTGACAAATCAAAATGACAGCTTTCTTACACTATGTCAGAAAAAAAATAATTTTTTTGCCCATTTTCAAAGCGTCTGCCGTGACGTCACAACCGCGGTAGACGTCTGCCACTTCCGTTTTCGAGTTACTTTAAGTGTATACTGTGACATATCAAAACGGCAGCCTTCTTAAAATATGTTCGTTTCATGTCAAATTGTCACCCCTTTCACCCATGGGTGAGCCCAAACCTACCGCAAGTGGGCTTAAAGGGCCCCATTTTCATGAATTGTAGGTAGAATAGAGTAAATGAGAAAATTATAGGCTTTCTTAAAATATGTGTCGTCAGCCGGCCACTGGCTCTTAGACTATTTATTAAACCATATAAATAATTTTTTCTTGGATTTATGGTTTAAAATTCATCTGGTGCTTTCAATTTACAAAGTGAATACACCATATAACCCACTGCACTGGGCAAATTTTATGCACACCCACTCAGAAATCCATTTGGATGTCTTGAAATGAGAGATCCAATTATTGATTACGGTCACATGTACTAAACCATCCTTAATTTAAAACAGTACAACTTTTACATTTCACACATACTGTATAATTCGTACATGGCGAGAATGTCGTCATAGCCGAGATTGAAGTTGCGACTGTCGAAGTGTTTGTAGTAAGGGTTCATGACGGACTCTGGTTGGTCGGAGTGGGACAGCCCGAGACTGTGACCGATCTCGTGGACTGCGACGGTGAAGAAGTCCACTCCTGGAACATACGTGACAGCTGAGATGGAAACACGACACAAAAGATACCCAGATAAGGTCCAAATATAATTTTATTAAGTTGCCTAAGATAATGTTGATTTTTGTTACCGTCTTTTTATATTTCGCCATAGCCATCTCTAGTAACAAGGCCACGGCGCTAATAAACGACAACAGCGTGCTAAGGGTTCAGCTGATTTGTTTATCCATATACTGTCTTATGGCACTATCTTTTGTTTATTTGAAGTCAGCTGGCTCTGTAAGGGTTTTTGCCATGCAAAAAACCCTTGAATAGCGATGTTGCCTGGTCGAAGGCCGCGGACTTATTACTAGAGATGGCTAAGATTTAGCTGTTCTCGAAGAAAAACTAAACATAGCTGAAACACCTTCTGATTTCCGTCTGAGTGGAGATAATATTTCTTGTTACCTGAAAACTTCCTTTCCTTATATGACTTCAGGGGAAATTGTTTTTGTAGGTTTTTTGTGGAAAGGAAACTCTCTGCAAGTTTAATGTCTCTTAAAATAGATTGTAATAATTATCTTCATATAAGAACTCTCATACCAAAAGCTTGGCTTCAGCTTCGAGCTTTCCCTAAAAGTCTTTAGTGAATCTGGACTAGAAGAAACCATATACCAAGTTTTATTGAGATATGTTGAGAAAAAAGTGGGATATCGAATTTTACTTATTTCCCATTAGGATAACACGGGGACAACGTACTATGTTTACCACTTTTAATATCTCAGTAACCAATGAAGAGCAGTGATTCGAGATTGTACGTTATTTGTTTTTTTTCTGAATTAAATGGTGCTAATGAAAATGGGATTATTTTAATTTTTCTACGTAAAAACTCAAAAACCCATTTTCGGGGAGGGTTTTCCCTCTTTACCCCTCTTTCCAGTTGTCTGATCAGGCTGGTTTATGAACTCGTCTGAATAATTACTACTTTACACAGCCATACCAAATTTCATTAAGATCAGACTATTTTTACGTAAGTTATCGTGCTTAAAGACACAGTGTGTGTGTGTGTGTGTGTGTGTGTGTGTGTGTGTGTGTGTGTGTGTGTGTGTGTGTGTGTGTGTGTGTGTGTGTGTGTGTGTGTGTGTGTGTGTGTGTGTGTGTGTGTGTGTGTGTGTGTGTGTGTGTGTGT
Source organism: Flexamia atlantica (assembly GCA_035578135.1). Classification (NCBI taxonomy): domain Eukaryota; kingdom Metazoa; phylum Arthropoda; class Insecta; order Hemiptera; family Cicadellidae; genus Flexamia; species Flexamia atlantica. The sequence continues at coordinate 15,154,616 of JAQJVK010000014.1, read as the reverse complement.
GTGTGTGTGTGTGTGTGTGTGTGTGTGTGTGTGTGTGTGTGTGTGTGTGTGTGTGTGTGTGTGTGTGTGTGTGTGTGTGTGTGTGTGTGTGTGTGTGTGTGTGTGTGTGTGTGTGTGTGTGTGTGTGTGTGTGTGTGTGTGTGTGTGTGTGTGTGTGTGTGTGTGTGTGTGTGTGTGTGTGTGTGTGTGTGTGTGTGTGTGTGTGTGTGTGTGTGTGTGTGTGTGTGTGTGTGTGTGTGTGTGTGTGTGTGTGTGTGTGTGTGTGTGTGTGTGTGTGTGTGTGTGTGTGTGTGTGTGTGTGTGTGTGTGTGTGTGTGTGTGTGTGTGTGTGTGTGTGTGTGTGTGTGTGTGTGTGTGTGTGTGTGTGTGTGTGTGTGTGTGTGTGTGTGTGTGTGTGTGTGTGTGTGTGTGTGTGTGTGTGTGTGTGTGTGTGTGTGTGTGTGTGTGTGTGTGTGTGTGTGTGTGTGTGTGTGTGTGTGTGTGTGTGTGTGTGTGTGTGTGTGTGTGTGTGTGTGTGTGTGTGTGTGTGTGTGTGTGTGTGTGTGTGTGTGTGTGTGTGTGTGTGTGTGTGTGTGTGTGTGTGTGTGTGTGTGTGTGTGTGTGTGTGTGTGTGTGTGTGTGTGTGTGTGTGTGTGTGTGTGTGTGTGTGTGTGTGTGTGTGTGTGTGTGTGTGTGTGTGTGTGTGTGTGTGTGTGTGTGTGTGTGTGTGTGTGTGTGTGTGTGTGTGTGTGTGTGTGTGTGTGTGTGTGTGTGTGTGTGTGTGTGTGTGTGTGTGTGTGTGTGTGTGTGTGTGTGTGTGTGTGTGTGTGTGTGTGTGTGTGTGTGTGTGTGTGTGTGTGTGTGTGTGTGTGTGTGTGTGTGTGTGTGTGTGTGTGTGTGTGTGTGTGTGTGTGTGTGTGTGTGTGTGTGTGTGTGTGTGTGTGTGTGTGTGTGTGTGTGTGTGTGTGTGTGTGTGTGTGTGTGTGTGTGTGTGTGTGTGTGTGTGTGTGTGTGTGTGTGTGTGTGTGTGTGTGTGTGTGTGTGTGTGTGTGTGTGTGTGTGTGTGTGTGTGTGTGTGTGTGTGTGTGTGTGTGTGTGTGTGTGTGTGTGTGTGTGTGTGTGTGTGTGTGTGTGTGTGTGTGTGTGTGTGTGTGTGTGTGTGTGTGTGTGTGTGTGTGTGTGTGTGTGTGTGTGTGTGTGTGTGTGTGTGTGTGTGTGTGTGTGTGTGTGTGTGTGTGTGTGTGTGTGTGTGTGTGTGTGTGTGTGTGTGTGTGTGTGTGTGTGTGTGTGTGTGTGTGTGTGTGTGTGTGTGTGTGTGTGTGTGTGTGTGTGTGTGTGTGTGTGTGTGTGTGTGTGTGTGTGTGTGTGTGTGTGTGTGTGTGTGTGTGTGTGTGTGTGTGTGTGTGTGTGTGTGTGTGTGTGTGTGTGTGTGTGTGTGTGTGTGTGTGTGTGTGTGTGTGTGTGTGTGTGTGTGTGTGTGTGTGTGTGTGTGTGTGTGTGTGTGTGTGTGTGTGTGTGTGTGTGTGTGTGTGTGTGTGTGTGTGTGTGTGTGTGTGTGTGTGTGTGTGTGTGTGTGTGTGTGTGTGTGTGTGTGTGTGTGTGTGTGTGTGTGTGTGTGTGTGTGTGTGTGTGTGTGTGTGTGTGTGTGTGTGTGTGTGTGTGTGTGTGTGTGTGTGTGTGTGTGTGTGTGTGTGTGTGTGTGTGTGTGTGTGTGTGTGTGTGTGTGTGTGTGTGTATGAAAATTAACTAAAGGTGTTTTTTGCTTCTGGAGGCCCCAAAACAAAAAGTTATCATGGTCTCAGGCTTAGGTCTTACCATGAGTACTACGTAACAGCTTCTTCCCTATAGGGGATATTTGCTAAAAGATGATATACTGTAGTGAGTTCACGAGTGAGGAATTACAATTTGCAGACTAGGCCACAGCCCCACAAAATCCTCTCACCTATCCCTGCTTTCTTCAAACTTTTGCAGCACCTGATGATGGTCTACATGTCAACTAGCCCTAGTTCACTGCATAAATTAACTTAGTTAATTATAAAAGCATGGACATAGAATAGGGGTGGACGTTTTTGGAAGTACATAATAAATGAGTGAGAGAGGAGGTTGGTCTGAGCAAGGCCACACTACACTACAGGCCAGAGTCCTTTTTTGGTGACGTCACATTATCAGACGGAATCGCAGACGCTTTTATAATGTACTCTTATGGCGATTCACTGTCGCACTCTTAAAACTATCGTGCCCTAAGTAATTTGTTTCAGTTTTCGTTTAGAAACCATTATTTTTTCGAATCTGCATTAATTAATGAATAACCAAATGCGGTCGAAAACATGTTTAAAGAAAACATGATTTTATTTCATAATCTTAAAAACCGGTTAACATTACACGCAAGTAATTTGTTTACTTTTCATCAGATGATTTATTGGAAATTTGACAGTTTTGTTTCTTATTGTTTACATTTCAATGTTCTAATGTCATAATTGTTGGTAAATGTTTACGTTTTTCGTGTGATTTTAGTTGTTATTTCCAACACAGCGCTAGTAGTTCGGCCGGTGTTGTGACGTGGCATCAGGGAGGAGGGGGGGAGACTCCGGCCTGTAGTGTAGTGTGGCCTTGGTCTGAGGGTTGCATCACCTTAAGTCCCACACTCGTGAGTTCAGTATCGTAAGTCCACATCTTACTCATAAGTAGATTCATCTTTCTAACTTGTTTAGAAAAACATGATTTTTTTCACCGTTATAATGCTTTGACATTGGTAATTACAGTAATTAGGTATCCTTTGTGTTGATTAAATACACGATTTATTCCTTCTTAAGAAGGTTGAGTAAGATTCTTTTACCACTTTGCAAAACATAAACGTCATTTTAAACCAAGGATTTTTATCAGAGACTCATTATTAGGACAGAGGAGAATCAAACAGAGGTATTTTCTAATGTTGCGCTCAGAGTGTGTCGAGCGCTGCCCAGCGTGTGTCAAGTACTTAGTTTACCATTAACTCCGCAAGAAAGCAGCTCCGTCGCTGCCCTCTCCTAATTTAACTTATAACTGTAACTAGTTACTGGATGTAACTAATAACTAGAAATTTAACTGTAACCATTATTGGATTTAACTTTAATAGTACTTGGGCGCAACAGAAGACCCATTTAAAAGCGACCTCTGTTTGATTCTTCTCTGTGCTAATAGAGTAATCACAATATTATTGCCTTTCAAAAGTTTTATGGGCATTATGACATATAACACTAACCATCCTGAGAACATTTATTTTACGTCTCTGATTAAGACTGCCGTAAAAACATGAAAATAAATCCTCAGACTAATAAAATTAATTGTTAGGTAACAATGATTTTGTCTAAATTAACAAATTGTTGTTATTTATTTATTATTATTATTTTATGAGGAGGATAGGTCCTTTCTGGAATCATTATGAACCTTCAGCCACTACTGTCAGTATTTATTTTAAAACTTCTTTAATCCAAATTCACATGATCGATTGACTTTGATTTGATTGACTCTACTGCTTTATGTTATATGAGAGCTACATAGATAGATATTTCACTTACCATCCTCAAGCTCTCCTGGGCGTATTTTCCAAGTCTCGTCTTCGTCAAAGTGGATGTCACCACCGAACGATCCTTGTTCACCAGGGAAGAAGGCATGCGCAAGAGTCAGTCCTGGGCCATCAAATGGATAGCTGAATTTAATGTGATTTTAGTAATTGGGTTTTTGCTAAATTCCTTCAAATCATTTAAAAAAATATACTGCAGACGCCCTCTTATCCCACCACCGTTTAACTTTTTAACCTTTATTCAACTAATATATTACGGTACCTAACAAGTAATGACAAAAACTTTAACCTTCAAATTATCAATGTTACTTGACACTAAAATTTAAATATTAAAAACTAAAAAAAATGTCTGCTAAAACAATTTTCTTAAAGGTCTAGACGGGGTTTTCATGAATCAGAAAACCAAGGAAAATACTTCACCTCTTAATCAGTCTGAATTTCTGAAGTTCATCCACTCAGAAATTCAGACTGAAGTGACTTTTCCGACTTTTTAACCAGAAGTTTGACCTTTTCGCACAGTGATAAAAATATTCTGACCTAATAACAGCTGCCCCCAGTAGGATCCTAACTTGCTTTGGCTGGTTTAGGAACCAATCCTGGGTACATCAACTTTCAGTTTCCAACCAAAGGTGGCTGGGCTTCACAGCTGGGTGGCAGGGGTTACTGGCGACCAAGATGAGGGTCTCTTATCACTTGAGGCCCACATCCATTGGATAAAGGTTTATTGTTGCCCACCTAGTCTAATATTGGCGGAACCTATTCCAACATCGTATTCCATTTTCCTTCTGCTTCTCCAGTATTAATCTACCAAAGGTTTAGGGCCTAAGGGATATTACAAGAGGAAGATTCCTTTCCGGTAGCTATACAATTGAAAAAAAAAAGGCTGTAGTACCCTCACAGGAAATTCTTGTGAGGTGGGGCAACCCAGGCTTCCCAATACCCTCTACAAAAATACCAATTTTGCAGCAGACCTGTATACTCAGCGAATTTCAAATGCAAAACAGGATATTTCAATCCAACATAGCGAGATTTGACATGTTTTTGTAAGCTTCGTAAGAATAACATAGGGAATGAGTATGCAGGTTTGCTTCTACAGGTATATCAAAACTGGGTGGTTTTAATTCAATATTTGGTGATCTGATCTAGAAGAGGTCATTTACCAGGTTCTATCAAGACATGTTTAGAAATAAGCGAGAAAAAGAATTTTACTTATTTCCTAAAAGGTTAACATTGGGACAACACATTATGTTTACCACCTTCAATATCTCGGTAACCAATGGACTTAGAGCAGTGATTCAAGTTACTACATTGCTTGTTTTTTTCAGCTGAATTCAATGGTAATAACGAAAATTGGATTACTTTTATTTTTCAATGTAAAAAACTCAAAAAACCCATTTTTTGGGGTTTACCCCCCTCTACCTCCCCTTCGGGTGGTCCGATCGTGCTGGTTTACGAACTCATCCAAGTGATGTTTATTTGCTTCTGAGGGCCCAAAATGAAAAGTTAATATGGTGTAGGGCTTAGGTCTTACTATGAGTACTATGGTAACAGCTTCTTCCTTATAGGGGAAATTCGCTAAAAACAGCTGAGCTCAACTTACGGATCTCCGTGCCAGCTGGTCCCAAAAGCCACGATGATGTCAGCGTCCGGGGAGGAGGTTTCCTGGAACCTGAGCCGTCCGTACTTCGCCCAGTGAGAGAAGGCGAGCTGTAACTCTGCCTGCACCGAGGCCCGGCCAAGCTTGGGGCTCCAGTTTGAAATACTGTGGAAAATATTAACAATTACTTACGCAGCATGCTGACGTGATGGAGCAAATTTCAATTTCAAGACTCAAACTGCCCATTTTAGTCCCAACTACCCCAAATTTGGACTTAACAACACTCCCACAAAATGAGGATAAGAACTTCTGATATCTTCCCTAACTAACAGGCCAAAATCACATCATAAAACAGAATGCGGCGTCTCTAAGGCATTTAAACAAAATCCGATGGTTCCGATCCGATGGTCCGATGGTTATTCATTATGGTTGTTCAAAATCAAAATATCCCCTTAAGACAAGTTCTAATTTAATAAACTCATATTTTCATTCATGAACCAGTCATATTTAGGCCTTCCTAGAGCAAATTATGATTCATCAGTTTTCCTAGCTGTCCACAGGCCAAAACAATATTTAAGTTGTTAAGGGATTTCAAACAACAAATAGACGATCAATATTGACCCAATACTCTGGCCAATATCTTCTGTATAAAAGTTACCTGCAGTATTCTGCAAGTTAATAAAATAAACAGCTTTTTCAATTTTATTTCCCCTTCACTAGAGCCTCGACAAGAAGACACAAAAACCTTGATAAAAGTTGAGATGACACTTAATGTCTTTGTGATAAGAGACTCAATAAGGAGACTTGATAACAAGACTTTTAGGATCTTCTTGAGAGTCTTGTTATCGAGATTCTGCAAAGCATGCATTATATTCAGTACTGAAACAAATATCATTAAAAATTGAATCAATCTTGATGTGTGAAACCAGACGAACATACATATATAGGCTATTAAGTGATAAGATTTCATATTGAATTATCAGCTCACAAATAAGTGATGGTCCGTTTTTTCCAGCCCATTGTAGGGGCTAAGATGTATCTTCTGCGTCGTCTGGAGGGAAGGATATCAGGCAGCCCGCAGCGAGGAGATTTCATGAGCTAAAAAGAAGGAAAAAATGCTAGTTTATGAACTAAAACAGTCTATGAACTAAAAATTCTTGTCATTAGCTGATTTTATGTATGCATTGTAATGGAAAAAGTTGGCTGGTGGTCGCTCAACCCAGTTAGACAGGGAGATCGATTGAAGCTTCTCAAGTTCTTTTCCTTCAGCCATTACATATCATTTGAAGCCAATGCAAAGAAATATTAATTCAGTAAGATTCTTTCATAACCAAAATTATACATACAGAAAGTGTTTGCGTTTTTACTTTTTAGCTTTTCAAAAACTTACCATACAACAATTTATAAAACTAAAGTATTACAGTTCGCACATGTACATCCTGACCATCACAAGAATTTTGACGCATCGAGATGTGAAGGAGAAGGGGAAGTCACTCTCCTACTCAAGCTCTACCCCTTTACTACTGCTACGAGCTGTAAATAAGTAAACTAATATTCAAAACTAAAGTAAAATTCTTAGTTGTTAAAATATATTTGAGATTACGATTTGAGGTTTTATTTACGTAAGTTTTATCCTTGTCATTTCAGCTGTAAATTTGGAATATGCATTGTATTCTCCGAAGTTGTATTTACCTGTTATTAATAAGAGTTTAAACTTATAATAATTTTGTTCCCATAATTTTAATTAAATAATAATTTTCCCTGAAGTAAACATATATTGTTTATTTTCTTTGATTGATGACAGCTGTCAACTCGGTCCAGGATTAAGAGTCGCTATCTAACGGATAGTAAAAACACTTCAAGAACAAAAAAAAGATCATCCAATAGGAAACCAAATAGGTACAAAAAAACCACTTTGCTGCAGCCAATGACATATGCATATTTAGGAATCGTCTATCTCTCTCCAAACATTCATTACCGTATCCATCCCTCTCACGTTGTTTAAAATGGTCGGGATATTCATGCGCGAACTATAGCAACCAATATTGTTAGATCCTATTATCATCAGACAAATCCTCAGAAAAAAGGCAATAAATTAAAAGAATTTAGTCCTGAGAATCAAAAACAAATCTTCATGGTTTACATGAGCTTATGGAGTTGATCATGCATGGGATGGAGTAACCAACAATGATCTCAAACTAAACAAAATATTTTATATAAAAACAAAAAACCTTCAAACTCAAAAATTAAATTAAATTAAATTAATTAAACCTTCTAGAGTTCCAGCCAAATCATTAGGCGGGTGAGTGAGTGCGCTACTGGCGTTCAAATTATGTTTTTGGCCGATCATTTACCCACCTGAAGTTATAAGCAGTTATGCTCTTTGTTTATGTTCTCCAAATCAGCTGAGTATGTTCTCCAAACATACCCAAGTAAATGTGCCTCTCTCTGTTGGAAATATGTTCAACTAATTAGCTGTGTAGAAGAGCAGAGGTGTCTTTAACATCAAGTCATTTATACAGCTGGAGTTTCCATTTTTTGCCACTTGCCTAATGATTTGGCCGGAACTTTAATGATATACATTAATCATTCTTAATCATTATTCATACGCTACCGTGTCCATAACATTTTAGCTTCATCAGTATTTAACACATAGAACCCTAATCCCGAGTGTAGGCCCCACCTGGAGTGGACTGGTGGCTGGTGGCAAGATGAATAGAATAATACCCCCGTCACAGCAAACCTACGTACTCAGCGAATTTCAAATCCAAAACAACATATTTCAATCCAACTTAGCGAGATTTGACATGATTTTGTAAGCTCCATAAGATTAACATAGGGAATGAATATGCAGGTTTGCTGCTACAAGTATATTAAAACTGGGTGGTTTTAATTCAATATTTGGTAGATCTGAACTAGAAGAAGCCATTTACCAAGTTTTATCAAGATATGTTGAGAAATAAGCGAGATGTAGAGTTTTTTTTATTTCCCATAAGGTTAACATTGGGACAACGTACTGTGTTTACCACCTTCAATATCTCGGCAACCAATGGCAACATATTATAAACTTTGTAATAGTTTGCTCCTCGGTGCATATACATTTGATTATTAAGTCAAAATAAAAACATGTCCAACTTTATAATTGTTTGCTCTAAATTTTTTGTTCAAGCTCCCTGTTACTGCTAACGTCATTTTTTACTCTTCCGTATACCCACTAACAACACAAATTCGACAATTTTTACGAAAACAATACTTTCTCTAAATACTTCGTATAGAGGGAAGAAAGTAAAAAAATAAAACATATTTTACTCAACTATTTAAAAATATTGTAAATCCTATTAAAAGAAAACAAACTATTTTGCTTGAAACAAATTTTTAATTTTTTATACAAGGGTGGATTAAAATCTATTCTAATAGTCTGGTCGGCGAGCCATGTGACCTTGAAGCAGGGTCCGACTAAAATGTTATGATTCATTCTAGTACTAACTATTTGATGCACTGAACAAGAACTCTTTTCCACAGTCATATTTAATTAAATATGGCTCAAATGAAAGATATAGATCACTTGAGTGTTTTTAGACAAGAACGAATAAAGGGACTTATTTAGGACCTAAAAGATTAATCTTTTCTCGCTCTTAGAAAATTTAGCAGTGATTTTCTGTCCATGATTGTTTATGAATGAACATACATTAAATAGCTTTCATTTTTTATAGGCACAATCTTAATTCTAAATCATTTTCAAGCACCACACACGCATCAATTTTCGGCGAATTCATTTTCCGCCGAAGTTATCCTGGAGAAGATACATTCTGGTGCTGTTGAAACTTGAAAATACATAATTTCTTCTTGATGCACTGATTTCCGCGGTCATTTTCGGAATCCAATTCGCTTCAAGTTCACCGAAGCTCTCGATTTCGTCATCTATTTCGTTGTCGTTTTTTTCCATCCCAGCCCCACTTTCGATCTCTGTGTCACAACTTGCAGACAACTCTGATGATGATGGCGATGGTTCATTTTTAAAGCGAGAGGGAACCGCATCATTAGTTATCTTTAGACGACCGCGTTTGATGGTACAAGTAGATCCTTCAGAACGACTGATTACATTTTCTCGATCAATATAACGCTCTTCAAAACAATGAATGCCTACCACTGATCGTTTTGACGGTATGAAGCTGAAGCGTGGTATCGAATTTAACCACTGCTGTTTTCATGTCTCGTTTAAGAACACTGAAAACTGAAACACTAGTAGTTATGGTGTTGCTGAAGCAATCAGGCATACAAGAGGATGAAGGAATTTCCTACATCAATTGCGAATTAGCTCTGACCTGAATTTTCCAAACTTCTAAAAAGGTTATGATTTTCAGCAGATTATCGAAACAAACAACAAATAAACGATTACTTAAAAAGTAATTACGTCATAGCCATCGCTTACGATCATATGTGAATTTGAGCATTACGGCCTGTTTTTTTAGTGTCGCCTTGACATAGGGCAGTGATTCAAGATACTATACTGTTCGCTTTTTTGAGTTGAATTCAAAGGTACTAACAAAAATTTGATAATTTTTATTTTTATATGTATAAATCTCAAAAAAGCCATTTTCGGGGGGGGTTTATCCCCCTTTACCCCCCCTTCCAGTAGCCAGATCGGGCTTTTTTACGAACTCGTCCAAATAATGCCAAATTTCATTAAGATCGGACCATTTTTACGTGAGTTATCGTGCTTAAAGACACATTATATATATATGTATATATATATATCTATATAAATAAAATTAGAGTTTTGTCTGTACATTGCTTAGAATTATGAAAATTTTTGTTATTTTTGCGTTTTGAAGGTCAGAGAATCCGAATCAAGCCTTATCTCAATTTATGTCACGATGTGTGTTGGTAACGCTCAACATCACACTTTAGACCGCTTTTCACGCAAAAACTAGAGTACTGTTATGGCTGAAACTTTTTTTCTGTGTAGTATGCACATGAGAAGGTTTTAGACAACTTAAAACTAGCGTACGTCTTTTTGAAATTAAATAGCAAGCTTCTAAAAGCCGAGTTTTATTTGATTTCGACCAAGTTTGTTTTGAATTTCCCCATAATTCAAGGGGATGACGTTTTGTTTACATTTTCAGTGTTCCAAGCAGATGGTAGTTACCTTCACTGATTGATTCGTCGTTACAGATGTTTTATGATTTCATTCAGTGTTATGTTTTGGTTTATAATATTTCTTTTTAATTGACATGTACTATATAAAGTTAATATTTTCCCATTCATTATACATTTATCAGGATTTTCATCCTGATCTGACCATTACCCTCGGACTCCACCACAGACCAAGGCCGGGCACAGACCCTCTCAAAGATCACATATTAATATCCTTATGCCAGAATTATAAGTGATGAAATGTTTATATTCAAACAGATGTTAAAAGCAAGACATTTCATAAAATGTAAAACCAGCTGTCTGTAAAAAAATAAGATAAATCACAGACTAGAGATATACTTAAAAGTCCTTCCTTCCTTAGTTATAACAGCTGTTAATGAAAGAGATAATGGGCGCGTTCAGCCGCAATCACCGGTGGGTAATATATAACCTATGTTAAGTGAACGGTAGCGGTGGACATACCACCTACCGACCATTGTTGTGCATTCACCGATGTTGTGTTTACGGTGGATTCGGTAAGTAACCGGACATTGTTGATTGTCAAGATGTGGTGGATTTGCCTATTAGTGACTATGGTAACCGGTTAGCCACCGGTGACTGCGGCTGAACGCACCCAATGTAAACCATTTTTAAAAAATTGCGGGACGGCTATGTTATTTTGTTGTTGTTCAAAATAGACCCTAAAACATTAGAAAATACTTTGGTGGCATTTAATTAAGGTATTTTTACTCTACGTACATAAACTTTCATGAAACAGGAAACTGCTTTAAGATTCACTAAGTACGCACAGTCTGCTGCGAAGAGGGTATTTCCTGCCTCAGGGTCACTCTGTGCAATAGCACAGATTCAACGATAGGCCTACTGAGTATAAGCCTTCCAAGGCAGCGACACCCTTAAGGGTTTTGTCGGCGGGGGCGCTGGAATGTGCTGGCATGTGTAGTATAGAGAGGCCAAATAAAAATGCCTCATGCAGCGGGGCAGCAATTTTTTAAGTACTCCCGTCGTAGTAGACCTGCGTTCTTAGCGGATCTACTTTATATTTGACAAATACCACTGACCTATCATCGCACAGCCCAAACTACTTGAACTTGACCTAGAACCTTGAAACTTTTCATGGACGTTCCTATAGGAACGTGGATTACATTCTTCAGAACTACAAGAGAGAAGATTTTCTTCAAAACTTAAGTATTCCATGTTTATCAGAAGTAGATTGTGTCAAAAAGCGAGCATTCATTGCTTATGTCATCACAAATAACTTCTCAGTGCCTAAATCAATCATACAGTCACTAACTGATTGGCAGCAAACAACTACTAATATGGGATACAAGGAACCTGAAAAATGTGTGAAAAAAGGTGTAGAGAATAATGTGGAAAGTAAAAAACTATCGGAAATGCCCCTTGGAAAAAGTCTTAAACCTGTTTTAGTGAACACTGGTGTTCAAACAGAGCCTTTGAGAGTACTCAAAGAGAAAGAAACAATTACTACACAAGTTAAGGATGGAAATAATGGAGATTTAGACAGTGAAAAAGGGAAAATAAAAGTTAAAAGCTCACATGCAAATCAACAAAAAACCATGCAGACAATAACTATTTTGAGCGACAGCCATGGGCGGATATTAGACGAACTTATACAAGAAAGGTGTGATGAAAATATTGAAGTTAAAGGTATAATAAAGCCTGGAGCTGGCATAGACCATATTATGCTTGAGGCAAAGCATGTCAAACGGTCAAAGAGCAATCATGTCATCATCATTGCTGGAGCAAACAATATTTACAATGGTCAGGTTGATTTCTTATGTAAAAAACTGAAGTCTCTGGTGGTGTCCTTGAAACCCTGTAAAGTAACCATAGCCAGTGTTCCTTTTAGGAATGATTTGCCTCTTACAGACCAAATAAATGAGAATATAATGAACTTTAATCTCTTTATTCATGAAATTTCACATGCACTAAATTACACTTCTTTCCTAGACCTGACAGGTTTTCCCAAAAACTGTTTCGGGAGATCTGGTATCCATTTCAACTATGTGGGTAAGAAAATAATTGCAGTAAGAATATTGCAAAAAGTGTTGCCTCAACTATTCAAGAGCCCTAAAACATCAGAACATTTTCTAAACAAACAAGCTTATTCAAATACCAGCTTTCAAAAAAATCTAGGTTCTTCTCCATTGAAACTAGGTTTACATGATAATAAAGACAGTGTGCCTGTAAATATAATCGAAGCTGATATGAAAGAAGTTGTTAAACAATTAAACCTAGACAGAGAAACTGCATTTGGGCATTGCATCTCCGCAGATCTTGAAGATGAGCGACATATGTCCGCAGGAGTCGCAAAAGTGTTTAAAAGAATTGTGGGCAAACCCAAGGCTTCGGACCTAATAAATGAACACTTGGCTTGTCAATACAATAGCAATGGTGCAGTCACATATAGCCTGATAACAAAACCTACTTACTACTCAAAACCTTCTTTGACAGATTATGATAAGTCCTTTTATCACCTTCAAGAGAATTTCAAACAGAGAGGTTTGAAGAGACTCATTTGCTCCCCTATGGGGTGTATTAGAGACAACATCTCTCCACATCATTTTGTGAAGAGACTACTGGAATTTCAAGAAGCCACAGGGGCTAGAGTGAGCATTATTCTGTTTGAGGAGAGGTCAAGAAATCGGTCATTAAGAAGTGGACTATCGCATGAAGAGTTCAAAAAAAGATTGCAAGATCTAATATCAAATAACTTATTGCCTCAACCCATGGACACCACTCCAGATCATGTGACTACTAGAACAGGGATACATCAGTCTGCTGAAGTTATTGCTGATCAGTCTGTGGAGTGCAGTACGGAAGAACCAGGGACACCCTTTCATGATGTAACGTCTGGCAATAGTTGTTTTGCTGACCCCTCATCGGAAACTTCAAATAGGACTACCAGTTTTTTAAACACTGTAAAAATAAATCAGTTACAAACTTAAAATGCCATAAATCGAACATAAATTCTGGAAATAGCACTAAGGTAACATGTTCATTGCTTCACCAAAATGTACAACATCTATCATCTAGGTTAGACATCTTAAAAATTAATCTCACAGAAATTCAACCTACTGTTTTGGCAATATCTAAACACAAAATGACAGAACCAGAAATTTCAGCTTTAAATATTCCAGATTACAAATTATGTTCATATTTTGCTAGATCTACAAGTGTGGGAGGTGGAGTAATGATCATGACAAAAGATAACATTAACAGTAAAAAAATCTGCATACCTGCAGTTCAATCGCTGTTAGCAGAGAAAGAATTTGAGTGTTGTCTCGCTGAAATATCTTTTGCTGAGTTAAATTTTGTAATAGCATGTATCTATAGATCTCCAAAGCAATGTCTAATTAAAAATTTTTTATATAAATTTGAAATTTTATGTAGTATTTTAAGTAAACATTTTTCAAATATAATTTTAGTAGGAGATTTTAACATAAACGTTTTAAAAAAAGATAAATCATACAAAGATTTTGTTAATATTTTGAAAAAATACAATTTGTCATACTGGGTAAATTTTCCAACGAGGGTAACTTTAAATTCAGAAACTGCCATTGATAATATTATTAGTAATATAGAGAATACAATTTGCAAAATTACAGGTCTTGTAACCTGTATTTCGGACCACGACGCTCAACTTTTTGAAATTTCATGCTCAAACAAAAACAGTAAAATAATAACAAAAAAACTAATTAGGAAATTTTCAACAAATAATTTTGATACTTTTCTGATGGAATTAATGACAGAAACTTGGTTGGAGGTCTATCAGGCACCTGTAGATAAAAAATATGATGTTTTTTCTGATATATTTATCCATCATTTTAATGTAATTTTCCCTCAAATTTTAACAGCAATAAATTGTTCTAATAAAAATAATTGGATTACAGAAGAAATAATTAACAAAAAAAGGGAGATTAAGGAATTAGAACATTTTTTCAGAAGAAGTAAAAATGAAAATGTTAGTGTAACAATCAAGGAGTCAAAAGCCAAATTAAAGAAATGTATTGATAAGGAAAAGAAATTATTTTTTGATAACAAGGTAAAAAATGCAAATAATAAGATAAAACAAACTTGGCAGTTAATTAACTCAGAGGTTAACAGCAAACACATTTCAAAATGTAATATTAATATTTTGAGAAATGGTACACTTCTTTCTGACCCTTTTGAAGTCAGTAATGATTTCAACAATTTCTTTGTATCTGTGGTCGATAATTCTGTTCTTCCCGGGATTCCTCAAGGACAAGATAGGAGCAGAGTGAATTTTCAACAAGTAAATTACATTAATAAATTCAAATTCAAGCAAATTGACGAGAAAAATCTTGAACAATTAATTTTATCCTTTGAAAACAAATACTCTACTGGCTATGATGATGTTTCAATTATTACAGTTAAAAAAGTTCTTCCTGCTATTCTAAAACCTCTTTTACATATAGTTAATTCTTCTCTTATTTCAGGTATTTTTCCGAATAAGCTCAAAATTGCTAAAATTATTCCCATTTTCAAAAAAGGAGAACCAAAGGATGTTTCTTGTTACCGACCAATTTCACTTCTCCCAGTTTTTTCAAAAATCTTAGAAAAAGTGGTTTATATTCAATTGATGAATTTTCTAAATGAAAATAACTTAATAGATTCAGAACAACATGGTTTTCAAGCAGGTAAATCAACAGTCACAGCAGTTATTGAGTTTATTGAAAATATAATAAATGCAGTGGACAAGGGAGAGAAAGTAATTGGTATTTTTCTAGATTTAACCAGGGCTTTCGATAGCGTATCCCATGAAAAGCTAATAGACACTTTATCAAATTTAGGTATTCATGACAAAGAATTAAATTGGTTTAGATCCTATCTAACTCTCAGACAACAATTTGTTGAGATAGAATATCATAAATCTGAATTTTCAAGTAAATATAATTACATTCAAAAATTTAATTCACAGATGCAGACAGTTCGCCATGGTGTTCCGCAGGGCTCAGTCTTGGGGCCCCTCTTGTTTTTACTATACTTGAGGGGTTTGCCAGATTTGATGCCTGTGGGCGGGGCAGCTTGTTTGTATGCTGATGATACCAACATTACTGTGAATGGAAATTCAAAAGAAAATATTGAAGCATCATCATTTGTCAGTCTCTCTATTATAAAAGAATTTTTAGATAGCAAAAACCTTCTTTTAAACCCTGAAAAATCTAACTTTGTATCATTTTCTACAAAACAAAACAAAAACATATTAAATCCAGACATAATTTTAGAAGATTATAAATTGCAGCAGGTAGAACATACAAAATTTCTTGGTCTTATCATTGATAAAAACTTAAGTTGGGAAAAACATGTTGATCATGCTGTCAGTAAAATGTCTTCGGGATTATTTGCTTTAAGACAGATGTACAAAATTTGCAACTTAAACACATTGGTAACAATCTATTATTCCTTAGTTCATTCACATTTAGCTTATGGTATTAGTATATATGGAGCAACTACATCAAAAAACTTAAAAAGGATTCTATTGCAACAGAAGAGGGCAATAAGGATAATGTTCAATTTGAAAAGAAGAGATTCGGTCAAACATCTTTTTACTGATCTAGGAATACTGACTGTTTATGGACAATATATCTTAGAAACTATTATTTATGCCAAAACCAATACAAAAATTCAGGTAACAAACGTAATTAGCCATAACTATAATACTCGCTTTCAAACACAAATTGACAGACACAATCTGGAATTCTATAAAAAGAAAACTAAATTTGCAGGAAATAAATTTCTTTCCCATCTTCCAAAAACACTTAAAGCCGAAAATGATACAAAAAAGTTTAAAAATTGTCTGAAGGAGCTTTTGGTCAAACTTGCTCCTTATTCTCTTGAGGAGTTTTGGGAGAATGAATGAATAAATGCGTTGATTATTTTAAAATGTGCATAAAATATAGCATTGACTTTATTATAAAAGACTTTATTGAGTTTATTATATAAGGTTGACATGTAAAAAAAATTAGCTGTAGATTTGACTCTATTCTTGTACAATTGTACTTGCATGAATAAAGGATATTTTGACTTGACTTGACTTGACTTGACTAGGGCGTGAGCATCCGCTGAGAACGGGTTTTTCAAAATTCAAAGTTTTCAGGGTTTTTCGGTGGGGTCAACGGTCTAAAATCTTTCTGTATAATTTAATGGATGATATTTCGATTAATTGTCAATTTTCATTTAATCAAGGAGGCGGTTTAAGCTTCACTTATAGATAGGGCTCTACAGCTGATTTATAGTTTGGTTCCTTTTATCATGGTTTTATGTTTTTTTTCTTTTAGGTGATGTATACTATATTAAAGTCACCAATAGTTTTTGTACCTTATCTATTCAACCGAAAACTCAGTATGTGGCACCATCTTCATTTAGGCAGAGGGTGTTAAGATCGTTATCGTGAGCGAAGCCACGGGCAACTGCTAGTATATATATATATATATATATATATATATATATATATTTATGAAAATGAACAAATAGTGTTTTTTGGTTCTGGGGGCCCCAAAATGAAAAGTTATCATGGTCTTGGGCTTAGGTCTTACCATGAGTACTACGGTAACAGCTTCTTCCCTATAGGGGAAATTCGCTAAAACCAGGTAGTTCCATTTTAACCCGTCATCACTGACCAGCTGATGTAGATGTAAATACATCATCAAATTTATTTTCCTTCAATTGTATTTTAGTTCAGAATTTACAGCTGGAAGTAGACACGAATACGTCATAAGAACAAACATAATTTACGGGACCACCTATTTTTTCTACTCATCTCGGGCTAGTGGTCCTGGTGTTAAACATTTTGCAACATTAGTGCGGGTTAATTATTGCTGTTCTAATGCTAAAAATTGCATCTAGTGTTGAAACACAAAAAAGAAGAGTTTTTTTTACAAACATTGTAACACTGCTGCATATAACTAGATAATAATTTAGATATATAAAAGACTAAGTTTAGTTATTTTATTTCCATGTATTGTATATTTTTTGTTAGTTCACTTTTTTTTTATTAGATCCATTTATTAATTTTATTTGAATATTTATTTGAATTTATAATGGATTTAATATCTGCTTCTAGCGATCCAGATGTGGTAGATTAAACTAATTTCCCTTTCCACTTTGAATTATTGTACTAACTGTGTGTCCCAAAAGTCCCAGACCGGCTTAATATCTTTCAAAGGCTTACTTTAAAAGATAGTAAACCGGTCTGGGACTTTTGGGACACACAGTATAAATACAGAACGAAACTATTTGGGTCTGCAAAATTTGGATTACTAGACCCAGGTATGTCAACCAATTAAATGTTTCCTTGTAATCTGGAGGCTTATCCACAAGAAAAATCATTTTAATTTATTTATATATTTTATTTGTTTTTGTATTTACTTAATTATGTTTGTCGGCCTTACCTGTATCGTAGCATTATCCAGCCGACCAGTTTGGTCGATGTTGCCAAATCTCTGAACATCCTTGATGGCAAGCTCTACCCGAACGAGCGACTCAGACGCTGAATCTCCAGTGTCCAAATACCCAAACTTCGACATGAAGTCTTTCTGTCGGAAACAAAATAGAGAAGCAAACTAAACCTCAGTCGTTCTAACAAATTTACGAAAAAATAAGTAATAGATTTGGTAAAGATTATAAGATTATAATTATGAAGATTATAAAAGATTATAAAAAAAATAGATCTCTGCAACTGTAAACCAGCTTACGAAATGAAAATAATTTTAAAATTTGCAATTTACACTTGGGACCCCTATGCAGTTATTTAAGAGTTTAGGGAGACACTGACTGTGGTGCGATCGCATCACATTGGAGACACTGTAGTTCGGCGATTGCTCAAGGAAGGGGTGGAGCCCGGGTGTAAACAGTCATAGACGGGATACATGGGGGGGGTGTCACCGATCTTGCCCAGGGCAGCAAAGTCCCTAGGGCCGTGCCTGTGTGATATAATCAATAGGACTTATTCGAGAACCGTTTTGTGATTCGTTAGACTTTATTTTAGCTAGGTAGCATAAAGTTTGTGTTACACGATTTACAGTCAAAAACGCTTTCACATTTATAGAAGAAAGGTTTCAAATTGCCTGATTTCTGAAGATTTACTTGGCAGCTTGCAATGTTTCTAATTAAAACAACTGGCTGGTATCGGGTCAGGCTATTTGACCTACATCTCCATCAGCCTGTCTCAGATCGAGTTCACTGACCAACTCGTCTTAATTGCTGGAGGAGCCTGGACGAATAGTTTATCTTCAACTACTGAAGTAGGCCTAAATGTTGGTTTAATTTCATGGTTTGATATATTGTAGGATTTTTACAGCACTGCATCCAGATAATAAAATAAACACAATGAATCATATAATAGGTAGTTTCTATCTGTATGTTGCTCTGGGAAAAAGCACAACTACAGAAGCGACAGGGCTGAAACCTGACTTCCTCAACTCTTTTCATTAAAATTATTAGGTTTTGAGCAAAATTACTATTCAAGAAGTTTTTAAGAATACCTACAAAAATCATGTAATTACACTTTTGCATTGTTAGCTAGCACCAAAAAGTTTTCATTCAAATACAAACAGCAGAGTTGTGTAAGGTTGACATATGCCAGACCAGGTCCAAGTAACTGACTGAATTCCTAGCAGCCTACCAAGAACCGAGTCATTTGGAAAGTCCAAACCAAGAACTTATGTAAAAACATACGACACTTTGAAAGTGAAGAAGAAACCAATAATGGCCCTTTCATATTGTTTTTTACACTATGTTTTCTTGAAATAAAAGAGGAAATACATTTTAAATTTAGTGTAGTGTATACTTTATTTCATAGAAAAATTCTAATAAATAATTGATTGATTTAATGTAATTAAATTTAACCTAAACAAATGCAGTGCAACTTAAGTCCAAAAATTAATGTTTCTTAACAGTATTAAAACAACAATTTCCCCTTAACATTTTATCGCAGTGAAAAAGAGTGAAAATTTGTTTGGACAATATGATTTTTTTTTGCTATTGACAATGCTAGTGGCATTTTTTGGGAAATCAAAAGCGCATTTAAGGGAGGCTGTCCAAATCCCTCAAACTAAGAGAGCTCTAATTAAATTATTATAATTTTCTGACTAGAAATAAGGTTACGATTTAATAAATAAAAAACATAATTTTTGGATCATCAGATTTGTTCCTTTGCTGGAACAAAAATGTTTAAATGATGGAATATAAAAATGACTTACTAACTTTCATAAAACTGCATTAGTATATCAAACAACATAGACAAAGAAATAGAACTAAAATATTATTTACTTATAATTTCTACTTGGAGTGCTCAACGTAGATCTAAAATACTTCCCTAAGCAATGTAAAAACACGAAAATATGTTTGCACTACTTCAATTATTACTTTGTACTGATTTATAAGTTTTTTTTATATTTGCCTTGCGGTATGATGGAATAGAGAGAATTCATTCTGTAAATTTTAATTAGGGTGGAAGAATTTAATTAAAAGCTGGTTTAAATGCTACGGAATAAAAAATGAATATATATATAAACTTGGTTTACTATATGTCAATCTTTTAGCATTAAAAACATATGTTTTTTAAAATTGGCTCTGAAATAAAAAATATTCTTATAATAACACCTAACACATAAATCAATTGGCTTCCTGAAAATAATCTGTCAACCTATCTTACAAGTATACATGATAAATGGTGTATGTCTAAACCTATCCATTCATAAAAATTAATTATTTAATCTAATTAAACTTACAGCAAATGTCAAATCTGTGTCGGAATTGTCAGTATCAAGGGTAGGCGCACTAAATCCACCTGTCAGGGCGAAGCAGACAACAAACATTAACTGCTTCATCGCACAAAGAACCAGTTAACCAGTTAACCTCCACAACCACTTGCACTGACACGCCTGTAGCGCCAGCCGCCAGCGGTATTTATAGACTTCCATCGGATCGGACATTGGTGGTCGGTGAGCAGTGCAGATGACTCAGATAATAGGCACCGACTGTCCTCTCGCCGCGTCAGCCGTGCAGGTAAAAACCGACTGTACAAGCCAGTGTCTCCACTTTTAGGGCGATTACCCTTTTCTAGGGTAATTTCAACTGGCGTAAGGTAATTTTAGGGTAATGGCATTTTTATAGTAATTTTAGGGTAGAGGCAATTTTAGGGTAATTTTAGGGTAAAATCAAAATTTGGTATTTTCTTCGTTTTTTATAAAATCTATTGAGAAAAAAACAGGGAAACAAACTACAAAAATGTCTCAGATTGCAGTAATAAATCATTTATAAACAAAAAACTTTGAATGTGTTATTTAGTTTATAGATCTAAGACTATTTATGACCAGTTCATTTTTAAAATGTTAAGTATGTAATGGTACCTGTGTACCTGATAATTGTATTAATTAAGTTAACTGATAATTGTATAATTGTTCATGGCAAGTTTCAACTGAATATAAGATTTCACACAGTAACTAGGAAAACTCAGTACAACTAGTAAAAACTATTTCAAAGAAAATAAGTTAGTATAGTGGTCGATTTAGACACAAATAATACAAAATTATTATTAATACTATAGATAGACAATAAAAAATAGACAATTAATTGTTTAGTATATAGAACATAGCAATAACACCTGTTCTTAGTTTAGGTATTTATAAAAAGCAAATACTAATTTAGAATCCTCCCTATTTAACAAGAAAACCCTCCATTGGTTTATAAAATAAAAAATACATTTTTTATTAATCTATATCACAAAAAATTATTAAATCAATAAATGAATAATGAATAAGCGAATAAGTGATTTATTTCCTCAATTAAGGACATAACATAAATAAGACAAAAACTTGGAAATTACCTGATCACAACTCCAGTAGTGTGATCAGTTCTAAAGCTACAAACATTAAAAAAACAAAAGTTTGAGTCCAGCAACTAAAAAACTAAATAAATACGCTCTCTGCAGTGTACACAAACATATGTTCTTAATAGTTAACTATAAATAATGGAAATAAATTGCAACCTCTATATATAAACTGAAGGAACTTACTAAAAGAGAACTACAAATAGGTATGCCTATTGGATGTATAAGTATTTTAACAGTCATATATTACAAAATATTAAAAAACTTAGATCCTGGATGGACAACAACCATTTTGATAAGTTATTGGTAAAAAAAAACTTAGTCTGTTTGCCTCCCTGATATTAGTGGGAATTTTATTATTAATAAAATATTTTGGCCCTAGATAAGAAAATGAATGTTTAAAAATTGATTTATTTACTTTAGGTAATCTAAAAACTCCTCTAATAACATTTCTCGTAACGTAGTTGAAATTTTCTTTTCCTCTAGTGCCACTTCTGATAAAAAATAATCTTAAAGCTTTGAAAATGAATAAATGCTGCAAAGGTAAAATCTTCAGCTGCTTATATAACGGGAATGTGCTTTCTCTTCTCCATTTCCTTAAAATTATTCTTATCACGTAATTTTGAGAAACTCTTAACTTATCAGTGATGGACTTGTATGTACCTGCCCAACAGGTGATTCCATATTGTAATCTAGAATTAACTAGGGCAATGTATAGTGATATGAGAAGCGTGGTATTGCAAAAATTTCTTAAAAAATAAAAGGTCCTTACTGAAGATTGAATTTTACTGTGAAGTTTATTAATGTGTGCTTCCCAACTGAGTTTTTCATCCATTATTAAACCTAAATATTTGAAACTCTTAACTTTTTCAATTGTCAAACATGAGCATCCAGTCGAATTACAATTTACAATCTAAGTTTGATCTTCCTTCCCAAAAAGGAGAAGGAAGATCAAAGCCAGATAAATGAAAATTGATAAATTTAGTTTTGCTAACATTTACTTCCATTTTATTTATGAAACACCAATTTCTTAAGGGAATGAGAGAGAGACATGTTATCACTTATTAATCTTTCATTTTTATTTGAATAAAATAAAGCTACGTCATCAGCAAATGCTGTGATATGCCCATGGAAAGGAAGAGCTAAGAGATCATTAATAAATATGAGGAAAAGTGTCCCAGAGGTCACCGATCCCTGGGGCACCCCGCTTCTCATATTCAAAGGGGAACTGAGGGCATTTAACACCTTTACCTGTTGTTTCCTTCCCTTAAGAAAGCTACAAAACCAATTTAAAGCATTGCCTCTTATTCCAACTGCTTCCAGTTTGGTAAGGAGAATATTATGGTCTACCAAGTCAAATGCTTTTCTAAAATCAATAAATAATCCTGAGGTTTTTTTGCTCTCGTTGAAATTATTGTAAATTAATTCTGTAACACTAATTAATGCATCTTCAGTTGTCCTACCTTTAGTAAAACCAAATTTTCATTCTTAATCATTCTTAATAAGACAGGTACCTCATGGAGGACGTTACCCTGAATATGAGTGAAGGATGAGTGTGATGATCGTGATGATAGTGGCGCGATCTTGTAACCTTGTTAATGACTAAGGTTGGCACGTTCCTTAGACAGGATTGTCAATTAATAGCCCAACAACCAATGGCAGCTGGCTCCAGAAACAACCCTTCAAAAAGCTATTAACTTTTCTCGGGATCGATCCGGCTACCTACAAGTTTGTAGGCGGGCACTATAACCACTACACCAACCAGCCTATTACTAAAGAAATTTAAATCTTCAAGATATTTTAAAATTCTTACAAGCATAATTTTTTTCGGGGGGGGGGGGGGGGTTTGGGCAGGCCCAGTGGGTGGATTTCCGGCTCGGCAAAAGTGGTGACCTTTTTTTTTTAGTCCCATGTGTGCTTTCCGCCGCCTTTATCGTCATTTTCGACCCTTTGCACTGTTTACGGGCCCCTCTACGTTTGCTCGGGGGGTTTTTGGGGGGGTTTCAACAGTTTCGGGGAAGGGTTCTAACCCCCTAACCCCCCCATTGCCTACGCCCTTGGAAATACTGATAACAAACTGATAGGTCTTAGGTTGTCGAGTCTAAAAGAATTTCTACATTTTAATATTGGTACTACTGAACTTAACTTTAATTTTTCAGGAAAAGTCCCTTGAGCAAAACTCAAGTTAATAATGTAAACTAAAGGTGGCAAAATCTCATCAACTATTTTTTTCAAAAGATCAACTGTAATATTATCAAATCCCGTGGATTTCTTATTTTTTTAGTTTAAAATTTTAGACTTTACTTCTGGTTCAGATGCAGGAACAATCAAAAATGAATTTGCATAATATTGAAGTTGGGGGAGTGCTAGATTAGGCGTACCAAGTCCAGGTTTTTGAGAATTCTGTACAGAGAAAAGATATTCATTGATTTGTTCAGCAAAAACGCTAGGCTCGGTAACCACTGTTCCGTTATCTAACTCTACTTTGTTTATACTTTTGTCATCTGCCCTACCTGTCAATTTATTAATAATGTTCCACTGTTGAGACGTGTCACCATTAAAATTATTTAACTTATTAGCATAATAATTATTCTCAGCATGATCTATTTCAAGCTGCAAATCGTTGCAAAATTTACTATAATAATTCTTAAAGACTAAATCATATGGTCATCTTTTAAATATTTTGTAAAGTTTTCCTCTTTTCTTAACTTTATTTAAAATACTTGTTGTCATCCAAGGACTAGGTAATTTGGCTTTATGTAGCGTAGGATTACAAATAATTTTTGACGACTAGTGACTATAATATTTAACAAAATATCGTGGAACACATCATAACAATAGTTTACATTCTGAGACGAATAAATATGAATCCAGCTTGTTTCTTTCAGTTTACTTTTAACCAAAGAATGATCAATTACATATTTATCATTAATATTAGAACTAAATGTTTCTTTACTTGATTTGTCAGAACAAAATTTTAAACCTAGGATACAATGATCTGTCGGACCAGCATCAAAATCAGAGGTTTGAAAGTTAATGATACTTTTACTTCTAATAAAAATAATGTGATCTAAACATGTTTTTGATATAGGTGTAATTCTAGTAGGACTATTGATAAAAGACAAAAAACCATTATTATTTAAAAGACTGTGATATCTTTGAGTAACATTATTACTAATTAATAAATTCAAATTAATGTCTCCTATGTAAAGAACATAGTTGCTTATGTTATTTAAAATTAGAGAAAATTCATCGATAAACTGGTTTACAGGATAGTTTTGTAATCTGTATAGAGAGAACAGTTTAAAATACACATTTCTTACACTAATATTTAATAATAAAGCGTCAGCTGTGCTCTTATTTATTGTTATTTCTTGAAATGCATCCATTAATATACATAAAAAATAAATTAAGTTACAATAGTTTGTATTTAGCATACTTAAAACGCTAAACTAGATATAAAATGGTATAAATGATTAATTTTTAGATTTAGAGTAATTTTAGGGTATTTTAAGAATTTTTTGGGTAATTTTCTGAAGAATTTAGGGTAAAATTGCTTGGTCATGGTGGAGACAGTGGTACAAGCACCACGGGCGCCAGGTTTGTCAACGTTGAAACATCTGGGAATATTAGTAACTCCCTTTGGAATATCCGGTTTTCAATTGGTTCCGGTTTTTTTATTTCGGGGTCAAAGGGGTCAATGACTAGTTTGTAACTTCACCAGTTGTGTGCTGTGCGCGGCTTGTTTTGAGTTTTCACTTGAATGAAGAATCTGTTGAAGATAACTATTAAACAATTGGGAATTTTAGTTATTAACTTGTTTTTCTAGTGCACTTTATTGTTGTATTACAGTATGCAGGACCGTACCCAGCTTTGGCGGGCCCTGGTAAAGATATTAGAACGGGCCCCTCATGTCCTGGTAATGCCCCCCCCCCATCAACCGTCACACCGCTGCGAACCTCCACAGACACATTTTTTATTTTGATAATATAGTAAGATTTATCTACGTTTTGCTTAAATAAATGACAAAACTATTTTTAATCGGGCCATTTAAGCTTTGTTTTAAATAAAAATCATGAATTAATTCTATAATCGCATAGTTGGCTTGTTAATTGTGCGATTCAAATTACAGATTATATAATACGATTTATCTCTTTAGAAAGATATACGATTTTCATTTGAACAGAAACCCCAAAGTCGTCAACTGCATTGTTTAACTGTCATCCTGCACAAAAAGGGTTTACAACAGTTCCAGGAACACATATAAATGCGAACATACTTAATTCTGTTTTATATTCAGCCAAAGAAAATAAACAAGATTGTTCAGCAATGTTCCCGACATTGAGAAGGCGTACGACCATGTCGGTCACAATCATATCAATAAGGTATTAGAATCAATGCCAATACCAAAAGCAATTAAAAATAATATTAATGATCTGCAAAAAGAAAACACCACTCAAATTGAGACAATTAAAGGAAAAACAAAAACTATAAATATTAAGAGAGGGGTTTTACAAGGAGCTCCATTATCTCCCACTCTGTATAATTTGTCGATAAATCATATTTTAGAAAATATGTCAGAAATGTCAATCAAAGAAGAATATGGTTTTAAAGTACACGAATCATTACCAGCAGTAAACATATTAGGTTTTGCAGATGACACAGTACTAATTGCTAATAACAAAGAGTCCCTAATGATTCAGTACGATATGATTGTGCAATTATTTTCTCAGATAGGCCTAAATTTAAATATCAATAAAACTAAAATAATTCATATAAAAAAGGGTGAATTACAATCAGAATTGTACCATATTGAAGGCTTCAAAATAGAATCAATAAAAAATGGTGAAACAATAAAATACTTGGGAATCAATTTTGAAAATGAAATTGTATTTGACAAAAAGAAAGTTATAAACAATTTGACCAAGAAAATACAAAAACTAACCACATCACCATATTTAAAAAGTGACCAGAAATTAAATATTTTAAACACTTATGTCTGGCCTTCGCTCATTTTCCCTTTTCAAACGGCTCCGACTAACAAACTAAACCTTGATTTCTTAAACGATATTGACTTAATTATTCGATCTTCAGTAAAAGAAATTTTAGATCTACCTGCCGATCTGCCAAACTCTATGCTATACACTTCAAGAAGAAATAAAGGATTGGGGATGATAAAAGCAGCCTGGGAAGCACAAATTCAACAGATTAACATTAACAATGTGATCGGAAAAATTAAGGACCCATACATTGAGCTGTACAAAAATTTTAATGAAGAAAATGTAGCTTGCATAGATAAATTAGGAATAAGTAGAGAAGTTTATGATTCAAAACGTTTCTCTTCAAAAAAATTAAGAAATATGTTACAGCAAGAAGAGTATGAAAAATGGTGCTCTCTTCCCCGTAAGGGTAGAGGCGTCATTTTATTCCAAGAGAGCGAATCGGAAAATATCCATTTTCACAGAAAATGTGGACTGTCAAACTCCGAATACAAAGACGCTTTGAAAATCATTGGTGATGTGGCACCTCTGAGATCAGTCCCCGGCAGATCCAAGGATGGAACCCGGTGCAGGCATTGTCCTGACACCGAGACTTATCAATTTGAATCTATTGAACACGTCCTTGGATCTTGCCCCCATGGGGAACTATTACGAAATAAACGCCACCACACAATAAGATCAATCATAGCAAATGAATTGAAGAAAAAGCAGAACTTTGAAGTCTTCGAAGAAGTGACATGTGTGGAAAACAATGGATCCATCAGAAGGTGTGATATCATTGCCATTGACAAGAAGAAAAAACATGGATATATTATTGATCCAACTGTCCGATTTGAAAAAGCACATAATCAACCACTTCTAGTACACAATAAAAAGAAAGATATATATAGTGGAACAAGAGATGACATTAAACAAAAATACAGACTTTCTAATGTAGAAGTCATTGGATTGATGGTTGGAGCAAGAGGAACTGTTCCAGATTTTTTCAAAAAATTCTGGAATCAATTCCACCTCCCAAAAGAATCTTTAAAAATTATCTCGACAACAGCCATCAGATGTTCAATTAACATTTTAAAGAACCATTTATATAGTAAATACCAATAATTAATTATCCAACCATTTTTTATATTATTTCAAAATTCATCAACCTTTGTTATTCTGCAACCTTTGTTATTCAGCAACTTGTACATTATAAGAAGGTGTTAATTTATTACTTACTTAATAAATTATCTTTATATACACAAATAAATTCTTGAACAAAAATATTGCAATTCCTTACATTTTAAGATATGACGATTTCTATATACTGTTAAACTGTGGTAAAATATTTTAAAAAAATTATAAATTATAAAAAACTAGCAGTTCCCGTGGCTTCGCTCACGACAAACACTAAAGTCTAACCTTGAGCTGACAAATCTGAAGGGACTAAATGGAAAAAAGGTTATGTCAAGGAATTTGTAATGTAGAGGTCTATTAACGTGTTGTGGCGTTGTATAGGCCTAAAAAAAACAATTAAAAAACAGTTAAATTCATATTACAGTCGATGGTGTAGGTTTTTTTACAGTCATAACTCTAAAACGGCAAGACAGATTTTAACCTTAAATGTGTCAATTTTAAGGTATTTCTATGCTTATTTGCCAATATAGCTTAAAACTGTTAAATATAGGGTATCAATAAAGTACAATAAAGAGCTGAATGTTCGTACAGTGGTGCTCTCCGTCGACAGAGTGTTTCAAACTGATTCACTTCACATATATCAATGAGTACAGAACCCTCTAAGTAGTAGGGATATTCAATGTTTTTTTTCAGTTCCACCGCCTTAAAGCAGAGGAAAAATTAGCGCTGACGAATGGAATAGTTCAAGCTGGCTCCGTCGTCCGCGCTTCCACTCATTGTCCAAATTGAAAAGTGAGAATGTTTGTAAATGAGAAAAAAACAGATTAAACATGGTCAAAGATTACAGCAATATAAAACACTAACATACAACTGTAAAAATATTACAACCAGCTGATTGACTTTAGAAAGTCAAATTGATCCAACAAATATTCCAATCGGACTGAAAAATGAAAGTGACGCCATCTCGTTTTCGGCACGGAAACTACTCATTTTTCTTAAAGGTGTCCCTACTTGGAGGGTTCTGTATACATTGCATATATTATATGGGCAATTTTTAATATATTTTAAAGGTCAACTACAGATTGCAGCGCTTGGTTTTCCCGTGCAAAGCCAGGACACCCTTGAATCAGATGAAAAAGGAATTCGCCAAACTATTTTGGGGGATGAATACATTAAGGACGCCCTAAGGGAAAAACTATAACCCCCGCTGCCTAAATGAAGATTGCGCCACATTTCATGATTAAACAGATAAGGTACAGAAACGATGATGGATTAAACGTAATCCATAACTAAATGTAACTTTTGTATAGTGAGTGTATGACCTAAATAAATTGACAAACAACCATAAAAACATGATGAAGGGAATCAAATTATAAATAAACTGAAACAGCGGATCCGTATGTGAAGCTAATTACCCTCTGCTTGACTGAATGAATTTGGAAAAGTAAACAAACCCCCATTATGGGGGTATTTCAAAACTTTGAGTCCGCTAACAGACGCTTAAAACCTGGAGATTTTTATAGATTAGCCTAAATCTGAATTTAACTGAATATTAAATTCTTCTAGAGAAAGCTCAATATAGGAAATTTAATTTTTCTTTATAAATGGATCAAATAATTAGATTATTACAGCACAGTCTGTCGGAGACTAAATAAACTTTCGTATCCCTCTCTTTCAGTCTTGCCGGGATTTAGTTTCAAGACTCAACCACAAAAGGCAGCACGCTCTTCAGGCTTTAAACTCTAGGCTTTAGCTCTTGAGGTATAAACGCCAAATCATCGTATCAGGCATAATTACAACTCCCGCTGCCGAAATAAAGATGGCGCCATATACTGAATTTATGATTAAACAGATTAGGTTTTAAAATTAAACTGAATATAACTTTTATATAGTACATAATTATGTTCCGTAAAATAAATCAACAAAAAGTCATAAAACCGTGATGAAAGAAAGCAAATTATAATCAGCTGTAACAGCGTATTTCGTATATTTGTGAAGCTAACTCCCAGCTGCTTGATTGAATGAACATTGAAAATGTAAACAAAAGATCGTCCATAACACTTTTATATGGGAAAATTTGAAAACTTCGACCTCGCCAAAAACCCCTTTATACTATGAATCATTTTAAATCCTTTCTTAGCGGATGCCTACGCCCTAAAAGGAACGTCCACGCCAAATTTCAAGGTCGTAGGTCGTATAGTTTGGGCTGTGCGATGATAGGTGAGTCGTATTTGACAAATATATAGTAGACTAGAGGCTTGAAGGGGCTAATAGCCCCTAAGCAAAATCCTTCTTTACTATAGTACAAAATACCTTTTTAGAAAATAGGCTTTTAAGTCCACACAATTATGATTATATCTAGCATTTGGTTTTAAGTAAACAAAGCAGACCTTTTTAAATCCCAATGTTTTAAAATGATAGCTATTTTACGTTATTTCTCATTTTATAGCAAGCTTAAAGCGATTTCAGTATTTTCCCCGAGTCCCTGGGATGGAGACCTTCAATTTCAGCCCCCTCCCATCATCCTGCGACATTCCAAACGCCCACAATTTCGGCGCAAAAATTTTCCTTACGTAATTATATATTATATAAATAACTTGGTATTAAATTTGCATCGTTATAATATAAACTAAACAAACGTACTTAACTTTTTGTAATTTTAAACTATGAAAAGACTCAAGCCCTTAATTATTATAAAATCAGAAAATCTTAAATTAAAATATGTTTTGTTATAGTACATTGAACGTGCATAGTTAGCTGCATTTTGAAATAAATCCCACATGTAAACATATACCTTATGGCTTTGAATCAAGCATTAGCACCACATGTTTAATGTAAACAAAGCAGACGTTTTACAATCCCAATGCATTTTAAATGGAAGATATTTTTCGTTATTTCTCATTTTCTGGTAGATTTGGACATAATCTGATAGTTTTCCCGACCCCCTGGTACCAAGACCTTTAATTTGAGCCCTCTCCCACCATCCTGCGAGCTGTCTAACTCTCACAATTTTGATTTTAAAAAATCGCTTACAGAATTAATAATATAGATACAACTCTGTGGCACAGCTGTTTTAATTTCAAAAGATGTAAACAAATTAAACCCCATGTTGTTTTAATGGGAAAAGTTTTATTCTGTTGCGAATTTATGGTAAAAAAATAAGAAAAATGAGTAGTTTTCCCTCAAAATTCACGCCAAGACCTTTAAAATAAGACCCCTCCCATCCTTCTACGGCCATCCAGTCACTCACAATTTCTTTACAAAAATTTGACTTACGGAATTATATATACAGATTGTTCCTTCAAAGACATAGTCTGTGTGAAGTTACCTCTCCTTAACATTTGAAATAATCATAATTACTGTAAAGCATAAAAAGTGTAAAATTACAGAAATGTAAAACAAAGAACTTGACAGTAAAGAAGTATTATAACAATTAATTATTCTGACTGTAATTTGTAATTAATTAATACATGTGATTTATTAACCTTGAATGGAGAATAACACAACATTTTTTAGTCCAGAGCTGCATTGAACCTGCCTTCCCAAGCAGGTATCAGGTTCCTGAACAATCTCCCTGAAGATATTCGGAGGGAGAGAGATTGGAAAAAATTCAGGGCTCGTCTCAAGCGGTTTTTGGTTCTGGGGGAATTTTACAGTGTGGGCGAGTTTTTGACTCATTGTCGGTGACGGTCCTTGTGCTCCTGGGGGCGCAATGCGGCGGTATCCAGGCCGCCCAGCTGGGTGGCGCTGGGCTCTGGAGGATATTAATGTCTTTTTTTGTTCTTTTATAATTACTGAGTGTAAATTTTCACTATATGCTATATGTATATTGTTGACCTTTGCTACACAATTGTTAAATTGTTTATGGCAATAAAAGAATTATTATTATTATTATATATTTTTAAATCCATACAATTATAAAGGTGTCAATGTAATCATGATTTAACATCCAAAATTTATAGTTGCTTAAAACAAAATCACTTTGAACTCTAACAATTTGTTTTGGTATCCTACCTAATATTTCTGGACAAACTAAAGGAAAGCTTCTTTTTCAAACAAATCATATTTATCTTTAGGTTTTATGATTTGAAAAAAAAAATCTCTGCAAGAAGTGCTGTTTTAATTTTATTTTTACGGTTGAGTCCAGAAAATCCTAAACCCGGTAATCCGAAATCCCGCTTAATCTGAAATGCTACTGGGAAGGGAAATGTTCCCAAATCCTGAGTAAAAAATAGGCGAAAACATGCTAAATGGTAAATGGCCTTAACATCGATTGCACGGAAATTGTGGGACTAATTTTGAGAACAACAATCCCCCGTGTTTACCAACCGCGGGTAAATAGGGTAGATGAAACTTATAGATCGCAGGTAACGGTAGGAATAAAGGTGTAAAAATAGCGAACAACCATGGAATTTACCGTCATAGGAACTACTTTGTAAAATAAGCAAATGACCGTTTAGTTTGATCGCGCGTATTAACCGCTCGCAGTAGGTTGCAAAAACGATCGTGTAGTCATGATCAATCCCGGAAAAACGGATCGAGGTAGACTCTGTGAACATCTTTTGCAAAGTAGACAAACGGGCATATAATTTAATCATGCGTGTTTGCCGATCACGAGTACCTAGAGAGAGTAGGAATAAATTCAACACTAAATTTAGTCTTTAAGTGGTGAAAGTAAACCATTTATAATAAATTATTTGTAATTACAATGAGTGTTATTGAAAATTTAACATTATAAATATCTGATTTAGTAACTCCGTCCGTCTAGGCCGACGGTTTCTTAAAGTAGATGTTTTGCGGGGCCCGGCTCGAGCCCCCCTTGAGCCCGGGCCCCGGTAAAATCGTCCGAAAAAACCGGTCTGAGTACGGCCCTGACAGTATGGCAGATGGGATACAATCATTTATATTATTTATTTTACAATCAACAACATGCCTGTGCAAGAATTTTATAATCGATTAAATATATCAAATAATGCAAGATTAAAGTTAAAAAATATATACATTTTGAGATTGGTCTTGTTAAAAAAATTATCTTGATACAGTACGTATTTTTAGCAAATTTCCCCCTATAAGGAAGTAGCTATTACGGTAGGCGGCATGGGAAGACTTAAGCATGGGACCATATCCCATATCGCCCCCCCCCGATATATCCCCCCCCAAAATTTTTGGGGATGATGGGAAATTTTTGGGAAAATCAATATTTTGTTCATAATAAAAGTGGTGGTATCACTAAACTTGCTTTAAAACACTACACATTAATTAATCAACTTTTATAAGGGTTTTAAATGGTTACATTATATTATTTTAAAGGTAATTGATTCCGGGATTATATATTGGATTAGGGTATATTTATCTATTGTGGTTATCGTGAGTAATTTGCGGGAGTAGGCCTATAAGAACATAAGGCAAGCAAAAACTTCTGATGACAACAGTGGCCATGGAGTCCGCAATGTTGCCGCCATCGCCATTGTCGTCAGATGTGGCAAAAGACTCATCATATTTCCTGATATATTCATGGTAAAAAAATCACGATGTTAAAATGCGGCAGACGAATATTGTAGTCTTTTCACGGCTGTGTACTTTACACAGTCGTCTTTACACTATTCGTCTGTCGGACGATCTCGTAGCAGCGTCGCCGCAGATGAAAATCTACCTACGTTGCGTGAAAACCAAGACTCGCCGTCAAATCTAAGCAGATTTGTGATAAGTCTGTCAGATTTTGAAGATCAACCTTATTCCGGTGGAATCTACTATTCGACGTAGCCTACCACTAATATGTCATTGATTATTATCGGCATTCAGTGCTTGCATGTACATCATAGCATAGCTTTGCGGTTGCATTCTGGGACTTGAGAAACTCTATAGAGGTGAGACAACCTACATTTTCTAATTCTATTGATCAACCTCGCTCGGATAATCTAGGATTCGGATATTTCAGGTCCAGAAGGTCCCAGGTGTGCAATAAATGAGAATGCGAGTTTTTACTTTGAGATTAAATAGAACAAAATATTTTTCCAAGGTTAAGAACGTATAATTTTTAAATTACTTTCTCAACTGTCTTTTAATGTTAGGCCTACTATATAAATATGCTAATTTCTTTGATTATGTAAAACCATTTTGCTAAAATTCCTATATGATCTAAAATTTTCAGAATTTAATCTGTGAGCAGCCTCAAATCAGTTCAAATTTCGGGTGTTACTCTGTTTGTTGTTATGCCTCTATAGATTGCCTAAAAACGTGAATTCACAGTTGTAATTTATGAAAATTTTCCGGGGGGACCCCCCCGGTCCACCAGTATATCCCCCCCCCGAAAATAAATCCTGTGTACGCCACTGCACGGGACCACCGTAACTTTTCATTTTGATGCCCCCAGACCCCTAAAACACCGTTCGTTCATTTTCATATATATCTTCTACTATATATTTGTCAAATACCACTCAGTGGAAACATCGTACAGCCCAAACTACTTGACCTAGAACCTTGAAACTTTGCATGGATGTTCCTCTTAGAGCGTAGACATCCGCTAAGAACGGATTTTACAAAATTCGTAGTATAAAGGGGTTTTTGGCGAGGCCGAAGTTTTCAAATTTTCCCGTTTAAAAGTATGTTGGACGATTTTTGTTTACATTTTTAATGTTTTTAAAACAATCAGCTGGTACTTAGCTTCGGAAATGTATACGTTGATACAGATGATAATAAATTGATTTCTTTGATCATGGCTTCATTGATTTTTGTTGATTTGTTTCAAGGACATAATTATGTACTATATAAAAGTTACATTTAGTTTAGATAAAATCCACCATTAATTAGTTAAGTGGTACCATCTATATTTCGGTAGCGGGAGTTACGCAGTTTTAAACGTGAAGAGCATACTGCCTTTTGTGCCTGAGACTAAATCCCGGTAAGATGGAAAGAGAAAAGAACAGTGGTTTTTCAGTCACAAATAGAATGTGCTGAAATGATATGATTCTTTGATCTACTTATGTAAAAATTTATAAATTATACAAATCCCTGATTGTAAGTTATATTTATACTATCTTTTCTACTGTATTTTTGTCAAATACCACTGACCTATATCCTATGTACAGCAAAACTACTTAACCTAGAACCTTGAAAATTTGCATGAACGTTCCTTAGAGTGTTGACATTCACCAAGAACTGATTTTTTTAATTCGAGGTTTTTAGAGGTTTTTCGTGGAGCTGAAGCTTTGAAAATGCCCCATGTTAATGTAATGGATGATCTTTTGTTTAAATTTCCAATTTTATTCAATCAAGCATATTAGCTTCACAAACGGATGTTTTTACAGCTGATTTATAATTTGATTCCTTTTATCATGGTTTTGTGGTTGTTTTGATGATTTTGTTAGGTTATTCGTACTATATAAAAGTTACATTTGGTTTAGTTTCGTACCTTATACGTTCAATCATAAGCTCATTATGTGGTACCATCTTTTTAGGCAGCGGGAGCTATAGTTATTTCCTTAGGCCGTCCTTCATGTTTTTAATTACAATCATGCCAGTTACAATAATTTGGCAAATTCCTTTTTCATCTAATTCAACGGTGTCGCGGCTTTTCACGGAAAAATAAATGCTGCAATCAGTGGTTGATCTTAAATTATTCCTATCCGCCCATATTTTAAGTTAAAAACTAAGTGAATCGAGTTTGAAATACTGCCCACGGATAGCACCATAACTGTTTCGAACATTCAGCCCTTTACTGTACTTAATTGATGCCCTACTAGGCAATCCAGGGACGTAATTGTAAATCTACAAGGAAGTACATTAAAATCGACACATTTGGTGTTAAAATCGGTCCGGCCGTTTTCGAGTTATAACGGTGAAAAGAAAACCTTCACTATCTACTGTGGTATCCTACATCCTACTGTGGTATCTACATTTTATCCTACATTCCGCCATAAAACAAACATATCTCTACATGACATATTCCTTGATATAAAAATTTTCTATTCAGTCCTCTAGATTCTTCATATCAAGTTTAGACGATAATTTTTATCGTGAGCGAAGCCACGGGTTCTGCTAGTATATATATACTAGTGGCTTGAAGGGACTAAAAGCCCCTAATGAGGGAAAATTCAAACAATCATTGTTTATTATAGTAAAAAATATCTTCATAGCAAACTGAATCTAATCTACTTTATAGATATCTAGCCTACCACATGGTTTTCTATCAGGTATCAGCATCACATGTTTTATGTAAACAAAGCAGACGTTTTTAGATCCCAATGCTTTTTAATTGGTAGATATTTTACGTTATTTCTCGTTTTCTGGTAAATTTCAAGCAATTTCATTATTTTTCCCGCCATCACGGAATAGAGACCTTTAATTTGAGTCCTCTCCCATCTTTCTACGATTTGCCAGACGCCCACAATTTTGACGCAAAGAATCGCCTTACGAAATTAAATATATGATACCTGTCCGTAGGCGTGATAACTTTTGTAAAAAAGGCCCGATCGCGATGAAATTTAGTACATACGTTTAGAGTGACATTTATTACTTCGAGTTCGAAAACCAGTGCGATAAGTTAACTCTAAGGAGGGTTTTTTGACAAAATAAAATTTATTTTTAGGATTTAATATTTTTATATTAACTTTTTCTAAATTTAAGTGTCAAAATTGAATTCAGCTTAAAAAAATAAACAATATAGCATTTTGAATGATTACTCTACATAAATCAGTTACTGAGATATTGGAACTGCTAAATGCAGTACCATTGTCCCCTGAAGGGACATGAACTATCCAAATTCTGGTATAAATACCTAATTTTTTCATTGAATTACCCCACAGAGACTTCTCTGTGATTCCCCAAAAAATGGGATTTAAAAAAATTATATTATAAACCATATGATTGAATTTAATTTGTTCATGTGATGATTTGTTTTTCATTCCTTGGGTCTGAATAGATTGATAACATGTTTGCTGACTTTTATGAATTATAACAAGTATACATTCATTAAAAATTATTAGAATATAAATAATTATTGAGAAATAAGGACATGAATGATAAAATTTACTTCATTTAAATTAATATTTAAACAAAATTTAATATTCAAAACAACAACTTCCCTAACTAATGTAGAATATGCCCCCATATCAAAAATAAATCCTTTAGAAATTAACTGAGTATGCAAGTTTGCTGCAACAAGCTTTTTTTAAATTTTAAGATGAATCATATGTTAGGATTTAATTTTTTCATATGATTATTTTATTTGTTTTGATTTTGACTGATTT
Source organism: Flexamia atlantica (assembly GCA_035578135.1). NCBI lineage: Eukaryota > Metazoa > Arthropoda > Insecta > Hemiptera > Cicadellidae > Flexamia > Flexamia atlantica. The sequence goes on along the minus strand of JAQJVK010000014.1, from coordinate 15,118,084 downwards.
TAGAGAGATCGTTTGGGTTTTGAAAGAAGTGATTTTTCTTCCACAATTCATTGAAATTCTTTTCAATTTGATTGAATAAGTACTGTTTTCTTTTCTATATTTTGTGTGTAAACAATTTATTTTCTTTTAAGTTCTTAATAGTTGATTAATTTTATATTATAATAATTTTTGGTTGAAGCTTTTGGGCCAACATGGCTCCAAGCCTTGGTAGGGTTAAAACATTTAAACCAGTGCGAGGTGAATCAAATGTATGGTCCGTGAATCTACGTAAGAAACGTACACTTCTAGACAATGACAAAAAACACATTATAGGACACAAGCATCCAAAGACGGATTATTATTACGTATTATTACAGAATTATCTGATGATCTTGACTTTGAAGCTATTGCCCCTGTGGACATTTCTTTAAATAACGCACCGTCAACTGAAACCGAAGTGAACAAGACCGAGGAATCTAAATTATTGAATTCTACCGATCATGACTATTTTGCAGCAGGCAATGAGGTAAGAGTTACCGAGTCTTTGTCCTTTTCTGATCACAGCCCCAACATCTTATATGATGACAACAACGATGTATAGATCCATACATTGTGTACATTGAAAGTTGTCCAGGTACAGGGAATATAGGGAACATTCACCCTTTAGCCATAGGTAAGAAACTGTTTAATAGTAAAATTGATGGTGTTTCTGAAATTAAACGATCTAATAAAAATAGAATAGTATGTGTGTTCACATCAGCGAAGTCTGCCAATGCATTTGTACAATCTAATTTTGGCAAAGATAATAATCTTAAAGTCTACATTCCTTCCTTTCAGTTAGAGAGATTAGGTTTGATTAGACATGGTGATACCACCCTAACTGAAGACGAAATAATTGAAAATATAAATGTATCGAATGATTTTCGTATTAGGGGAAGGTCGGCAGGTATCGGACACCTTAGCTTTTTTTTGACTACTCGGTTTAAGGATTACGATAAGTAACTACCTTATGCGTCAAATAATATTTCAGTATTTCATGTGCAATTGGTTTAAATTATTTATAATAATGACAATAACAACATACAATTTTTTGAAAAAGTTTATCTGTTTACAAAATGCGACTTCCAATTTTTGGAGGGTGGTATCGGACAGACCTAAAAATAGTACTAAATTTAGGTTTGGTGGATATTAAATCATACAATTGAATAAATTTATAATGTATTTATTTCCTAAATGATCTCTCTTCGATGATTTCTTTATTTCCTAAACGATTGCTCCTCGGCACACCAAACCTCTCACTTGCAGTCCCTATTATTATTTCCTTAGACAAAACCTAGTCTATTGCCAATTTAATGGGCACTACATCATAATTCCCTCTTATTTTCCCCATGTTCCCTAAAAAAACAAAGAATCCAAAAAAATCCGCGAATTTAAGTGGTCATTACATTGTCCGATACCACCCGATTGCAGCTTGTCCGATACCAGCCGCCAGACAACACAGTTTATAATGGCTGTCAAGCCGCAGTCCACAATGCGACTGGACCTAAACGTCGTTTCTACTTAGTATAAAGTATACTAAGTATTTTAAACTCAACTATGACCAATATCATTTACTTCAATCGATGCAGCAGCTTGGGAAAACTATATCCGTGCACGTGTCCCAACTCAAAAAAACAAAAAACTCTAACCACAACAAAAGCCGTGTACAGTAACTGTCCAATATGGCGATGGGCCGACCTGCTCATTTAGGTGGTTGTACTGACGGCTTGACAGCTGCTGCCCCTGGCGTAATTTTCCTGAAACTGGTTCTGTCCGATACCGGCCGCTGTCCGATATCAGACGACCTTCCCCTATCTCCATTAGGAGACTCACAAAAATGGTGACGGACAATGACGGAAACAAGTTGGCTCGGCCTATTCCCTTGATTACTATTAAATTCAAAGGAAAACGCTTGCCTGATTACGTCAACATTTTTTATAATCGGTGCACATTTGAGAATTTCAAGACTTCCAGCGTGGGCCGTCCCCTCGTCGTGCGAAAAACTGAGAAAATACGCCAAAATATTCCTATTTATACTAGATACACAACTGTAAAGTTTCATCACTTTCTGCAAAATAATATAAAAGTTATTTTATATATTTCAGACTTTTGCCCAACCCTGTATATGTTAGACTATATGTATAATGAATATCTATTAGACGTTCAAATGTCACGTCTATCAGACGTCTGGGACAGATATTTGTGAAACATCTAAAGAACATCTAGCAGATGTAAATGAAAGATATTTATTCAACATCTACAAAAAATCTTTAGACGTTGAAGAAAATGTCTATAGATGTAAAATAAACATTTGTTTAACCTATGGATAGCGGTCACCCACCCAGTTTCTTACCACGCCCAATATTGCTTGACTCAGGAATAGGCTGCTGTCTACTGATCCTCTGTGCCACGGCTGCTGATGAATAATGGTGATGAATTTGTAGCCTACTATTTGAAGAATCTCTAAGCAAGTGAGGTTGTGATGTTCTGGTTGTTATCGTAGCCTTGTTGAACCTTATGTGGCAAACCCCATTTTATGATTGAAGGTTTTGAAGTTCCCTTTCCGCCAGTTGCTCCACAAATGTTGTTCCCTCAGCTTCCTGAGGGAACAACAGTTGTGGAGCAACTGGCGGAAAGGGAAGGCGGAAGGCCAGTCTCCATCGACCGAGGGGGGTGAGAGTAGAATCTTCTTCAGGGTAAACTGAGAACACAGGTTCGACGACGCAAGGAGTTGTCTTCAGATACTCTTCTACTTCCAGATCACACAGCCTGGATGTAGAGGAGTATTTGAAGACAACTCCTTCAGGTACTTTGTTCCAGGCCAACAACCATTCCTGAAACCAAATTAGACTTCAGTTTCGTTTACTTATAGAACCATTATTCTACAATATATGACAGACATATATAATTTTTTTCCATTACAGACTATTAAATATTAGATAATTTGCTCATTATGATTAACACAGGTAGCATTGCCAAAATGGCACAGACTGAGCTATTTTATATGGGCATTGAGTGTAATTTTAGAACAAAATCCAAACATCTTAATATTGCGATTGTGTTTCACTGAAATAACATTTAATTTATTCAAAGAGCAAATTATCATCGGTAATTTAAGACATATACAAATTTCTCTGTTTATCAGGGAATGGAATATTATTGTTTAAGGCTTAAAAATCCCAAATTTAAATAATCCTACCCTTCCTAGGCCCCCAACAGAGCCCAAGCCCTAAGTTTCAGATTTGGCTGGCATGGCCTCTCGGCGGCCCTGATTGACATGGAATGTGCCCTGCACTAATATTTTATGTGCTGATAGATACTTTATTTTTTGAAATGGGGACCAACCCAGATAGGTATTTTAAGCCGAATATGAATGAGTGATGAGTGAAGGATGGTGGTGGAACGATCTTGTGGTCTTGTTACTAATGGTACGTCCTGAGTGCCGCCGATTCCGATTCAGATTCTGATTTTCGGCGACAGGAATGATTTTGTATTTTAACTGAAATGGCCATAGTGGCCGCCGGAAGCCGAGCTTATGCGCAGGCGCCTGCAGACTGGAATGTAATATTCATTTTGTTTTAGCGAATTTCCCCCCAGACAGCACAAATACGTTTATTTAACATCTAGTAGATATCTTAACCAAATATCTAATATCATCTCATAGATGTATATACAGGGTTGGGCAAAAGTCTGGAATATATAAAATAACTTTTATATTATTTCGCAGAAAGTGTTGAAACCTTACAGTTTTGTATCTAGTACAAAAAGAATTATTATGGCATATTTTCTCAGTTTTTAGCACGATGAGGGGACGGCCCATACTGGAAGTCTTGAAATTCTTAAATTTAAGCATACCTCGAGTTATACCTCATTTGAAAGGTCTTAATTAGTAGATCACAACAGCGCAAACCGCGCCTTAAAAGGTTGATCCAATCAGAAGTTACAGCTCTCGAAGATTTTAATATTGGCCACTAAACTCAAGGCTAAAATCAGGGAAAAAAGGCTAATTACTAATAAAGCACTCGGAACGATGTAGTTTAGTTTTAGATACATGTATTTCTCATTGATGAAGATAATTTGACGTATTAAAAAATTTTACTCATGACCAGGGGATGACCCGTGATGGAAGTCCAAAATTCGTGAGGATAAGCATACCTCGAGTTATACCTCATTTTAAAGGTCTTAATTAGTAGATCATAACAGCGCAAACCGCGCCTCAAAAGGTTGATCCAATCAGAAGTTACAGCTTGATAAAGATATTAGTCTTGATTTTAGCATCGAGTTTAATGACCAACATTAAAGTCTTTGAGGAGCTGTAACTTCTGATTAGATCAACCTTTTGAGGTGCGGTTTGCACTGTTGTGATCTACTAATTAAGACCTTTAAAATGAGGTATAATGTGAGGTATGCTTACATTTGAGAATTTCAAGACTTCCAGCGTGGGCCATCCCCTCGTCGTGCGAAAAACTGAGAAAATACGCCAAAATATTCCTATTTATACTAGATACACAACTGTAAAGTTTCATCACTTTCTGCAAAATAATATAAAAGTTATTTTATATATTCCAGACTTTTGCCCAACCCTGTATATGTTAGACTATATGTATAATGAATATCTATTAGACGTTCAAATGTCACGTCTATCAGACGTCTGGGACAGATATTTGTGAAACATCTAAAGAACATCTAGCAGATGTAAATGAAAGATATTTATTCAACATCTACAAAAAATCTTTAGACGTTGAAGAAAATGTCTATAGATGTAAAATAAACATTTGTTTAACCTATGGATAGCGGTCAACCACCCAGTTTCTTACCACGCCCAATATTGCTTGACTCAGGAATAGGCTGCTGTCTACTGATCCTCTGTGCCACGGCTGCTGATGAATAATGGTGATGAATTTGTAGCCTACTATTTGAAGAATCTCTAAGCAAGTGAGGTTGTGATGTTCTGGTTGTTAATCGTAGCACTATTTCTAATAATAACCGAGATGATTATTGCGATTTTAAATTAATTCATTTATTTATATTGGGTAGCAAAACTTCTCAAGGTCACACCTGCGCTCAGCATATAATTAATTAATTGTAGCGTCAATTACTCGATTGCGATTGTTTTATCCGAGCCACGCTTCCTAAAATGGGGTCTTAACTTTTGCGGAAAGGTTATTTTTGGGTTTTCGGGCTGCCATTTACCCAAACAATTACACACGACTTTTGTCAAAGCCAAAGCCAATGGCAGAGCTTTTCACTCTATTAAAGAAAACATCCGATCGACTACTCCATTCTTTTTTCAGTTGGTCATGCTATCGCTAATCGCAACTTTAGTTGAAGCGGCAATAGGGCGGAGAGATACATGAATAACGATGGAGTCCTTCATCAGCAAAAAAAATAGTTCGCATTAACATTCCTAATAGTAGAGACAGTAACGAACGTTAACATAAAAAAAAATGTATATTAAAAACTTTATTTTGAGCTAAAGAGTAAAATTAATTACAAATTACAAGGTGAAAACAACCGATCGATCTCTGACATTTTCACTACATTGAACAAGCAAACAGTCCTAGCTAAGGAATATGTCGGCCTTAGTCAGTAACAAGACTACAAGATCGCGCCACAATCATCCTTCACTCATCTGTCATTCATACTTTGATGGCTTAAAATACCTACCTGTGTAGGTCGCCATTTCAACTAATGTATCTAATGTATCTAAAGCACACAACCGATTGACTACTAATTTGTTTCTTCGATCAGTTCACGGCAAGTTCAAATCTTCCAATTTTCTATGAACAGAAAAAATCCGCGTCACGTCACCCGTAAAAACAACATAATAGTAGTCAAGTTTAAACTTCTGTATTTAGTGCTATCTGTAAAAGGTGTTCGTAAACCTGAATAATTAAAAACATACCCATGAATACAGTAGAGCGCCGATTATCCGAACTAATTGGGGACAAGGGGTGTTCGGATAACTGAATATTCGGATAATCGAACATGAAAAGAAAGCATTTTAAAATTATATATGTAACGTAATTCCTAGTAATAAAAAGGCTAAAAAATGATCAAACAATAATTATTCACGTAATTTTATTATGAAATCTATCAGAATACATGGATATCCCAGTACGACGGGTTCGGTTGGCGCGCGAATTAGAATTGCTTGAAAATCATGTTTGAAATATGAATTATTACGGCGTTCGGTTAACCGACGGTTCGGATGACCGGCGTTCGGATAATCGGCGCTCTACTGTACAAATTTTTAAAAGGACAAAATGATATAAAGTTATTGATGGTATAAATTTTAAAAATATTATACAAACTAGTCGTTTCCAGTTAATGAAATTAACTACTTAAATGATGAGAGAAAATGTTGTCAACTTTGAGCAGGCATATATTATATAGTTTGCAAAATATTGGATATCATTATTAGTTTAATTCTTATAAGTTTATGTTAGCTTAGCGTTATTATGATTTTAGTTTGGTTTTCTCTTTAATTTTCATATTTTTCCTGATGATTTCTAGAAGTATAATAATCAATATTTGATCTCCACTGAGGTACAGCATAGTTGTTGTGTTTATAGATTTTCCATGTGTGAATTTCTTCGGGCTGTATAGAAGTGGTGTCGAACCTGAATGTGAGATTAACTACTCGTATTAAGCCTTTATTTGTTCCTTTTGATTTTCGCATAAACTTTTCCTCGAACTCCCAATATCCTAAATGCATACTTCTCCTCTTCATATGGTTCACAGTTTTCTTTCTTTAATTTGTTCACATACGCATTCTAATGTCTGCAACAATTTTATTAGGCCCTCTGGCAACCTTCACCTTTACAGTCGTCTTCATGCAATCCCGCCATTCCCTGGATTTAGTTCATACTTCTTCAACACTTGACATTTAGGACTTGCTTGTACATAAAAATATTGTTTTCTCTTTTTGTGGCTGGGAGGCCCATAGTTAAAACTCTGTCTCCTTCAAATCTTGAATAATTGGTTATGGATAACTAATTACTTCTATCCTAAGGTATATTTCCTTTTTAAGCGAACCAGTAATCATATCTCCCAAGCTATCCTCCTTATTCCTAATCCTTCATATTCCTTGTTGGAGTGTAAAATCCTTCTTGAAGTACCACTTGGAAGTTGGAACACTTTTTTAAATAGAACTTCTTATTCGTTTGTCTCCGTCTTTAAAGAACTGATCAGCAATTTCTTTTAGACAGACAGGTTGAAGAGAATATAGTCTATTTGTTTGGTATTGGTGAAATGAAATTTATTGGTTTACTTTATTACGTTTTTTACATCCACTTTTAAAAATTATTTTATGTGAGTGATTCTCTACAACAGATTTATTTTCTACAACAGATTTAAGTTTTATTTGAATATTATATTTCAGTGTTAACAAGATATGAATGCTTTCACAAAGTAGCTGTTGTAAACTAAAAAATAACCAAAAAATGTAAATAAATATCAATGTGACAGAAGGGAGACATTAAGGTTTTTCTCAAGACAGCTGTTAATTAAAATAAAAAGAGTTTATATAAACCATATGTTTTGGTAAAATATACTTCCATTTAAAATACATGGGAACTTTAAAGTCCTGTGGGGCAAAGCACATTGAACTTAGGATTACAAAAATTATTCCATAGCCTCTACAGAAAATTCCCTTTAATTTGACACCTCAATCATCAAAATCGGTTCATAAATAAAGGAGTTTTACTGTACACAAGAAATTCCTTAGCAAATTAGTATAATAGACAAGAAATTCCTTAGCAAATTAGTATAATAGATAATTTACAGTAAAAGTTTTTGTTTTGTCCCAGACAAAATTATTGTTTTGCCGTTCTCTATAACTTGTACAATCCTCCATATCGTACGAAAAACTGGACAAATACACTCCATTATTGAATAAAAATACATCTATCATAAACCTTAAAATTATATCCAACAATAGACATCCATCATACATCTAACCATGAACATCTATCAAACATCAAACCATATATATTTATCCAACATCCAAATATGTGTACAGATATATTTAGTTATCTCTGGAATATTTCACATAGACACATATAAAACATTTATGAATAGATATTTAGTATATATCTTCTTAGGTTTATAAATATATTTATAATTGGTTATATATCTTCTAGATGTAGAGGTAAAGCTATAGACATTTCTAGACTTAATAACAACAAAAATAGATATCTACAAAATATCTTGTGCTGTCTGGGTCCTATAGAGAAGAAGCTATTACTACAGTAATAGCTTCTGTACTACATGAGTAACTACTACAGTACTACAGTATGAGTACTATAGTACTCTTCATGAGTACTACAGTACAGTAGAACCTCGCTAATCCGTCACATACGGGACCAGGGGCATGGTCGGAACAGCAAAAAGGTTGGATTATTGGATGAACTCGTTTTATTGACATGAAAACATACAAAAACTGTATTTCGATCAGAAAAAATGCATTAAGAGTGTTTAACAAGCTACTGTACTGTAAAAAACGACATTAGGACAAAAAAAACTAACTGCACCAAATGTTACTGCTCTACTGAACGATATATGCACCCCCAATGAGTAATACGTCATCGACAGCTGCCAACCTGAACGGAGGAATGCACCGGAAATGTAAACAAACATCAATTTCCAATTGTGTGGTCGGACTAACCGATGAGAAAACCCCGCAGAGGGCGAACTAGCGGAGGCCTATTTTCACCGGTGGCATGGTCGGATTAACCGAGGAGTCAGACTATCGGAGGTCGGACTAGCGAGGATCTACTGTACTCATGGTAAGACCTAAACCCCAAACCATGTGGACCATGATAACTTTTTGTTTTGGGGCCCCCAGAGGCAAAAAACGCCGAATTTATATATATTATCTATTACTTATAGATTATATACTCATATACTATATGTGTATATATATATATATATTTATATAAATATATATATTTATATATATATATTTATATATATATATATATATATATATATATATATATTTATATATATATATATATATATTTATATTACTATGTAAATTATCTTTTTCCCGTTTATCAGCTGTTTCTAGTCAATCAGCTGTTAACTATTAATCAGCTGTTCCCATTTTATTTATTGTTATTATAAATCCAATACATCATAATCCATTAAGTATTTTAAATTAACTAGCAGCCCGCGTCACTTCGTGACTTATAAAAACGACTTGGTAAAGTAGGCTTTAGTTTAATGTTGATTATGTATGGAGTTTTGCAGTGTAAAATACTCTTCAATAATGAACTGTATGAATTTTTGTGATTTTTTTTAGTTTCCTATAAATTTTTTATTGCATAGCACTGGAATAAAATTGCCAGTAATTAAACTTCTCATCGGGGAGAGCTTTTAAAAATAACTTATTACTTTATACTCGAAACTTCAATATGGTTAAGAAATTCCTCACAGAATTTGAGAAGTCCATTTATTTCACCTGCTTTAGTCCTTGTTTACACTTTTGTACGTTCTACACGTTGAAATTTCGATAGTGCGTCAGCACTCATTTCACATTAAATGGGGGTTTGTTTATATGGATCTTCATTGATTGGCGCATCTTCATGTCTCTCTTTTAGAGTTAATTCTACACAACATATACGTGTCAGTGTCTTGCATTCATCTTTGTTAGGACTTAACAACAATCGGTAAGAAGACGGACAAACCACTGATTTACTGATGAACTTTAATCTCTAAATAACATTTATAAAATCGCCTTTAAAATAGCCATTCGCTGTAAAAACAAATTATTCAACACACATAACGGCCAAAGAATTAAATTTTCAAACAGACCCGCTTTTTGTTTCGCATACTAAATACATATTTGGCAAATTTTTACCTAAGCAAATAACATAAATTTCTATAAAAAGCCTTCATTAATTTAGGTATATTGTTATTGGTAAATTTCAAAATCGAGTAAAATAGGTAGGCTAACCGTTAAAACTTTAATATCCCATTCCAAGCACATTTACAAAATACAGGTTTTAAATTTATTATGTGTTTTTTTACATGCATAAATGTGTTGAAACATGTATCAATGTGTCTTCACTGTCAATAGTTTCTTGTAAAATCCCATCTCCAGAGCACCTCCTATTTATTTATGTTCCTTTTTAAGTTTTCTTTTTAAGTGTATTTTAAGAAAATTAATATGATTACAGAATGTTGGTCTTAGTTTCAATTTGGCAAATACTCTCTTCCTCATTTTCTGTTATCTTAAAAAAACTTCAGTATTTAAAAAAAATCAAAATTATAATGACATTTGTTTGTCCTGCGTTCTGTGGCATATCTTTGGAACTATTTCAAATCTTGATCATCTGTTTTGTTACAAACAACTGTAAATTTGAAAACGTTCACAGGTTCTCCCACAGATAGTAGCACTTTCGCTGAAATTTCAAAAGCCTCTTGTGTGAAGGCTTTTCATGGGATATTTTCAAAACGGGCAAAAGGCACATCTAGATAGTAATAGCTTTAATTTGATACCAAATATCTGTAGAAAAAATTATTTCTAGGGATCGATTTGCTCTCGACAAAATCCCAGAAATTCTTTTAATAATATAGATAGATAGATGGTATGTTAGTGTACCTTGGAGAGGACTGTTAATTAATAGCCTAACAGCCAAAGAAATGGACTATATTACATTTAAATGAAGGGGTCCCCCATAAAACGTTGTAAGCGACACCCCCCAACCCCCAAACCAACCCCCAACCCCCCCCCCACCCCCCAATCCCCAACCAACCAACCCAACCCCCCCACCACCAAACCAACCCCCCCCCCCCCCCCCCCCCCACCCCAGTTTGCGTGCTTTGCGGGACTGCACGGACTTTCTGGGGAATAATGTTCAAGAATCAAGAATCAAGAACATTTATTGTCGTTAAATACAGGGTACAATAGACAACCTAAAAAAAACTCAGCCTAAAAGACAGGTTTACTCTTAAAGAACCTTAAGGGCAGAACAAACAAGATGATAGATTATGAAACAATTCAGCCCAATAAGTAGCTAAAATTCAAATTGCAGGTTCTCATTTACATTGAGAAAAGCATTACATTTAAGGAAAGAAGTTACATACTCTATGGCTAAAAATTACACATAAGCAAGATTCCAACAGACGTAAGGCAATTTGTTACATAAAACATACTAATAGGTAGCCAAAATTCAAATTCAAAATACTTTTTACATTATAAAATCATTAAATTTCAGGAAAGAAGTCACATATGGCTTAAGATTACACATCGGCAAGTTTCTAATAGACAAAGGCAATTTGATATATAGGCCTAAAACATACTAATAAGAAGCTAAAATTCAAATTGTAAGTACTCATTTACATTAAGAAAAGAATTACATTTATGGAATGAAGTTACATATGGTATGGCTAAAAATTACACATAAGCAAGATTCTAACTGACAAAGGAATTCATTATATAAAACATACTATTAAGTAGCGAGAATTCAAATTTACATTTACATTATAAAAATCATCACATTTCAGAAAGTAGTCATACATGGCTTAGAAATACACATCAGCAAGTTTCAAATAGACAAGGGCAATTTGTTATAGGCCTAAAACATACTAACAAGTAGCTAAAATTCAAATTAAAAATACTCATTTACATTATAAAAGTACATTACATTATTTACATTTACATTATTTTAGGAAAAAAGTCACATAGGCCTAGCCTATGACTAAAAATTACAAATCAGCAAGTTTCTAACAGAACAAAGGCAACTTGTTGTATGAAATATAATTAGCTAGAATTGAAATTGGAGATACTCATTTACATTATAAAAAGCATTACATTTCAGGAAGGATGTCACATATGGCTTAAACTTACACATCGGCAAGTTTCTAATAGACAAAGGCAACTTATTATATAAAACATACTGTTGATAACTATGGCTAGTCAACGTTTTACTAAGCCTAACATATGGTGTAACCACATTGAATCTGTTTCTCGTCTTGTGCTCATGATTGGTATTGAAAGTTGGAAATTGGTGCAAGTTTTCTTTAACATAAATTAAATTTGAGAGAATAAACATTCGTTCTATTTCCGAAAGATGGAATCCCCACTGATCGTTGCGCTGTCACTCAAGGACCAAAATCGCGTAAATAAAAATAAAAGACGTGAAGTAAATATTGGAAAGTGGAAGGACAAGACCAGGAATGGATATAGAAAAGTTGGATTACCCCATATTTCATAAACTAAGAAGCCATGGCCTGGAAATTGCCCCAAAAGAATTGGGTAGAATAACGTTTTAAGCACCACATGTGGATAACTTTTAGCAAAATGACTTATCACGTTTTAGAAACAATATTACGTTTTTGTACTTTTACATCAATAAAATTGTTTTATATTCAGTTTTATTTTTTTCTGTTGATATTCCTACACTCCCTGATGTTCCTGAAGAATCCAAAGTAGAAGAGCAGTCCGTCAGAGAATGTTTCAAGCACCAGTCATTTAGAATGTTATAACCCCCAAAAAACACTAAAATGTTGTAAAATGCTTAATGGCAAGTACAAATTCAATATAAGGCTAAATTATAATGTTATAAATAAGGTATTAACAAATTAAACATTATTATAAGTTCTAACCTTAAAAAAACAGTAAATTTTAGAATTCAACTTTCAACACTTAATTACTCGAAACTAGGTTTTTGTCGTTTATAATGTTTTACAGGGGACCCCTTCAAATATTGGTTAAATTTATGATTTATATGAGTACCTGATCGGTGCCGAAGACGTCTCGCCAGTGAACAGACACGCCACAGCAGGCGACCAAGTCCCGGGGCGCGAGGTCTCCCCAGTGAACAGACACGCCGCAGCAGGCGGCCAAGTCCTGGGGCGCGAGGTCTCGCCAGTGAACAGATACGGAACAGCAGTCCTTTGGCCGCCTGCTGTTCAGTATCTGTTCACTGGCGAGACATCCTTCCTGAAGTAGCCAACCGCTCCCCCCGCTCTCCCGCACCGCTCTCATCCACGACTAGGCCAGATCGCGCTGTTATAATTTGACGTCGTGCAAAATTTAAGTTTTGCATTGACATAAAAATTAAAATAATTAAGCAGTACAATAATCATACAAAATATTTATTCCCAAGTAAGCTCACGTTCAAATGAATTAATTTTTAAATAATTAATTGTTTTTACACGATTGTTTTAGAACTTGATATTATATCCTAAAACTTGACCTAACCAAATATCATGTAATCGAAGAAAAGCCGTATTAAATCAACTATAAAAATATATTTGAAGTCCTCTGTTTAATTTCATTAATTGTGACAGCTTATTTATGTTGCAATTTATCGAAAGTAGACTGGCTGAATGCTGGATAAAGTTTCAAACAGTCAAGTATACTTATAAAAAAGTCATCAAAAATCAGACAATAAAAAATATCTCTGTAAAATGATCAATGAAACAGATAATTCGTATTTTTATTGTGTAAAAAATAACATGTTAGCCTATTCCTATATTAACAGTGTAAAAAAAACATTCTTATAATTTTAAACCTAACTAACAGAATAACAGATCCATTACATTGTAGTTTTATTTAACCTAATGACGTATGCTATGCATTACTTGTATTGTCCAACGGTAATAAAGAAGGTTACATTACACTACTGTGACACTTGAACCCTGGGTAGCTCAGTCTGGGGTTGTTCAACTAGGATAAGAGGTGGCATGAAGAGAAATAGGAGAAAATGGCAGAGGTCAAATAATTCCCAATTAGAATAATATTCCCTTAATGGCCAAACAAACTTACAATATTAACCATTTCATTATCAAAAGCTGGAATCTCATTTAAAAATTATTAAAAGAATTCAAGATTATTTATTTGATAGGGTTGTCACTCACTATTTCCCTAATTATTATCAGACTTTTATCAAGAGTGATAAATTCAGAATTATTTCAAAGTATTATTGTAGTATTCAAAATAATCTAATCTAAATAAAAAGAATTCAAAAGAATCTAAGATAAGGGCTCAGTGAAAAGAAAATATATCAGTTATCTGGCAAAGATAATATTTAATCAACTGTTGATTATATCAAACATTTTTATTTTTTTCCTTCTTGAAAAATTCCAAGTGAATATCAGTATAGTAATATTAAATATTTATACCAAACATTATTTAATACTTTGATCCTAAATATTGTCGGCCGACACTAATTCAATAATCTCTTAAACATGAAACACATAATAACTATACACACACTTAAAGATATAAAGAAAATTCTTAAGTCCAATATCAATCGTAGATCTTCTTGAAAGTTCTCATTAATAATCCCACATATTCCTGGACTAGGCTTATTATGCCTAACACACAATTTTACTACAAATAAGTAAAAAATAGTAAATGTCCTATCTGGTGTTTGAGAGCGTTGATAGCAAATTCCAGTTTCCGAGGAAGGGCAGGCACCGTGTCTCGAAGTTGCTGGGGGAAGTCGAACCCAAGCAGGCACGGCCCAAGGGACTTTGCCGCCCTGGGCGAAATCGGCGGCCGCCGCCTCCTCCCCCATATATACAGAAGCGTACCCAGGGGGGGAAATCGGGATATATCCCCCCCGAAATTTTTTTGGATTTTGGAATATTTTTGAGAAGAATAATATCTCGTTCATAATGAAGTGGTGGTATCACTAAACTTGCCGTAAAACAGAGAACACTACAAGAATTACTCATGAACTTTTATAAAGTTTGTAAATAGTTATAGTCTTTTATTTTAAAGATAATTGATTGGGATGGGGATTGAATAATGTATTATTAGGGTATTTTTACCTATTGCGGTTATCGTGAGTAATTGGCGGGAGTAGGCCTATGGCAAGCAAGCAAAAACTCCTGATAACAACAGTGGTAATTAATGGTGTCCGCTATCTTGCCGCCATCGCCATCGTCGTCACATGTGGCAAAAGACTCATCATATGTATTACGTGAAATATTCATGGTCAAAAAATCACGATGTTAAAATGAGGAATACAAACATTGTCGTCTGTCAGACAATCTCGTAGCAGCATCGCGGCAGGCAGACGAATCTCGTCTGCCTACGTAGCGTGAAAACCACGCAAGTCTCGCCGTCAAATCTATAGTTTATGATGCTTACGAGGACTTACGATTATAGGGTTGCGTTCTGGGACTTGAGAAACACTACACAAGTGAGGAAACAGCATTTTCTAATTCTATTCATCAACCTCGGACGGATAATGTAGGATCCGCATACTTCAGGTCCGGAAGGTCCGAGGCGTGCAATATGTGAGATATAGTTTTTACTTTGAAATCAACAGAAAAAAATCTTTTTTACCAAGGTTAACAACGTATAATTCTTGAATACTTTCTCATTTGTCCTTTAGTGTTAGGCCTACTTCATAAATATGCTATTTGTATTGTGAAAAAAAATTCCCTCTAAAATTCCAAAGTGATCTAAAATTTTCAGAATCTAATCTGCGAGCAGCCTCAAATTAGTTCAAATTTTGGGAGTTATTCTGTTTGTTGCATGTTATGCCTCTAGATTGCCTAAAAACGCGAATTTTCAGATGTAATTTATGACGCCCCGAGTAGGTTATACATAATTTATTTAGTGGTATAAATTCAAATAACTTTTGCTTTAGGTTTAAACTATTTAAAGGCTTTGGCAAATGTAAATCTTATTGCTACTACAATATAAACACAACGTCGGGGGAGAAGAGAGGATTCCGTCAAGGTCACTCCCGACTCGCAACCGCTGCGCTGTTGCTTTGACGCTGTCAGCGGCTGCGACTGTTGTTCGATACAAGCCGTGTGGTTTGTTTTTATATTTGGACTTGAATTATAATTGTAAATCGATGCTCGCATTGCCGTATATTTTCTTAGGCTTGTTCTTTGGGTAAAATGTGATACAGAAAATTTTACTCTTCACATTCATATCATAAATTAATCATTTTATTCATATTTTAAAATTTGCAGTTCCTTAAAATTTGCCGCCCCCAAAAATCTACCGCCCTGGGCGGCCGCCCGGTCCGCCCACCCCTGGGGCCGGCCCTGAACCCAAGCCAGGACTCCGCAGGAAGGTGGTCACACAAGCAGTAGGTTGCTCACAAGTCATAAGATCCCAAAACTTCCCTAAGAAAACCCCAATACACAATAGTGGCTTTGCAGACTAATAGGCTTAAAGCTTAATTATTTTATTTGGTTAAGAAAATATCTTATTTAACTGGCATTATTTGGACTTAAGTTTGAATAAAATTCTGTAAAGACACATCAGTGATAATTAATTACTCAAATACAGGTTGCTTTTGCCTCTACTTCCAAATTTAATCTTCATTAGATAAGCAGTGCACTGAACTTTATCAATCTGATCATGAACAAGGCTATAGTAATCTCCAGTTGTCATTAAAATGTCTAAATTTCTCAATAATAACACAATAAAACATTTAAACAATTAATTATCAAACAATGAACTACAAGATAATAAATCTCATAAATTTATCAAAAGGAATAAATATTATTTCAATCTTTAGCTCCAGTTGTTTGAATTTAAAATCTTCTAAATTGCACATTATTGACAGTTAAAAATATTGTTAAACAAAGGTATTACAATTAATCTCATTTTACATATTTCAATTAAATCACAACAACAGTAATAAACAATGCTCTAAATAAGTTGTAGGCTATGGTCGGTTGAGCTTAGTACTCGGTAATGCATGAGCAACAAGATAATTCATCAATATATATTCACTGAATCAGACATAACAATGCTTATTAATTATTTATACAATATTTTGACTCATTTGACTGTAAAACATAGGGGAATTACTGCTTGTAACATTTTCTTAAATACTTGTCGCTTCAACTTGGCAATTATTAAAATAAAGCTTAGGTTCACTAATAAACCATCATGAAATTCAGATTTATTAGATAACTACTATGTAATATTTATTCTGGCTTAAATCATTTACGAGTACATTACAGGCATTGGTATGTCCTAAGCAAAATTAATATTTCAGCAAAATAATTATTTATCCTCCGAAACTCCTTTACTTATTGTATTTTCAACACACAAAATACACATTAATATATTAAATATCTGTGACTTGGTTTGGACAATAAGACGTTAAAACAGGTTTTGGACATGAACATGAAACATTTACACAAAGCTCTACATAACATGAAATGTGGTAAAATAATCATATAAAGACAAAAAATTTCAAGTTTTAATCAGGGCAAATTTTATATTTATTTTAGCTTCCAACACCTTATTTTGCATTAGATATTTTAGTTGAGGATCACCCAATACCTCAGGAAATTGCATGTTTGGCCATTCAAGATTGAGTTTGAAACTTTAAATTTAAGAAATAATTATATTTTGCTAACTTTTTAAATATTAAAAATTCCCTACATAATCAACTATTAAATTATTAAAATGCAAATCTTACCTCTGCCAATAAATCCCAAAAGGTTTGGAGAAGAGGGAACCAGGAAACAGGATTATAGTCCCAGCAGTCTTGTAGCTCTGAAGATCCCAAAATGGCTCAATAATAACCAGACACTCATTTATCAACTTGAAAATTCTTCTAGAAAAGTCTAAAATGTTCCATCACACTGACAACCACTCTTCCATCCAGGGCTTCCATCATTCTGCATGTCTGAAGTTGCTGAGAATGGGTTAGGGTGGGAGAGAGCAGACGGCCAAAGTCCAAAGGAGGCATGCTTCTGCTTTCCTTATTTTAAATACTGCAGTTCTTAGGAATTCTGTGGCGCCTTCAGAACTCACGACGCAATATCTGGACAGTTATGTTTAATTTGGGGTATCCTAGTGGAAGGAGCTCCATAATTACCACAATGATCAGGGCCAGTGATCATCTATGGGATTAGTGGCAAATTAAATAAAACTGTTACACTACATTACATTATTGCACTTTGTCGTTTTTCCAATGCTTTTGTATGTGCTGTATACCTACCTATACACTCCTTTTTTTACAAAATGAGGTTACTGGAGACTTCGTATGGTTCCTATAGATACGGATAGTCTACAGTCTATTCAGTCTGTTTCTGAAATATTGTTCCTAGATAAAGAATTTACTCTCAGGTCCTTTTATAATAGAAACCCCTATTGTGCGTTTTTCCATAGACACAAGTAGGCCTAAACTATCGAAAATTATGTTTTGATTCTCAATTCGAAAAAACTGGTGGATATATCGCGATTCCAATTTCATGCAACCAAAGCTTCGTTATCGGGGTCGTGCTGGATCAGGGTGACCAGACGTCCGTTTTAGGAGGACATGTCCTCCTTTTTAACGATTGTCCTCCTGTCCTCCCGGCTTTCGCTAAAATGTGGCCTTCTACAAAGGATATACTTTCGTCGTGTTCCCGCAGCCATAAATACGGTAAATTCGCGCCTTCGTAACAATTTTATTCGTATTTGGTCAAACAACTTAGGCCCTACTGTCGTCTACCCGCAATCGGTAAATCTGCACGATCGTCATTTACGGCCGTTCGTGTTTAAAACCGATTCATTCAAGTTAGGCCTACACCTACCGTTTGTAGATTGTTATGTGTTATGTGTCACATCACATTGCACAGTGATGATCACACAAAAAAGGGAAACACATTCTTTCATTTTCCGACTTGTGAAGTTGCGGACGCGAAAATCGACCCTATGTGTCAATAATTGGTAAATTTAAAGTCTAAAAGGGAATTTCGTTTACTGTTCTACATTATCTCAAAAACGGCTCCGAGGATTTCCTTCAAAGTCTGGAAATAAGTAATTTATGACTCAAAAACGTCTTTTACGCAGATTACTTGGCCAGAGAAAATCTAATAACGTATTAAATCGAATTTTAAAGTTGTAAAATTTTAACATTGGCCTTATCGATGGCTAAGAGCACAATCGTTGTATGTCCATTTTTGGTCAAAAATGAGTTATTGGTATCAATGTAAAGGTGGAGATCAGCTCTTTCTAACTGCACGGACATTGTATGTCCAATTAAAATAATATGGGCACCAAATGGGAATGAAAATAAATACCGATTTCGGACAGGGCAGCTATGGGTTGTGCACACTTACAGTATGTCCTACATTTGCAAGGCAAAATTTCGGTTAGGTTGAATGTCTTAGTGTACACTTATTGTATGTGAGGACATACAACATCTGAGCACTTATAAAAAGATTCTAGTCGGTCAAATGTCTTTGTTCACATGTATTACATGTGAGGTTATACAACAAGTGAGCAGATAAGATAAACTCGTATGGGTCAACCGTGTTACTTCATTGTTATTGAATTTGAGGACATACAACAACTCAGCACACAATATTATAACCTGTAATAAGCAACAACTGTTATTAAGAACAACTGTTTCTACTCTTGTGAATAGAAATACAAATACAAGTTAGGTATTTGTATTTCACCTTTTGATGTACTGAGCTTTATATTTACAGTTGAATCTTTCTTATCCGGACTCATCGGGCCAGTCCGACTAACAGGTTTCCGGTTAAACCGATGAGTCCTAAAATTTACTATCAAATCCAAATATTCAAAATTACATATTTTACATTATTTTTCTATTTTAAATTTCCCATAGTAATCTTTGACATCGTTTCTAAACCACTAAAAAATCTAATTCAATCTGCTCAATTGAGAAAATTAGCGATTAAGAAACCGTGTTTACCAAAGGACTTTAGGGGCTTCCCCTGACCCTACCTTAACTCCATCCGTACCTTTAATTTGTTTTTACGCACCATATGTAAATTAATTCCTATTTTACAAAGAAAATATTTCTCCTCATCAATTTATTAACTTCAAAATTAATGTAGAAAATATTATTCCTGTAAAATAGGAATCAATTGGGTTATTTCTATAAATTAATTCAATTCTGCATAGGTATGCAGAATAACAATACTGCAGAAATGCAGTATACAGTTATGAAACTTTTATATTTTAAATGTTTATTTAACTTTTGTTGTTGTTCATTAAACCTGGCTCGACATTATTTTGATCAATAAAAAATATGTTTACCAGAGGACTCGGGGGACCTCGCCCCCCCATGACTTCACAATTAAGAGAAAAACAACGTTAACCCAATAAAAGAAAGCTTGATCAAATTAATAAAATGATGTTACTCGATCAAATTAAAATAAGGTATTTGTATTTTATCTCATGATATGCTGTATTTTGTATTTGATTTGAATACTGAGCGTACCCTTAATGATAAAATCTAATTTTCTTACTGACTATTAGCGATAAAAAAATTTGGCAAAGGATTTGGGGGGACTTCGCCCCTCCCACGTCCCCCCAATCTCCACCCACATCTCTTTAATGTTTCGACACACCAAATATATACGAAATATAATTTTACAATAACATTTTCATTCCATTTTTAGATTTGAATTTTTTTACAAAAAGAGCCTAAAAATTTGCTTAGCTCAAAACTGTTTCATAAGACTGAATAATTTAGTCCTATCGTAATTAAATTTACACCGAATACCTTTGTAATATTCATTCAGAAATCGATGCTAAATGAAGGGGTTATCAATTATTTATTTATTTATTATTCAAAATCTTAGATTATAATTTTTTATTTTCACATTTAAGTAATCTATAAACCAGTTTTTCTGACTAAAATCTGTAAAAAAGACTGAACAATTTTTTGTGGTATTAGTTTGTAGTGTACTTTAGAATTTCTCCCTTTTTTATACCTTAGCCAAAAATACTGTTAAATAAATAATAATTTTTATAGTATATTGTGCTTTTTCAGTTTCATTCTATCACGTTAAAATTATCCCTGAAACAATATATATGTGTGTACACTTGTATTGTGTCCAAAAATCAGTTACGTCTCTAGAGCACAAATGTAGTATGTCCGTTTTTGTTTTTTATTTTATTTTTTAGGGCAAAACTAATCACAATTATATCAAAATTGGGATTACTATCAGATGTAATATTAGTTGAAGCACCATTTTAAAATTTTGTTGAATATTTATGGTTTTGCTGTGAAGTTTCCCCCAAGTTTGAAAACTTGTTTTCGTGTTTTCCGAAAATTTGTAAAAGTGGACATACAATGATTGTGCTCTTAGCCATCGTTATGGGTTGCCGTGATAGCAACGAAAATAAACAAGGAAAGTGTAAACAAATGAAGTAATCATAACAGCTGCTTGGAATCTACAGCTATCAAGGGAAAATACAGCAGGTGGAATGAAGAGTCCATGGAGCAATAAAAAAGGTTTACATTGATAAATTCTATGACATTGAAATATTTTATAGTAACTGGATGAACTGGTAAACATGAAATAACACCGAGCAAGGCTCGGTCCACCAGGTACTTTTCTTTAAAACAAAACAAGTAGAGTGAATGTTTTTTTATGAATTCTTCACACAATAAAGTATTTGTGTACCTCTAACATAATATAAGACAATCATTTGTAATGCAATGTAATTGGGTCTATAGCAAAAATTATTACAATTATTTTTAACGCTGTACTCCTCTTTCTGTAAATGTCCCCCTTCTTTAACCCAACTGTCCTCCCTGAAATCTGGTCACCCTGGATGTGCACGCCTTTGAAGCTGGATCCAGCAGTGGGATGGGAGATGGGAGGCGGCGACTAAGCTCTTTGATGGATGTGCCGCCTGTGGAGGGGGTACACCGCCAGCAGTCAGAGGTGTCAGTGACGTTGCTATTCTAGATTTTCCAGATGTTTGTTGACATTTAAGACTAAGATCGCAATTTACCGCCGTGTAATTGTCACTGGCCTTATCAAGCTGAACTTCCAATAAAATAGTTTCACTTCTAATTACTGTCGAAGAAAAAAAGATGTGCACTCGAGTTTAAACCCATATAACTCAGGAATTAATCATCCGATTTTACTGAAATAACTGTTTCTGAAGCTTTGTTAAATTCATTTTATATTATAACAATTAATTTTAAAATTTTCGTTCTAGCGGGAAAATCTTTATATAATAAAAACCATGAAAAGTACCGGTATTCCGAAGGTCCACCCTAAAAGTGAAGTGGGGCCCCATCATCCCCATCAGCTATTAAAAAAATCCTAAAACAAATTTGTTTTATGTAAAATCAAAATAAGTTATCTTATTGAGAAAATAAACTCGAAAATTTATTTTATCCGTCGGTTAAAAAACTGGTTAGAGTTGTTGTCATCTTTTTACTTAGAGATCGCTCTCTATAACCTAACCTATAGCCTTCAAAATTTTACCTTTCTTCAAATTTTACCTTACAAAATTAAATGTTAACCTGACATTTTATTATTTTTTTAACGAATTGTATATTACTTAAGCAAAAGAACAAAAGATGTAAACGCAAAAAGCACAAATAGGAATATATTTTTTCCAGTCACATTAAGAAAAATCCCATTTTATCCCTCGAGTAGTTGAAATATCCGGGTCGCCGGAATTGTACCCCCCGGATTTGTACCCCCCAGAAAAAACGCTACGTCATTTTGACGTCACAGGACGGGGGGTACGATTCCGGCCACGAACTTTTAGGACGGATAAATTATTATGTATTTTAATCAACTGACATTTCACGGTTGGCTGAACAGCTGCATACTTGATATAAATCCAATTAAACCTCTTAAGTCCGACCCCGGAATTGTACCCCCCGGATTTGTACCCCCCGTGGTCAAATTCTTAAGTCCTACCCCGGATTTGTACCCCCCGTCACCAAATCTTCAAGCCCTACCTTGGATTTGTACCCCCCGTGGCCATATCCTTAAGTCTTTTACCCCGGATTTGTACCCCCTGTGCTCAAATCCAGTTTGACCGACTATGGAAATATACCGGGTCAATATTCGTTATTGTTATTGACTTTTTTAATTAAATCCTCGTAAATCAACGGCTGTTCAATAAATTATTGCCTAATATTATTCTACGAATATGTCTTATTATTATTATATTGTGTAGTCTTATTCATCATTAAGTAGGCTAGAAAATCTGTCAATAATACACGATGAAAGTATTGGATAAAATATTGTTTTGAATATCTAAATTCATAAAAAATTTGTTAGTTTGATTATATATGTTTCACGTCTATGGTCTCATATTCCGTTGGACTGTTTGCCATGAAACTAGGTATAAATATGTAAAATGTCACGGAGGAGGTTTTTAAGCCATTCATTTCGTCCTATCTCAATCGGGGGTACAATCCGGGGTAGTAATTGAAGATTTGGAGACGGGGGGTGCAAATCCGGGGGGTACAAATCCGGGTTAGTACTTGAAGATTTGGCGACGGGGGGTACAAATCCGGGGGTACAATTCCGGGGTCTGACTTAAGATTCTGACCATGGGGGGTACAAATCCGGGGTCGGACTTAAGAATATGACCACGGGGGGTACAAATCCGGGGGGTACATTTCCGGGGTCAGACTCAAGGGAAATAATTTAATTGCAAACCATTTAGGTATTGATGATTTAATTATGTATTGGGGGGTACATTTCCAGTCGCGGGCTGTTTCTCGAGCGATTTAGGCCCCGCCTCCTGTGACGTCAAAATGACGTAGCGTTTTTTGTGGGGGGTACAAATCCGGGGGGTACAAATCCGCTACCCCGAAATATCCCATAGATGGGATAGAAATTCCTGAATTGGAAACACTACAAGCAGGGACGAGCCACAGAGAAGAAATAAGACAATAATTTGTTTCTTCTCTGTCGACGAGCCTCGCTGCTCGGGCGCATGCGCGGCTGCTCTCCAATACCTACTCAACTCGAGCCTGATTAAACGTGTGCCTGTACAATCGGAATTTCTAAATCAAATGAAAATTTGTTTTATTTTTTTTTGTTATGTGATTGAGAAAGAAAATAAATTAATCCTGCAAAGTGTGAAATGCTAGCTTTAATCTTCAAACGGTACACAACTGACAACTTATTAATTCCACTAAATTATTACTCAGCGAGTTTCAAATGCTTAAATAAATAATTTAGACGGAGCCTCGAACCGAGATAAATCGACTTATATCCTAAAATTAGCATACAATTTTCTCCAAAGGAATAACATGAAAAATGAGTATGCAGGTTTGCTGCCATGTAAGTGTGAAGTTTGGATATTTTTGCAATAATCCGGTAGATATCAACTAGATGAAGACATATACCGAGTGTTATTCGTATTTATTGAAAAATAAGTGAGATTTAATTTTTTATTCCACATAAAGTTAACATTGGGACAACGTACTGTGTTTACCATTAGCGATATCTCGGTAACCAAAACGTCATAGAGCAACAATTCAATATACTAATTTTGTTCAAGCTTACAAACAAGAATCAAATAATTTTTATTTTTTTTTTTGTAGAAAGTGCCAAAACCCCATTTTTGAAGGGGTTAACCCCCATTACCCCCTCCCTTCCAATGGTCCGATCAGGCCGGTTTTCGAGCTCGTCTGTGCCAAATTTAATTCAGATCGGACCATGATAAATACATTATATCATGGTCATCAAAATATATGAAATATATATGAAATGTGTATATGTATGATATATATGTATGATATCTATGATATATATGAAATTATATCATTACATAAAATTTCATATGTATATGAAAATAAATTAACGGTGTTTTTGGCATCTGGGGATCTCAAAACAAAAAGTTATGATGGGCTCAGGCCATCATATGTCCAGGCCCGGCGACAGGCTTATGTGATTTTCAGGAATTTCATGATTTAAAGTATGACTGTTTGAGTAGAATATTAAAAGATGATACTCATACTGTCATTATGGGCAATTTTAATGTCGATCTATCATCAAACAGCACCAAGAGGAATATGTTGCTTATTTCATGAAGTAATTTGGCTTGCAGAATACTGTGTTTTCATTCACTAGGGAAGCTAATGGGACAAAGAGTATTCTTGATCATGTTTTCACAGATTTAAATTCCCCATTTGTAAAGACTGAAGTTGTATTAACTGCACTATCTGATCATCATGCTCAAACAGTTGACCTTAAGTTTCTTAATGTTACCCCGCGGGCCAAGTTTTTGTTTACTCGTTCCTTTAGTGAAAATAATCTATCAGTTTTTCGTCATTTTCTCTCAAAGGAACTGTGGAGGGATATATAACTTTAGCGATACCTATGGATGACAAATTCAATGCTTTTAGCTCAATTTTAGTGAATTTCCCCTAAAGGGAAGAAGCTATTACCGTAGGTCTCATGGTAAGACCTAAGCCCGAGACCATGATGACTTTT
Organism: Flexamia atlantica; assembly: GCA_035578135.1. Taxonomy (NCBI): domain Eukaryota; kingdom Metazoa; phylum Arthropoda; class Insecta; order Hemiptera; family Cicadellidae; genus Flexamia; species Flexamia atlantica. The sequence continues at coordinate 15,092,896 of JAQJVK010000014.1, read as the reverse complement.
CGTTTTGGGACCCCCAGAAGCAAAAAACACCATTCGTTCGAATATCTATATTATATATATATAGATAGGGGGGTAAACCCCCCAAAAATGAGTTTTTTGGGTTTTTCACATAGAAAAATAAAAATAATCCAATTTTGTTTGGCACCATTGAATTCAGCTCGAAAAAACACATAATTTAGTATTTTGAATCATTGCTCTATGTCCATTGGTTACCGAGATATTGAAAGTGGTAAACACAGTACGTTGTCTCTATGTTAACCTTATGGGAAATAGGTAAAATTCTATATCTCGCTTATTTCATAACATATCTTAATAAAACTTGGTTTCTGGCTTCATTTAGATGAGATCTAATGCATTTTAATCTAAAATCCCCAATATTTCCATTTTTATGGCAGCAAACCTGCATACTCAATTCCCATGTTATCCTTATAGGAAATAAAAAAATTTTATATCTTCCTTATTTCTTAACGTATCTTGATAAAACTTAATATGTGGCTTCATCTAGTTGAAATATACTGGATTATGGCCTAAAATACCCTATCTTTACATTTTCATGGCAGCAAACCTGCATACTCATTCTCCATGTTAACCTTATGGGTAATAAACAAAGTTGTGTAGTTTGCTTATTTCTCAAAATATCCTGATAAGAACTGGCATGGGGCTTCATACAGTTAATATCTACTTGATTATGGCTTAAAATATCCAAATCATCAAATTCCTGAGGCAGCAAACCTGTGTACTCTCTTTCCCAATGTTAACCTTATGAGAGGTAAATAAAATTGGATAGCTTTCTTAGTCCTCAAAATATCTTGATAAAACATGTTATGTGGCTTCATATAGTTTAGATACATTGGATTGTAGCCCATGGTACCTCATTATCAAATATCTGTGGCAGTAAACCTTCATTTTTCCATACAAATCTTATGGAGAATAATTTATTTTTGAATAGCAATTGTGGGCATTACCCAGATAGCAAGGATTATTTTAAAAACGTTTTCTAAACATTCCATTGTTTCGGAAATATTTTGTCTATTTAAAAACATTAAAAAAATATTTTCTTGTCATGCTTAAGAATATGTTTTATTGTAAATATTTTCTCCTAATTTTCAAAATAATTACCTAAAAATGTTTTTATGAAAAGGTATTAAAAATATTTTTGCTTCATTTTACAGAAAACATATTTTATTTGGAAAAAACAAATAACTTAAAAACGTTTTAAAAACACAGTCAAAAAAACGTTTTAATATTGGAAAACTCATACGTTTTTAACATATTTTTTTATAACATTATAAAAATATTCTGATGATATTTTTTAAGTTATTTTTAAAATATTTTTTTACATTATTTATAAATTAATTTTCTTATTTTATTAAAAAATACTTTTCATTAGAAAAACAAACAATTTTAAAACGTTTTAAAAATGCTATTTACAAAACATTTTAATTACAGCAAGCACAAACATTTTGAAAATATTTTCAAAAATCATCAATAAAATATTTTTATGTTTGGTTAGTAAGGCCTTTTAAAAATGTTTTTGTTGCATTTTATAAGCTAGTTTTTGCATTTGTCGATAGTCGAAACACTGAATGTAGTAAAAAGAGTTTTAGAAATTTTCTTGAACATTTTTTGTTACATTCTTTATAAATTAGTTTTTGTATTTTATTAAAAATAATTTTTATTAGAAAAAAACAAACAACCTAAAAAGGTTTTAAAATTGATATTTAGAAAACATTTTAATCACAGCAAGCACGAACATTTTGAAAATATTTTCAAAAAGCATCAATAAAATATTTTTATGTTTGATAAGAAAACCTTTTAAAAATGTTTTGTTGCATTCTATAAGCTAGTTTTTGCATTTTTCGATAGTCGAAACTCTGAATGTAGTAAAAAGAGTTTTATAAATTTTTTTGAACATGATTTTGTTACATTCTTTACAAATTATTTTTAGTATTGGTAGAACACTATTTACTAGTGGATCCGAGCACACGGAATCGTGCGCTACTCTAGCAGAGCGATAATTCAAATGGCGACAAATTTAAAACACAATCATGCTAACACGATCCGTCTTGAGGGTTATGTTTACACAAATTAAAAAATAACAGCAATTAAATTATCCAGCTGATCAAAATGTAAACAATTATGTTCTTCATAAGGATAACATGGGAACTTTAAAAGCCAATGGGGCAGAGCCCAAGGGACTTTTTCAAAAATGTAAGGCCAGTTTGCAAGTCTACGCGACACGCTCTTTCCAATGAGCCGTCAATTATCAAAATCGGTTAAGAAATGATGGAGGAGTTCATAAGACACATTTCGTGTTGGCGTATTAATTATATAGATTACTGTTGCTTGTAATGATACTCGCAGCTCTCAAACATTTAACATCTGATTATTACCGAATTTTATTCTTCCTTGAATTAATTATACTGTCTTAACATTTAAAAATTGATATAGGGCGTTTAGTCCTTAGAAGCACGCAAATCTGAGGAAACTCGGCAAGCCTACGCATTATTCCCTTTATTTGACATATAAATCTTGAAGATCAGTTCAGTTGTCACTGAAAACAATGTTTCAACTGTGTTAGGATAACTTTTAGCTGTAAAACAATAATTTAAAAACGTCTTAGAAATAATATTTACAAAATACATTAATAATAATAGAAAATGGAAACATTTTAAACGTATTTTGAAAATCAATTTAGAATTACTTTATTTTTGTGCTTATTTAGTAACCCTTTAGGGGTTTCTTGCTTTTTGTATTTAAGCCAGTTTTTCTTATTTAGCTATGGTTAAACCTATGAATGTTGTAAAAAGACTCTTAGAAACAATTTAACAAAAATTTTCATCATCTGGAAAATATCTTTGTCTAAGTGAAAAAATGTGATTCGAAATATATATATATATACAGAGTACCCTTTTTTTAGTTTAAAAAACATTTATTTGACTATGTATTTTATATTTTATATCAAAAATACATGTTAATAAATTATGTATCATTATAACATATTAGTAGCCCTAATCACAATAATAATTTTTTCAATATATATATATATATATATATATATATATATTTAATTAATCATAGGACCCTTAAAACAGGTACTCAATAAAATTATGAATGTAATAATATACCTCATTTATTGAAATATCCTTAATGAACTAGTTTTCAGTTTGTCTATCGTGGGTATATTTTTTAAGTGAGTAGAGTTCATCTTTAAGGCCCAAAAAGTTGCGTAGAAAAATGTACGGTATGTTATTGTGGCGAAAGACCAAAGTGACTAAATACAGTATCAACTGTTTCCAAAGGATGCATTCTTAGAAATCATGTGAAAATTATTCTCTTTCAAGAGAAGCTATAATAAATAACTTTATAAAATCCTCGGCTCCAAAAATGTTACAGCTATGAACATCTATATCAAACCTGTTCATTTAATCAAAACAGAAAGTTTTATAAAATTACCTAGATCAAATTTTTTACTTTCATAAAATTAGGTTAATTATTGTAGTTTCTATATACTTTTTAAAGCTTTTTAATCTTAGTATGAGTAAAAATGTTTCAAAGTATGTATGCCATTATTTTGAAGATCATTCACAGTTTTAATAGAAAGTGTTTCCGAACATTCAAACATAAACAAGTTTTATTTTATTTTTTGTAAAAAGTTTGCTCAAATGCTTAATAAATATTTCTATTTAGTAACGTAGATGGATTAAAAATACTAATGATCGCCTTCTAGGTGAAATTAAAGCAGAAAATGTTTTGGCTTAGTTTTCACTAAATGCTACAATAAAACAAGTGACTTGTTTCATTTGTTTACATATTGTTGTTATTCTATAACCAACATGGCAACTCATAAAGCCCTTTAGGATTTCAAATTCATTTTTTACATAATTCTCAAAAAGTATGGTAAATAATTTTAGTGGGATTGAGCACATTTCCGGGAAAGTACTTTTCTATAACGACGTGCTTAGATTTTTCCTTAGTTGCACACAGGCTGAGAAAAAAGGGATTACATATTAATTACGTAATGTAATGGATTACATATTAATTATGTATCATGCTTACCTATTAATTACGTAATTTATTTTTTAAGTGACAAAATGTTGTTATGTCTCTTTGTTAAAGACATAGATAAAAATATTTTTAAAATATGATCGCTTTTTTGAGAATATAATAACATATTTTCTTAAAGAAGTTATTTCAGTATATACTGAGTACCACTTATATAAGATTATTAGCCCTTTCTTTATTTTTGAGGGTCTCTCCCAAATCTATTTACAATTGAGCTATGGCCGTTTATCACCTAACTCTTAAAATCATACAGTAGAATAGCAAAATACTTTCCCAAACATTCAGCTCGAGGTATAGGGTCTAGGTAATGTCTGCAGTTTTACAACCCATCAGTCTGGGCCAAACAAAGGACAATGAGTAAAGGACTTTGCTGTTTGCCGCCCGGCCCCATAGGCTTCTTTCCGCACCTTCCGTCACGTTTTTGGTGGAGCACCTGCGGGATGTTACTTATTTCCTCGAATACGCAATGGTTCCGATCACACATCTCTTTGTCACTCTTCAGACGTTAAACAAATTGATGGATTTTTAAATATCAAGCTTTGAAAAGTTTGCTTCCATTTTAAATTGGCATAAATTAGAAATGTGATGCTGGGTATTCAAATTGATCATATTAGACACTATGTAAAACATTTAAATTGTTACCTCAAGTCTACAAAGTTTTACAAAACATTATGTAAAAAAATTAAAACAGACCCTGAAATTTTTCCTGACTCAGGTCAGTTCGCGCAGTTAATGCCCGCCCGAAATGGTCTATGGAACTTAGTCGTATTCATGGATTTGCGTTGACCTTGCTTGCATCAAGACCGCACTATAGTATTTTAGTGTAATCTTGCTTGCATTGAAAATTAATTGCATTTGCGGTTGCAGAAAAATATTTCCCGGTGTAATGTGACTTCACGTTAACATATGACCATGGGATATATTACCTAAACATTACAGACGTTAAACGCTAATTTCGAAATCAGCACACTCACTCACCCGCTAGTATACTGACCACCACAATTTTGCCATAAGACTAATTAATAGCCATTATAATTTTACGTTATATTCCCAATAACAGAATCATTATTAACAACGTTTTGAAAGAGGAGAAGGGCTAATACTGTATATTTACAGCATAACTTTAAGTTCTAATTTTTCATAGAAGAAGAATAAATAGGCCTTTGATTGCGAGCGAACGCAATCGCGGCAACAGGTTTTTTTACACTTTAAAGTGAAAAGGCAGTTGTATTAAAATGTCAATACCTTGACGCCTAGATATCATAATGAAACACAATACATTATATGTACATTCAATCATATAGCTTTGAAAGATACATTTTTTACTGTTATTCATAATGTAATGGGTTCCAGAAAGGGGGATGGTACATTTAAGTTAAAAAAGAAAAACAGAAACGGAAAATATTTTGTTTAATGTATTTATTTTCTACTGCAGAAATTGATTAATAATGAAATGCACTATTAAATCGAATATATTAGTGCGAAATTCCCCAAGCTAAAAAATTACATTTTATATGATCAGGTTTAGTGATTATAAACATTTTTTAAATTGCAGATTCGTCATAAAAGGTATCCTTAAAAAAGTTAGCTGATAGTCAGATAGTCTCAGGGTTTTATTATGCTGCAATATTCGGCGCGTAATGACAGTAACCAAGGTTTGGGAAACAATATTTTCATGGAAATTTAAAAATAAATCACTGGTTGAGAGTATTCCCATCTTAAGCCCCTTTAATACACTTACTCGTACAGTGAGACCGCCACGCCTGAACTGCTCCATTTAATTATGCACCCACCACCTACGCACCTGCAGGTGAACGCTGAAACCCGACCTTTACAAATCGCAGCGGTTGTGGGAGTCTAGGAGTCTTCCCTTTAGTCTTTTCTTAATAATTTTATTTTCTATACAACTTTAACGACGCCTAAGCGTTTAAAACTTGTTCAGAACTGTAGGAGTGTTGATCACACAAGATTCCAACGAATTAAATAACTATAATGTTCAGGCTATACATCTTGGTAATGGTAAACATTATTATATTTTTTCTCTTCCTAGTTTATTATTCACTCACGCAATTGATACAGCATTACGCATTGATGTACAAATCTGAAATTGGACAGTTGGATCCAACGTTGAGGCTAATTATCTCGCGATTTACACTACAATGAAGAGCTATATTATTGGAAACGTTATCTAAGCTGTTTCATTGTTCAGAAGTGATTTCGACAATTCACTTAAAATATTGATTAAAACAAATTTATAAACAGTTATTATCTTTATTAATTTCAAACTTACTAAACTGTGCAAGTGAGGTTGTTCATGGCTAACAATAAACGATATTTTAGCAGTGTTCCGACAAAGGCATCGGCGATTTCACACGTGAACCCTAATTCTGGGAGTTGTAAAACCTTTGTTTGGACACCAGGAGTTTCCCTGGTTCCTAGCTCCAACGTCCAGTAGTCCTGAAAACCGAATAAGCCCCTTCCAGCCATACTACCTCCAATGTAAATTATATTAGAGCTTATTTTTTTGTTAATCCCATATTCTTACAAATACGAACAATATTTGTATGTTTGGTTGCATATTTATCCTAAAAACGGCTCCAATCCTCAAAATTTTGGAAATACGTTAGATTTGCTCAAAACGTTTTCTGTGCAGTGTATTTAGTCAAACAAAATCTAATTACGTAAAAAGTATATTCAAAACTTATCAAATGTTAACACAGAGGCGTGGAAATAGCTAATTTCTGACTAAAAACAAGCTTCTTATAGGTTACTAGGCCAGTGAAAATCTAATAACGTAATAAAATGAATTTTAAAGTCGTATAAATTAACATTGGGCTCTGTGAGTTGCTATGCTAGCAGCGAAACACACAACATAAGATACATACATTAGATACATTACTTGAAATAGCAACCAGCCATCTGGGACAAATACGTGACGTCTTTTATAGAGCGGAAACCTATAAACACTTGGTTCTACAGGCCTTATGGGATTTAGGCTACCTGACAGTAAAATAGTATTAATATTCTCTTCTTATCTACAGACCTTGCACAGAGAAGGACATGGAAATCTAATTTACTTTTCCTTTTCCGTTGTACAAGATAGCAATGAATATATATAGAGTATGAAATGAAGAGTTATTCATAAACTGTAGGTGAAGAAATTGCGGTCCGGTCCTCAAAAACTTATACAGCTGGTTCTTTACCTTATGATTAAATTGGAAAAACCAACTCCTTTGAAGATTGAGGGTCGCAATTTTGTGTCGCCTCGTACAGCAGTTTTTCATTAAAATTAGCAAAAGTGATTTTTTAAGCGCATCGTCTTTTAAAAGTGAGGCAAAGCCTAACTTGGAGAAACTATTCAGCACAAAACGATACATTTGCTTCGTTTGATGGATAAAGTTTTATCACACAGTGCGAAAATGTATTCAATCTTTGAAAATTTTTAAGTATTTGGTTGGTGACTTGAATGTATACAGTTGGTGCGTTACGTATATTGATCTATGGGAACAGTTTACACTTGTATAGCAGTTGGAGTGGAGTGAAGGCATCAGAGCTCCGATCTTAAGTCGCACTAGCCTGATTTTTTTTATATTTTCTAACAGCTTGCGGTCTATTTATATCTTTATTGTAATTTGTAATCAAACATACTTGATATTATGTTGTTTATTGTGCCAGATCATTGATAAAAAATGTCTGATAGATCCACTGTAATATAGCGAGCCATAGCTCAAGATAAAACGCACCAAGTGTACAATGTGTAGTTGTTGTTTACAATATTTTTTATTTATGTTATTCACAAATAAAGTTGAACAACGCATTAATGTACAAATGAATAAAAAAAATTGGGTTCGCGATATAAATTAATCACAACGGGGTTTTTTCAGGACTATATTTTTATTTTAAAACAAGAACTAGGAATGTGGGAGTATTCGACCCTTTGAGGTTTATTCCGTAGAATTTTCAAAATATTCGGCCTACCTCAACAATGGAAAAACTCGACGTTCAAAAGGAAGTAGTTCTTTATAAAAACTTTCTGTGCTAATGACCAAGTTCTCTTCCTACACATTCTTATGGGAAATGTTTGCACGCTTGCTTGCTAGTTTGCTTATTAGATTATTTGTATATAATTACTCAAAAACAGCTCCGATTATTTCCTACAAAGTATGGAAATAACTAAATCATTCCTAAAAACGTATTCTATTCAAGTCGTATCACAAGTAAAAATCTAAATACGTAAAAAAGTGGATTACAAGTTTATGCGTTTTATCAGGGTTAGATTGGCAACTAAATAAGAAGGAAAATATTGTTAGAGCCGTCCAGTTGAAACATCACATCAGATAAGAAGTTGACATATCTACAACACGAAGAATTACACGAAAATTAGACGTAGAGACAAATGTTTGAAAATAATTAACTAACGAGCAAGCCTCGTTCACCAGGTGGTTTGAATTATTATTTGTTTTTTTTTGATTAGGATTTTTGCGGACATTTGCCATCACTGATTAGTAAAAAACAACTTGTTTTTTACTAATCAGTGATGGCAAATGTCCGCAAAAATCCTAATCAAAATATAAAATCACCATCACCAACAATGAATTTCAAACAAAGTATTATTTGTTGTTATATTACTGGAATGAGTAACAACATATTTATGATTTGTGTCTATATTTTATAAATATACGAAATGTATTGAACCCGAGACCAATAGTCTTCACCCCCAAATTGAAAAACTTAATTACGATTAGGATGTACCCTTTTTATCTCTTTTCAACATGCAGCCTTTAACGTTCAATCTTTTGTTATATTCTTAATCATTCTTTCACTCCCAATCATTCTTTTTTGAGACAGGTTTTCTACTAGGGGTTTCTCTTCCTATGGCATTATAGGTATCTGTGTCACTGCATATTTTGGAACTGCTGCTCCATTAAAGCCCAAAAGCCCATATGTTGAATGCGAGTACTTTTCGCCACACAAAGATAAATGCGGTGATATTTAGCGCTTCCAATTTTCAAAACTGATTTTACTTTGATCTATCGTTTATTTAAATATAAAGAGTACCTGGTAGTTTGTTAATTGCGATTCCAAAATCGTTTGTGTTTACTCACTGATAGAATGTACTGTTAAGCACTATATCTTCAGAATGCGTTGACATAAACGATTATGGAATCTCAATTAACACTCTGCAACTAAGCGCTCTATCTTTACAGTGGTATATTAAATTCAATTTTATTTTGAAAACTGGCGGCAGCTTCGAGCGGGTTTTAGTCGTGTTTTGCATAGCTCTCTCTTTTTGTGATCGTATTTCCATCAGAGTATAAAAAATTCAACGTTACTCTGAACGTTTTAAATTAATGTGATAATTTATTTTGATATTCTAAAATTTATTTTAAAGCGGGATGTTTAAGGTACCTATCAATATTTTTGTTATTTATCAGGGGTATTTGTTATAGTCATTTTGAAGTCTCGGACTCAATTAATTATTCCAGGTTGATAATTTGCATTCTGAAAGGGCTAAAGTAGAATTTGAGGTTCCCCAAAGCTCCGTTTTGGGGACCATAACTTACATTTTATATGTAAATAGTATAATATTAAATATTCATTCAATCATGCTGTAGGCACATGACATAGCAAAATAATCCATTAGCAAAACTAGAAATTGGCAGTTTTTCAACAAACAAAATCTTTCCAATATTTAAATACGGGAGCAATAATTTCAATTCTAATCCGGACTGTACATTTATTAAAAGAAGAGATTATATCGAAATATATCTTTTAATATTAACACACGACTTCTAACTTCTATTTTCCCCTTAGTACATCCCGTTGTAATTTACAATAAATTTTGAAAATTTTAGAAATATGAACATAAAATTATGAAATTTAGCAGTTGCCCGTGGCTTCTCTCGCGTTAATTAAAAATTACAGCCTATCTCACTCCTATCTGCTCTTTGAACAGTTTGAACTATCAAATTGTAGTATCCACAAATGCTTACATTTCGGTGTATATTCCTCTAAAATGTAATCATTGAAACTAAGGACGTTCACGGGACATAGCCGAGGGAATTTCAAGGAAGTGAATAGGACTATATGTTGCATATGTGTTCTAGATCTGACTTTGAGTGGACCCAGTCAGATCAGTAGTTTTTGTGTGATCGAGTCACGAATATTCATCCATAAAACTAAACTTTTTCATTCCTAATGTTAATTAGATTAGATGGACATGGGTTTTATGAGTTGCCATGTTTTCTATTCCGAATAACAACAAAGTATAAACAAATACAGTGACATGTTTATTAAAGCAATGACTAAATCTTAACACAAATATTTTCTATTTGAATTCGACCAGTGGGCGATCACTAGTATCTATATAGTATATTTCATTACTAGTCACGAAAGTAGCCCATTTCGGGGCAAGATAGTGTTTTACATGCTCGGCTTATGCATCGCAAGTAAATCACTATCGAGCCTCGAAATGGGAATTTTGTGATGAGTTGTAAACAGTACTTTTCATCACGATGCAAATAACTAACCTAACTTATAAAAAATCATCCAACATTTCATAATTTAGTCATTTTTCTACAATCAAACACAATACGTCTGAACTGTCTATTTTAGTTTAGAGTCAGCTGGTTGAACTGTCAAAATTGAAACTTCGTTTGTTTGAGTACGGCAACATTTTGTTTGGGTACGGAAATAGTTTGTTTGGGTATGGAAATGCAATGTTTGGGTACCGAAAAATCCGCTGATCATTATTTGTTTTAATGTACAGTAAGGGAATCGAGGGTTTTCGTAGATCTCAGCTGCATGGTAACAGGCAATTTTCATGTAAAGAGTGATGAAAAATTTGTTTAATTTATCCATTGATCTATTTAATTTATTACGCAAGTAAGATTTATTAAACAATTTTCGCGAATAATACGTAGATTCCCACGTCGAATGACTGTTCCGTGTCCTTGGTTTGAAAATGATTTACGAGGGGTGTTTACCGACTGAGGAGGGTTGGAGGGATGGACGGAGGGGGAAGGAGACCAGACGTCTTTGTCCATACATTCTGTCACTTCTCAACTCCGCGCCAAGAAGTTCTTCATTGTGCGTTTGGTGCGACTTAAGATGGTTTATCAGAAGCGTTATTTGTTTATTGTTTTTAGACTTACTAGTGTGTATAAAGTCTTCAAGTTGTACAGGTAAGTTCAACTATTGTTTGATTTCAGTAATACTAATTTGAAAAATATAGACCATATTTAAAAAAGTCACTTCTCAACACAAATTAACAACTGATTATTTATTTCAGAGAAGCCTAGTTAAAAAACTTTGTTGGAATTATTGTTATTAAATTTGTTTTTACCCCGGTAACTACCGGTACTACTGTTGTTAAAAAAGACAATTTAGTGATGTTTAAAAATCTCAACCAAAAAGAAAAATCCTCGGTCATTGTTTATTTGCCTGCTCCATTACGTTTTACCTATATTAAATTTGTAAATACCTAAGATGTTTTAAAAAACGCTCCTCTTAATTTGATACTAAAAAATCAAATTGCTGACTATTTTAATATCAAGAACAAAAGAGAGGCAATTTTAGGAAAAATATTTTATGTTAACAGGTTTCAAAATCCTGTAGTTATTTCCCACCATAGGAAAGTATATTTTACCGTAGGCAGTATGGTAAAAATTAGGAAAGTATATTTCACTGTAGGCAGCATGATAACAATTAGGAAAGTATATTTTACCGAAGGCAGCAAGGTAAAAATTAAGCCCGGGACAACCATAACTTTTCATTCTTTGGTCCTCAAACCCCAAAACACCATTCGTTCTTTTTCATACAAATTATGTAGTATAGATGAAATGGTTCATTCAGATAACGAGTGGTTGAACTAAAAATATAGTTTATTAATATTCATTCATCCATACAAATATATATTTGGATTTAACATATTATAGCATCTTAGTTGGGAGACGATGATTGGTTGGATAAAATAAAAACAACCTGAGGCCTGATTGTCATAATTACTTTGGATTTGGTCATACTTCATATTACCTTAAAACCCGTGACCTTCGTTGCTGAAACACCCAGTATAATAAGTGCGATGAAAATCTTTTAGCCTAAATGAATTCTTTAGATGCAAATTTGCGGGAACTGCTTCTTTTTTGCAAATTTTCCAAATGAAATACTTTCCCGAAAATTTTCATCTGAATAATTCATTAAACAAATTTTCATCGCACTTATTTAGAGGGCGTTTCAGCAACGAAGGTCACGGGTTTTACTCTCGTATTTTTTGTGATAACAGTCACTATTTTTTAATGGAGTCTGCTAAAAAAAACTCATACTTTTCATGGTCATTGTCATGAAATCTCTTTAAAACAAAAGAGATCTTGGTTCTTTCTTTAACAACCAAGATTGGTTGTTCTTATTGTAAAATTAGAAGTAAAGTAAAATATTTGACAATTAATTTTCATTGTGATCTACATACATCTATTCTGTTTATATTAAAACGTGTGGTGCTGTTGCTTGGTTAAAGACCACTAGTGGCTTGTAGGGGCATAAGCCCCTAACAAGGGAAAATTTAAAATAAAACAATTCTTATTTCATATAGTAAGATATACCTTTATAAACTGGCTTTTAGATCTACCATATGATAATATCTAGAACATGGTTTAAAATAAAATAACAATATCACATGTTTTATGTGAACAAAGCAGCTCCCAATGCTTTTTAAATGACAGATATTTTACGTTATTTCTCATTTTCTAGTAAGCTTCAAGCAAATTCAGTATTTTCCCCGCCATCACGGAATAGAGACCTTTAATTTGAGCCCTCTCCCACCTTTCTACGACTTGCCAAGTGCCCACAATTTTGACGCAAAGAATCGCCTTACGAAATTAAATATATGATGCTGAATACTGTATTATTAGATAGGTGGATCTAAAAACCAGTTTTCCTTAAAGTTATTAAGTAATATAATAAAAATATGGATTGTTTTAGTTAAAATTTTCTCTCGGGGGCTTTTCCTCCTCTAGCCACTAACTTAGTACATTAAAAAAGAATATACAAATATGGTTTGTTAAATTTGTGGAAGAATCCATAAATTTTCGATCAAGCATTTCATGACAAAACTACTTTGTCAGAACTATATTTTACAAGGAAAACCAAATTTATGTCTTTTATTGCAAAACAACAACTCATTCAGTAATTTAAAATAAAATAACTGAAATTCTAATGCAAAAATAAAGGGCTAAATTTTGCCGTATCATTAGGCTAGCTGTTATATACTTAAATTCTATAATTCTTATGCCAGTAATAAAAAAGTTGACTTGTTATAGTTGGGTAGCTGTAGCAATAAAACTATCTCTTGATTCTTATAATGTTCCAGAAAAGTTATAACACTGCAGAAGGCTGGCTGCCTGTCCTGAACAGTTTACAGCATCCATCAGTGGCAACCTGGCCTCTCAGTACAGCTTCAAAGGGCAGAAGAGGAAACAATCGTTGAAGAATGTTCAATTGTCGAAATGTATGTATATTAAACTGTCTAGATGTCTCAATGATTATTTGTTTGGCTTTTAATAGGTAAAGTCAAATTGATTGTTCCATTGGCATGAGGTAAGGTTATAAGGAGCGGGAATTATTTTTGTATTTTTATTAATTCAAAACTGATTTTTTGCCTTATGGAGAAAAACTATGGGCTTATGGCCTTCAGTGCCTGAAAATAGCGCACTAATACTGAAACGGCAGTAATATACTTTATGGGGCTCTTTGACAAAGGCAAATTGATTATTTAATGTTGTCAAAGAGCAGCTCAGGGGCTAAAAAACATGGCTTTCAATATATACATGATAGTATTGTAAGACCAAGATTGGTTGGATAATATAAAGACAACAACAATAGCTGATTTGGTTACAAATGGCATGAAAGACTGGATTTTTGCCTTTTTTATTAGTTTTGATGAGGTAAATCCCTTTAAAAACAAATACCCCCGTTGTAGAAGGCTTGCATACTCAGTAAATTTCAAATGCAAAACAACATATTTCAATCCAACATAACACAATATGACATGTTTTGGTAAGCTCCATAAGAATAACATGGGGAATGAGTATGCAGTTTTGCTGCTACAGATATATTAAAAATGGGTGGTTTTAATTCAATATTTAGTAGATCTAGTTCAGAAGAAACTATTTACCAAGTTTTATCAAGATATGTTGAGAAATAACCAAAATATAGAATTTTACTTATTTCCCATAAGGTTAATATTGGGACAATGTACTGTGTTACCACTTTCAATATCTCGGTAACCAATGGACATTGAGTAGTGATTCAAGATACTAAATCGTTTGTTTTTTTGAGCTGAATGCAACGGTGCCAACAAAAATTCGATAAATTTTATTTTCCTAGGAAAAAAGCTCAAAAAACCTATTTTTTGGGGGGTTTATCCCCCTTTACCCCCCCTTCCGGTCGTCCGATCGGGCTGGTTTACGAACTCGTCCGAGGGATTACCACTTTACATGTCTGTACCAAATTTCATTAAGATCGGACCATTTTTACGACCGCTATCGTGCTGACAGACACACACACACACACACACACACACACACACACACACACACACATATATATATATATATGAATGTAGATATATATCTATATATATATGTAGATATATATCAATATATATATATGTAGATATATATATATATATATATATATAGATATATACATATATAAAAATTCAAACAAATAGTGTTTTCTGCTTCTGGGGGCCCCAAAACGAAAAGTTATCATGGTCTCGGGCTTAGGTCTTACCATGAGACCTACGGTGATAGCTTGTTCCCTATAGGGGAAATTCGCTCAAATTAAAGAAATAGGAAAAAATCACCCGGAAATATCACAAATTGATACCTACATGCAGAATATCATCAAAATTGAATAGTTAAATGATATAACTGTTAAAAAATATTCATTTTTGATAAAACCTTAAAATGTTGCCGAAAGATTATTCTAAATAATTGAGTAAAAGGCTGAAAATATTGTTTAGCAGGATAATATTATCTTACAAGAGGCCAATTATTTTGCTATCACAATTTCTTTTGTCCTGGAATTTTTTTTAGATGAAGTTTTTAGACACAAGGAATCAATTGGAGCAGGCCTGTTGCAAGCATGAACTTTATTAATACTTTATCTTCTTCCTTAGATCGTGTAGGCCTACATTGTTAGAAAAATTAGCAAATTTTCAGAGGTGTATTTTCCCTGAAAATGTGCAATGTATATACATATATTTTTTTTTCCTCATTTTTTGTTCTTAGTCTTATAACTTTAATTCTAACTTAAAGTATTATTTTCGCTCAAGATCAATACTAGATACAAGAATACTAGATACTAGATAGAACGTTCTATTGATACTTCTTTAGACCAAGGTGCTTCTATTAGTTTGTGATCAATAAGTTAAAAACCATAATCATCTACAATACATTATTAAACTTAAACTTCTTCGATTGTTTTTTTAGATGCGGTGAAGGCTATACACACCGAAATGAACCCTTGACAGAATAACACCATTTGGGGCATGGCTGGCACGAGCAACGTCAAGAATTCACAAGAGGTATTCATGCAGTTTATACTACATTTTATGTTATATTTTCGATATATTTACATATTTTGCAGTGGTGGCCATGTCACCCGTGTTACAACATGAACAAGCCAGATTTGCGGATACCACCCTAGTGAATCCTCCCACTACCAAAAAAATCAAACCCATCTACCATAAGATGAATCAAAATAAGTTTCTTCAAATTAGTTATATTTTATGGTAACAAGAGAGCTATGCTCTATGTATTTTGGTTTTGGGTTTCATTTCAGGCTTCTTAAGATTCCCAAAAAAATATTACTATTTGTTGTTAATATACATAACACGATTAAGTCTTCTCTTAAACACGTAGGTATGATATTAAACATAAAATGTCATTTAAGTGTCCCATGGCATGGACATTTCATTTAAGGGGTTTTTAATTACTTAACCTGTTAAAGAGACCAAAAAATATAATAGATTTTTGGTATGTGTGTCATTGGTTGAACAATAACTAAAAACCCTGAGTTTTTATTGAATTACTTAAGTATTCATTAGAAAAAGAATAATTAATTAACTTGAAAAATTACAGAAATTGTTGCAGGAAAACAAGAAATTTAACCTTCGGTTTATTATTTACAATTAATATTGTTGTATGTATTATGTAGACCTAGTAATTTTGATTTTGGAAAAATTGCCTCCTAGTCTAGGCTTATTAAAAATTAAAAATCATGCAAGAAGCAAATCATGTAACAGTTGGGGAAACAATGTCATTAGGGCATTTTGACCCCCCCCTCCCCCCGAAAACGAATCTGCCTTGCGAATATGCAAGACGTAATTTTGACTGGAAGTATGGTATTTGACTGGGCGTTTCAAATTTAAAAATATTTTTTGTAGATATGTGTATCTTAGATTTCCCGCTCTAACCATAGAATGGCGTTCGTTGTTGTCTTAAAAAATGCAGTGATTTAATGGCCACTGATCGTGTAAATGTGATGATTCAAACATGTATTATAAAGCTTCATTCGCCAGAAAGTATAATTTTCACAATATTATTGTTTCAGAAATAGGCCTACTTATTTCTCAAGTCCTAAATAAGTCCCAAAGTTCATTCTAGTCTTAAATCATCTTAGTATTGTTGGATTGTTGGCTTTAATTTTGAGAAATTGATCATGTAAAATTTATTTCAATTTATTTATATCCAGCATGTAAATCAGTCTAAATGGAAAAGAATTATGAAACTTCAAAATCACTTAATGAATTTAATTCGGAAATTTTAATAGATTAAACTCTTTCTCATCTCAAGTTTTAAACAAGATTAAATGTGGCGTAAGTTTTAAAATACACAAAAATCCATAGACTTTATTTTGATCGACTGATAATTTAAATCAAATCAGGGTCAGGCAAGTTATAAGACTTTGATAATTAGATTTTAATTTAAGAAACACATAAATTTAATGATCTTTGGAGAACTATAACTCTTTTTCAAACAGCCCGATTTACATGATCAATTTGTGAAATGAAAGCGAACAAACTGAGTTGATTTCAGACCAGAATGGACATTGAGACTTATTTAAAACCATGGATATGTTGTTTTTTTTTGTAAAAATAATTTATTTAAAATAAATTTTTTATCGAATAATCTTTATAATATCTTTATAATACAGCCCTGATCCATCAGATTCAGACGATCAGTGCAGTGGTTTAAATTAAAGTCGTTAAATCACTGAATCTTTTTAGACAACGACAAATATCATTCTGTGTTTACAACTGGAGATTTAAGATAAACACAAACAACACAAACAAAAATTATTTTAAAAATTTAAAACTCCCTTAAGGGTACAGATTCATAGAGATAAGAATTTTATTTTGAGCATATATTTTGAGAACGAAATAATATTTTCAAAAAAGAATTCCTGCATTGTGATAAGTGTGAAATTCAAGTTTTCAATGATGTGTCAAGACACCATTTTTTAAATGGAAAAATAATAATCTATAGTAATTCAAAATGGCGGATCCAAGATGGGGGCCAAAAATTAGTACCCCATAAAAATTAAACAGTTGCCATCCATCAATTATTGGAGGAGGTCTCAATTCAATACCTCGAGATTTGTTTGTTAGAGCAACATAAATACAATGTCATCTCAATATTACTTAACCTCCCACCCCCATTAATATGACCCTGCCACCCTCCCAATCTCTAGGTAGGTACATTTTTTATTGTCAAAATACATGCCACAAAGAACGTTCATGCACAGTATTAATTTATTATTTCCCTATTTAATCCTAGTCTTACCTGAATTTAAATTTCGGTGGCCAACTTAAGACACTTATAATAGAAAGAAATTCTAAACGTTGCATAATGTGTTTGGCATCCAAAAACCTTAAGCCATTGAACAAGGGAGATACATGAAAGCAGAGTTTTGGCTGCCATCTTGGATACCATACTTACGGTCCAAAATTTGGCTTGGCAACAGGCAATTTCTTATTTGGGGGGGAGGGGTCAAATACCCTAAAAACGTTGTTTCTCCAACTGCTACATGATTTTCTCCTTGCATCGTTTTAGAGATTGATTTTTGTTTAAATGGTCCTGGACTATCCAATAACTCGAATGAATCCGACAATAAACTGTTATACAAAACCCATCGTTTTGCTGATGCTGGTGCATAGATGAAAACCAAGAGTGAACACAGAAGCTTTCATGCCCTAGGGGAATCGTTCAAGCTAACAGAGCTTGGTGAATCCATAGATTACTGGGTAAATAACTGCTTGCTGAACGTAGTTGGTTGTCCCATTACTATATGTTTGAATCACTTAATCTGTGAATATTGATTTTACCATTCACAATAAATGGTTTAAACATTGACTTTGTATCTAAAAGGAGACTACTCATGCTTATACATGTTTTGAAGCGAGAAATTGTCACGCGTAATTAGTACACATTTGTCACTAGAGATTGCGCCAGCTGTGAAGTTTCAAGTAAAAGATTCGTATCCCTGCCAATTTTAGTAAAATTGGATCAAATTTGTCGGCCTCAAAATTTAACATTGCTTGGACTTTCTATTTTTTTCCTTTATAATCAATGGTTTTAATCACAAAACATTTGAAAAATGTGAGAGTGTATTTAAAAAGTATGAACAACGATCAACTGTTATATGGTTTTTAAAAAACTTTTGGTTTACAGGTCTGCTCAAATAACACCCCTACTGGCAGAAGATGCAGAGGACTCACTTACCCAGCCTTAAATATTAGTTTATTCTGTGTGTAGGCCTATGCACCGGTTACAAAGATTTAATAAAAGCTTTTGCCCATATTATTACTATTTTTATTTAAATTAATCCTTTATGTGATTTTAATGAATTAATTTTGTGAATGAATTCATTTAAAAGTGGTTTTTCGCAGTTATATACAGTATGTGATCGGGTATAACGGAAAATTTTAAATATATTTACTCAGAAGAACAAAATGTTTTGTTTAGTTTAAATAATGTGTTTTTTACTATTAATATTTTAACACTATTTTGAGATTGTTTTCAAAATTATTTTTCATTATTTTAAAGTTATATTGCTAAAAATACTTCTCAGGATATTTTAACAATGTTTAGAGAGTTGAGGAAGGCATGTTTTTTATATTTTTGAAAATATGTTAATAATGTTTACAGAGTTAATTATATTGCGTTTTTGAAATGTTATTGTGAGACATTCTAAAATAATTTGTTAAAAATATTTTGCATTCACAGAGTTAAGTTGGATTTGTTTTTAAAATAATTTTGAAAAAGATTCTAAAAATATTTTGTTAAAAATATTTTAATAATATTTACAGAGTCAAATAGAATGTGTTTTTAAAATGTTTTTGAGAAACATTCTAAAAATGTTTAAAAAAATATTTTTTGAAAATGTTCTAACAACATTCCTAGAGTTAAGTTGGATATGTTTGTAAAATGTTTTTGAGAAACATTCTAAAAATGTTTTGTTAAAAATATTTTTTGAACATATTTTAACAACATTTACAGAGTTAAATGGATGGGTTTTTAAAATGTTTTTGAGAAACATTCTAAAAATGTTTTGTTAAAAACATTGTATGAAAAAGTTTTAACAACATTTACAGAGTAAAGTAGAATGTGTTTTTTAAATGTTTTTTAGAAACCTTCTAAAAATGTTTTGTTGAAAATATTTTAACAACATTTATAGAGTTAAGTAGGACGTGTTTTAGAAATGTTTTTGAGAAACATCCTAAAAATGTTTTGTTAAAAATATTTGTGGAAAATATTTTAACAACATTTAGAGAGTTAAGTAGGATGCATTTTCAAAATGTTTTCATAAAAACATTCTAAAAAGGTTTCGTTAAAATATTTTTTGGAAAATATTTCAACAACATTTACAGAGTTAAGTAGGATGCATTTTCAAAATGTTTTCATAAAAACATTCTAAAAAGGTTTCGTTAAAATATTTTTTGGAAAATATTTCAACAACATTTACAGAGTTAAGTAGGATGCATTTTCAAAATGTTTTCATAAAAACATTCTAAAATTATTTCATTAAAAATATTTTATGAAAATGTTTTAACAGCATTTAGAGAGTTAAGTAGGATGCGTTTTTAAAATAACGCAAAGGTAGGTTTTAAAAATGTTTTCAAAATATCCCCTGCTATCTGGGTAGGCAAGTCACAGGATGAGGGAAAAGGGCTCAAATTAAATGTTTTAATGTCAGGGACTCAGGAAAAGTACTGTAATTTCTTAAAGTTTGCTAGAAAACATAACATAACTGCCATTTAAGTAGCATTGTCTTAAACTTCTGCTTTGTTTACATTAAAACATGTGACCTGATTGATTCAAAGCTTGTTGCCATATGTTGGATACAGACACATGGCTTATTTCAAGGCCAGATAACTAAATATGTCAAATAAATGTACTATAGCGAATACAGATTTTTACTGATGATGTTTAAGAAATTTTTTACTCAAACTTAAACAGCTGGTCATTTCTCCACATAATTAAATTGGAAAAGCCAGCTGTTTTGAAGTTTTGAACATTGCATTTTCGTGCCAAGTATAGGCTATTATTTTTTTATAGCCTTTTGCTCCTAAAAGCCACTAGGAGATTATTTTTGCACGCTTTCTTTTGAATGTATATTGATTTTACTTGATGCGAGACTTCATTTAAATTATTTATTTGTGCACTTGAAATTCGCTGAGTATGCAGGACTGCTGCAACGGGGGTATTATCTTATTTTTTCGATGTTGCATTCCCAGAAAAGAGGGTTGGAATACGAAATAGGCAGTTGAATTCTAAAGTTGTTTTAGATGAAAATCTTCTTCAAAAGAGAAGTGACCTGATTGCTCTACATGCAATAACCAAAGATCTTCCGTCTGTGGACCCCCTGAGACCGTCGTACCTTTTGTTGAAAAAGGAATATCGAGCATGTATTCGCTCCTGTAAATCTAATAGTGTGTTTAAGTTTGTCAATAAGTCCAAATCTAAGTCCAAGGCCACGTGGAGCATCATTGATGAGAATGTAAACAGGAAAAGTAGTATAGAGTCATCATGTCACATCGGACCCATAACTGATGCATAAGTTACTTAAGGGAGGAACCTTTTGAAAAGGCCAACATCTTCAATAAGTTTTTTGTCGAAATTGGCAACAAACTAAATGCTCAACCTGATTTATCTGCTTTCATCAACAAAAGGGCTCATCGATCCCCTGGTGAATCACTGTTTTTGTATCCGACGGACGCTGCTGAGATATTTGGTATTGTCCAGTCTTTGAAAGTGAGTAGTTCAGCTGGCTCAGATGGAATATCATCTAGCCCATGTAGCACAGATCGGATGGGCCATCGTTGGCCCACTGTCGGTCGCCGACGGTGGGTCAGAGTCAGAGTCAGAGTCAGAAATACTTTATTCAAGATTTATAACATTAATGTATAAATACAGAATGGCGTCGATTAATAACTAAATACTAGCTTAAAATAAATATTAAAACTTAAAAAAAATAAATAAAATACATTTGCATTTCATTTTAATGCTCACCAAAAAATTCTTTAATGGAATAAAAATTTTTTTCTATCAAAAACATTTTAAGTTTCTTTTTAAATGGTTTTATGTTCTCTATTGCATAAATTTCCTTCAGAAGGTGATACAAAAATCTTGTCCCTGCAGCAGTATGCTTTTTGTTATAAAACTCCAGGTTATGACCACGAATGGCTGGATAATTTTTATTTCGAGTGTTGTAATTATGGTTCATTCCTAAATTCGGCAATGTATCTGAAGATGTTTTGACACTCATTATAGTTTTTAAAATGTATAGTCCGAATACAGTGAGGATATTTAATTTAGAAAAATGTGGTTTAGCAGATTCATTGGGGCCTAAATTTAACATTATCCGAATGGCTCTTTTTTGGAGAACTAAAATACTTTCCAAATTTTGAATATAACTCCATATAACACCATATAACTCAATCCCAAAAGTAATATGTGAGTTTATATGAGCGTGATAAGCTTTTAATGGTATATCCAATGAGCAATATTTAGACAATCTTGTCATCAATACATAAAGACCAGAGCAAATTTTATTTTTCAGCTTATGAATATGGTTTGTCCAGGATAAATTTTCATCTAATATTAACCCTAAAAATTTTTTCTCTTGTACTTGAGTTATTGGGACATTTTCTAATTTTATAGAAGGATTAGAGTTTTTCTTTTGTGCTGTGCAAAACGATATAAAATTGGTTTTATCTACGTTAAATATTAATTTATTGTTTGTCAAAAATTCTTTAATCAACATGAGGTTGTTTTGGGCTGCAATTTCAATTTCATTCATGGATTTACCAGAAACCAATAAATTTGAATCATCGGCATAGAGGCACAATTTACTGTTTTCATGTTTTATTGTTGTTGGGAGACCTTTAATGTAACAGAGGAATAAAATTGGACCAAGTATAGAGCCCTGAGGAACTCCATATTTGACATCCTTAAAAGAAGATTTTACTTTAATTAATTGATTAAATTTGGTTTTCTATTTTCCAGATATGACTGAAACCATTTTAGAGAATTATTGACAATACCAAATTTTTCTAAAGTTTTAATCAAAATTGGATGTGAAACACAGTCAAAGGCCTTACTGAGGTCCATGAAGATTCCAACTGTGTTCTCTCCCTTATCTACTGAATCGATTATGGTCTCTACCAAGTCGATCCCTGCCGTAATGACAGATTTACCCGGTCGAAAACCATGTTGTTCGGTATCAAATAATTTATTTATTTCTAAATAATTGACTAATTTGTTGAAAAAGTAGGGTTGACAGTACAAAAAATTGAATCTAGCCCCGTCAATAAACCATTGTCTGAGAATAATGTTTGTAATGGTTCAACTACTAGTAAACTTATGGAAACCAACAACTGCAGTAATTCTGACTTTTTTTTAGTGAAAGAGAGAATAGAGGCAAAAGAGGGAAGTTTTGTAGTGCCTTAAAAAAATTAAGTACTGTAGTAATTAAGGAACAAAAACAGATATTACTTCATTACAACATACAAGGAATTAAACAAAAATTTAATGAATTTGACTACCTGATAAATAATTTTCTGAAAAATGTAAAAATTATTTGTTTAAATGAGCATAACATTTGTGATGTAAATAAACATATTTTAAACAAACTACCTAATTATAAGTTGGCGGATGGCTACTTTAGGGAACATTCAAGAGGAGGCTCATGCATTCTACTACATGATTCAATGTTTTATACAGTTAGGTCTGATTTAAAGATTTTAAATGAGCTTTTAGTATTTGAAGGATCCTACATTGAAATAGAACAATTAAATTTAATTATTATTTCAATATATAGAACACCTGATAATAATAATCTTAAATTGTTTATGCAAAAGCTTGAGATCTTATTCTGTATGTTATCAAAATGTATAGGTGGGAAAAAAGTTATCATTGCTGCTGACTTCAATATAGATATTTTGAAAAATGATGCCATTGCAGATAATTTTGAAATTGTTGTAAATAATTTTGGATATTTTATCAATAATAGAAAACCAACTAGAGTGACATCTACAACCAAAACTTGTATAGATAATATTGTAACTAGTTTTAACTACTGTCAATCCTTGTCTAACAATGTAGACCTAGGTTTATCAGACCATAATGCTCTTTTTATCAAACTTCCAGACTGTACTGAAAAATATTTGGCTGACTCGTTCATTAAAATAAGAACTTTTCCAACTGCAAAAATTCCTCTTTTTATAGATTTATTAAATACGGGAATTAAAGGCTTAGTTTTAGACGACTCAGTTGATGGCAATTTTAAGAAGTTTTTACAAGTTTTCAAAACGACAATGGATGAGGTATTTCCAGTAAAAAATAAAAGAAAACAAAATAAATCTCATTCCAAAAATTGGGTCACAAAAGGAATTATAGTTTCTGCCAGAAATAAAAGAAATCTCCATTTTTTGGCTAAAACCAGTCAGAACTTAGCGTTTTTAGAATATGTAAAAAAATATAAAAAAGTTTTCAAAGAAGTTGTTGCGAGAGCAAAAAAAAGGGCAAACAATGAATATATAATACATTCCAAAAATAAATCTCAGGCAGTCTGGAATGTAGTTAGGAGCGAGTTAGGGCTATCAAAGAAAAATGTACCTGATATCAAACTCAAAATTAATAATGTTGATGTAGAAAATCCTAATGTTATAGCCAATAGTTTCAACTATCATTTTACAAATGTAGTAAATGTCTTGAACATACCTAAATGCCAATTGCCTGGAGTATCACATGGTCCAAACAATAAAAATGTAAACCCACTTTACTATTATGCCCCCACTACTGAAGAAGAAGTAAGACGGTTGCTTCTTGGTCTAAAAAATAGCAATTCTTGTGGCTGGGATGAAATTCCAACCAAACTGTTAAAATGGTCTGCAGATGTAATTTCAGGAATTCTGTCTGTACTCATTAACCAATCTTTAAATGAAGGTGTTTTTCCAAATCTATTGAAATACTCTGAGGTGATTCCAGTTTTTAAAAAAGGGGACTGTAAAGATATTAAAAACTACCGTCTGATTTCTCTTCTAAGCAATATTTCAAAGATTTATGAGAGAATAATTCACTTGAGGATAGTTAATTACTTAGAAATGAACAGTTTAATATGCCCAGAGCAATATGGTTTTCGAAGGGGTTGAAGTACCCAGTCAGCACTTTTTTCTTTTGTAAACACAGCCTTGGAGGCCTTGGACGAGTCACAGCATGCAGCTGGTGTGTTCTGTGACTAGTCTAAGGCCTTTGACTGTGTAGATTATAAATTGCTAATAAAAAAGATGAATAATATAGGGCTGCAGGGAACTGTTATAAAACTTTTGGAATCATACCTTGCAGATCGAAAACAGAGAACAATAGTTTTAAATTGTAATAAAAAATATTTCTCGAAATGGAATCCTATTCAATTTGGAATCCCACAAGGCTCAATAATTGGGCCACTTCTATTTGTAATTTATATCAATGACTTGCCACAGCAGATTCCTGAACACATCACTCTTTTTCCAGATGATACATCAGTTTTAGTAAAACGGACCTCTACAGATATTTTAAAGGATGATGTAGGTGCTGTAGTGCAGCATTTGAGTAACTGGTTTTTGTCAAATGGCCTTCTGCTCAATGAAGACAAAACAAATATAATTCATTTCTTTGTAAATAACACCGCTGACAGAAACATAAAGAACATAAGCTCAACCAAATCAGGAAAAGTGCTAGGAATTCACATAGATTGTAATCTTAAATGGAATCAACACACCACTCTTTTAAGTAAAAAACTAAGCTCCTTTAGGTATGCATTAAGTGTTCTGGTTAATAACGTCTCCCTGGAAGTTTGCTTAGTTGCTTATTATGCTTATGTAGAATCTTTATTAAAATATGGTATTATAATCTGGGGTATGTCATCAGGAACCAAAAATGTTTTCAAAACTCAGAAAGCGATTATTAGAACACTTTGCCTTATTAGTAAAACAACTGGATGTAAACCTTTTTTTTAAAATTTAAATATTCTCCCACTGCCATGTTTATACATTTTAGAAGTAGCAAATTTTGTCCATCAAAACTTTGACATATTTAATAATTACTTATTTAAACATAATTACAATACAAGAAATAACCATCTGTTTCAATACCCTGCACACCGGTTGTCAAAATTTGAAGATAGTCCATCATATATGGGTCTTAAAATTTATAACAAAATCCCAAAAACTTTTAAAGTACTATCTCATACAAAATTCACTAAAGATGTTAAGTCCTTTTTGCTCAACAAGCTGTACTACAGCACTGATGAATTTTTTAATGACAGTAATCTTTAGTAGTGGCTTTGTATTTGTATTTTAACCTTAATTTGCTGCTACTTTGTTTTTTTTTTAAAATGTACATTTACCTTCGATTAGTATTATTACTAATTTTACTTGACAATGCACCTGTTTGTTTACAATTATTGTAATGTTGAACGTTATGTGCAATAAAGGATATGACTATGACTATGACTATGACTAAACGCGAATGCACTGCCCGTTCAAAAACTTTTGATATAGTTGGTAGGATTGATAACGGTCGATAGATGGATGGTTCTGTTACATTATCGGTTTTTTGCAAAGGTCTAATTCTAGATATTTTTAATTTATTAGGAAAAGTACCGGAAATGAATGAAGAATTTATAATGTGAACAAGCAGTTTGATTATAGATTTTTTTGCACTTTTTAATATAGGCATAGGAATTTCATCAAAGCCAGATGTATATTTATTTTCAAAAGAAGATAAAATTTGCTCAATTTCTTTATCATCCACTGGTTTGAGGTGAAACTTTTTACTATTTTCAAAAACTTGGAATTTGCGAGTGGTATCTGGTGGTAGGTCTGTTTTTATTAATCTATCCACTGCATCAATAAAATAATCATTAAATATTTCACATACTTCCTCAGGTTCTTTATATTCCTTGTTGTTTACGTGTAATTTAATTTCTTTATTACTAGGAGTGCTTTTATTTATTTCAGTGTTTATTATATTCCATGTTGTTTTAGTTACATTTTCAGCATTTCTTATATTATTTTCTATGAAATTTCGCTTAGATGTTATTAACTGTGCCACATACCTTTTTTTAAATTCTTTTAATGATTGACATAATGTTCTATCTTTGTTTAATCTAATACTTTGACTGAGACTAATTATTTCATCCTTTTGTTTCTTTAATTCTGATGTCATCCAATTTTTATTCTTTGTGTTAACACGTGAATTTACTTTTGGGAAACAAATATCAAAATAGAACATAAAGGTATTAAAAAACACTTCATATTTGTTTTCACAGGATGCATAATATAATTGAGACCAATTTTCATTTTCTAGGCAATTTTTAAAATATTCTATGTTTTCAGTTGTATATTTTCTACATTCTTTGGTTAAAGGTTTATTTTTCATTTCATTTTCCACTTTGAGATCTAAAATTTCCAATAACTGAGCATCACGATCTGATAACTCAGTTATTAAACCTGTTATCAAAAGTTTATTTTTAGGGATTGAAGTAAATATATTTTCAATAGCACTCACACTTTCCAAAGTTACCCTTGTGGGAAAATTGACCAAGTAGTGCATGTTAAATTGTTTTAATGTATTACAGAAAGTCTCATAGCCTTTTGATTTTTTTAAGACATTGATGTTTATGTCACCAGCAACTACTACCCTTTGGTATTTCTTATTAAAAATTATTCCTAACAAAAGGTTCAATCTTTCAAGAAATACTTCCTCGTAAGCCTGCCCCGGAGTTCTATAAATTCCCACTAACAAAAAGGAAAATTTGTTTACCTTTACTTCATTTAAGCAACACTCCAAGTATTTATCAGTGACAAGCCTCTCCAGTAAATATTTAAATAATTACTATTTTATTTAATTTTATTCCATTACAGTGACATGCCAGAATCATAACTCATCCACCACTATAAGTTTTTCTGCAATAATAGCTTTCAATATTATAATTAGGAATTTTAGCATATTTAATTTCATTACTGTCCAATTTATGTTCACTAAGGACAACTAAATCAGGCTTTATTTCATCTAGTATAATTTCCAATGTCAAAGTTCGAGTTGAAAAGTGTTGAATGTTTTGGTGAAATATTTTAATTTTTGATAGAGCTTGAGTGTTCAAATGTGTAACATTATTTTTAGAGGAGGAATTATTTTCTATTTTGTTAGATAGCCCTAAAGGTACATTACTACAATCTTCGGAAACTTTTGTTATATTACCTTGCAAAAAAGATACATTTTTGGAAATATTTTCAGAATTGTTAAAAATTAATGGTTTATTTTGTTGACTATAAGTTAAATTTGTGCTATGCCTGTTACCCGGATTATTATTTTGATTAGTTAATAATTTATTTGTTGGGATTTTCTTTTGGTAATGTATCTTTTTAGCTATTGACATATTTTGTTTCCTAAAAAATTATTTTCACGGTTGGGTCCCACCACGGTTGGGGTCCACGGTTGGGGATGTCCACCTTCCCCTCGTTGGCCCAACCCACAATTCACCAACCATTTTCCAACCGAAAAATTTTTTTATTTAACTGTGATAATACTAAAATATGTTGAGTAAACCAATACTTAAAGTAATAATATTGGCTTTACATTAGGTTTTCATTAAAAAAAGATAGTGCTCCCACCGAGATTTGAACCCAATATTTTTAACCTTACTACACTCACGCCTTAACCCACACGGCCAATTCAACCCATGTATGAAATGGTATCACCTTAGGATTTGAAGTGGTCGGGAGAGCATTTTCCTCATGGACTTGGAGTTTCAATGTAATATTTTGTAATAGGTAATTTTTAAATTATTGTAAAGAGGCTATGAATACAAACAGTTTGTATTAAAAATGTTTGTTTGAATTTTAACGAGATTTGAGTCTGTTGGTTCACTGTTAGAAAACCCACCATTTCGCAACGTTGGGCCAACAGACTCAAGATCGGTTGGGCCAACCCACCATTTTCCACTGTTGGGCCAAAAGACTCATAATTGGTTGGGCCAACTAACCACTTAATATGTCGGGCCCACATTGGCAGATCGTCGGCAAAGCCACCAACCAATTCCCAACCGTCCGACCGTATCCCAACGTTGGCCCAACGGTGAGTGCTACATGGGAGATTGTTGAAAGGTTGTATTGATCTTTTTGTTTTGCCTTTAGTTTACCTAATCAATTAATTTCTCTCTGTCTTCAGGGACTTTTCCCAATTCTCTCTTCAAAACAGCAATAGTTAAGCCATTACATAAAAAATCTGATCCAAAGTTGTGTGATAACTACAGGCCAATTTCACTTCTCTCCACATTTTCAAAGGTTTTTGAGAAGGTTGTAGCTGATAGGTTAATAAGTTTGTTCAATAGAAACAACATTCTTCTTAGTAGTCAGTTTGGTTTTCGAAAGGAGAAAAACACAATAGATGCAATGTTCTGTTTTGTTGACCAAATTGTTCACGTTCTTGATGAAAGACAGAAAACATTGGGCCTCTTTGTTGATTTATGTAAAGCTTTCGATTTGGTAAACCATTCTCTTCTTCTTCTTCTAAAGCTTGATGTTATGGGAGTTAGAGGACGTGCTCATGATTAGTGTTCATCCTACCTCTCAAATCGCAAGCAAAAGGTTGTAATGACAGCAACAGATATATTTCCAAATCATTTTCAGAAGAGATGTTTGTCAAAATGGGTGTGCCGCAGGGCTCGGTTTTGGGACCAATTCTGTTCCTTGTTTTCATTAATGACATACAAACCAGTGTTAATGTGGGTGAACTCTATCTTTTCGCAGATGATACGTCACTTCTTTTTCGAGCACCGAATTTGGCTGATTTGGAAATTAGTGGTTTTATAGATTCAAATTGTCTCTTTCAATGGTTTAAGGAAAACGGCCTTGTTGTGAATACGGATAAAACTCATCTTCTCAACTTTTCAATTAGGGATAGTGGAACTTAGATTTCCCAGCTTCTTCTGGATGAAAGAGAAATTACCGCTGTCGATTTCGTTAACTTTCTCGGATTAAAACTTGATGCACATCTCAATTTCCAAGATCACATCAACAAAGTTGCAGGGAAGCTTAGCTCCTGTCTGTTCGCTCTTCGAAAATTGGCGCAGTTTACCAACTCTGATGTTCTATTAACTCTTTATTTTGGCTGCTTTTACCCACATCTTAAATATGCCGTTCCCATTTGGGGATATGAGAATTCAAGAACTAAGTAAATGTTTGCCTCCAAAAAAAGGCAATAAGCATAATTTTTGGACTTGGAAGGAGAGATTCATGTAGGACAACTTTTTTTTCGTAATAAGATTCTAACTTCCCCCTGCCTGATCTTTGAGACCCTTATGTTTTTCAAGCGAAATTCACTCTCTATTACCAATAACAATGCCTCCTCTAGATATTTACTCCGCCCACGTTTAGAGATCCCAGTTCAGAGACACAGTACAGCATTTTTTCAGCATCACCTATCATACAACAGCATTAGGTTCTTCAATGCACTACCTGCTTGCCTGAAAATTGAAATGCCTTTTGTTGAATTTAAACGGAAACTTAGACAATTTCTTTCCGAAAAGACCTTTTACAGTGTCCAGGACTATCTTAGCCAGTAAAGAATTTTATTTTATTCATAATGTAAATAAGGTGAGAGAATATGTTTTTAGTTTTTAGGAAATATCTGTATTTCTGACGCTTGCCAATGCATTTAAATATGTTTTTACGGGAATAAAGAATATTCTGATTCTGATTCTGATTCAAAAGCCGCTTCATTTAATCGCGGGTATTTACCCTTCGCGGGTACTCTGCGCGGGAGTGACGGTTGTAGGTTTGCGAAAGACGATCGTGCATCTTTATGAATCGCGGAAAAACTATGAAAAAACATAACTTTAATGTATACGAATATCTTTGCAAAATGAACGAAAGGTAAAATTAACTTTATTTTGATTTTGATTTCTTAAAATATAAACGGTTTTATAAGACAACAGAAAATAATCTATTTTGATCAGAAGGAAGACCATTGAAACCAAGACCAGTCTGTTATCATTTTAATTTCCAGTATTTCTTTTCTAAAAAAAAATTAAAAAGGAACATAAAAGTAACTAAGGAAGTACTCTTGAGGTTGGGTTTTCTAACAAACTATTGATGAATAATTTCAACGTTAGAATTTTAAAATAATTTCTTGATTAGCATGATAAGTGTCAATATTATCAATATTAGTTGAAGATGTATCTAAAATGAATCAAGGTTTAAAACACATTATAAATGTAAAACCTTTATTATGTTAATTTACTTGGAATGCGAATGTTATTTAGTTGTTTACGATTAACATGCCTATTTCATCTCGATTTTAAAATGCACCTATACCAGTGAACCTATTTAATTTAATAATTTCGTAGTAAGTTGTGATATTTGTATGGTAATAATTCGCCAAACGTGTACTTAAACTATGGAACAAAAAGCCGAATATACTTGGTAATGTAATTTCTTGGCCGTTATGAGTGCTGAATAATTTGTTTATGCGCCTAATGACAATTATATAAAAGTTATTCATCGATCAGTTCATGTCGATGAGGGGTTTGTACATCTTCTTACCTAATTGTTGTTAAAACCTAATTGAATAAATAGACTGACGTGTCGATGTGGTCTAGAAATACCATACTGAATTATTACTTTAGAAAAAAACCTTGAAAAAAGAGGCAAGAAGATGCTCTAAGCAATGAAGCTCCACTTAAACTAACCTCCTAACTATGCAAAATGAAAATGTTCTGTAAAAATAGCAAAGCATAAAATGTATGCTTAGACATTTACAATGAGGTGAAATAAACAAACTCCAGAAATTCTGTGAGGAATTTCTGATCCATATTTAAGTTTCAAATCTTAAGTAATAGGTTAGTTTTAAACTTACTTAACTTTGAACTTAACTGAACTTATATGTCTGGTCCAGGGTGCTTCTTGATAAGGCGATGGACGCCAACAACGTGCTCAATCTTGGTTAGGTCACCAGATTGTTTCCAAACAAAAACTGGACACATAAACAAAACTCACCCCCCCCCCCCCAAGCATCAATACAACACACCACACACCAAAATGTTTAATTACTGTATATGGGAGTCTATGTAATTTACAAATTTTGTAATGGAGGAAATCAAGTATTAAACTGTTTTTGAAGCTTTTAAACCATGAATTTTATTTTCCATTTATTTAACTTATTAAAGCGCACGGTTGTTACAGTTTTTCTTTAAGAATACAATAAATGGCATGCAGCCATGAAAGGTAATTTTTTGAATTGCCACATACTTAGGATGACAAACAAAATGACACCACCCGCATGTCTGCAAAAATTCAGGTTCAGAAGTTATGGGGGTTTAAGTGTTAAAAAATTCATATTTCTCAAATTTCACAAAATCTATAACCTCTAAAGAAAATATACTTGCAACCATTAAATTTGACTTGAAAAACTAAATAATCCAGTATTTTAAATCATTAGTCTACGCCAACTGGTTTCGGAAATAATTTATATTTTAGATCGGCGGTAAACGCAGTACGTTGTCCAATGTTATTCTTATGGCAAATATTTAAAAACCGATATCTCCGTTATTTACTAACCGATTTTGATAAAATTTGGTACATGTTTGTGAGATGATTAATTGTTAATTTGTTTTATTTCATTATATATAAGTTTTCTAATGTTTAAATTTAAGGGAGAAAGTATGTGTCAGTTTCCTGATACTGTTTATTTAAAACGTGTCAAATATCATCCTTGTTGGTCTTTAATATCTGAGATGACACAAACTTTGATTCTTTCAATACATTTACATTTGACTTTGGTATTTTAATTAATCAGATCTGAACAAGCTGGTTTTTTGTTAATTTTACACAAATTCAACTTACTACTTTAAAACTATAAGACTTATATACTTTCCAATAAACAGGCTTTACTTTAATTTTAATTTGATTATACTGAACAAACCATGAGTTTCAAAAAACTTATAATTTCAATAAAATACTCATGAGAGATTTCTAAAAAAAAGGGTAACTACCATTTGGCCTATGCGCTGTAAAACAAGAAAGACGGAATATAATAAAAATTAATAAGATACTCATGTACCTCTTAGAATCAAGCAATCTGCATATCTTCTCCCTGGGGCGTCGTGGTGCTGGATATCTGGTGTTGGCGTCTGTAGACTCAAAGGCTTCTCAGCACCCCCTTCCTTTACCCCCGGGTGCTCCCACCACTAACTTTTTATTTTTTATTTTATATTTTATATTTTTTTTTGTAGGAAGGATTAGGTAGTCTGGGTTTCCCCACCCCACAGGAAAATCCTGTGAGGGTACTTCAGCCATTATTTTGACTTTCTGTACACCTACCGGAAAAGAAAGGATGCTTCCCTTCCATTATCCTTAGGCTCCACAGCCTTTAGCAGATTAATACAAGGGAAGCAAAAGGAAAAAGGAATAGGTAGATGGAATAGGTTTGGCCAAGTTTAGACTTGGTGGGCAAAGGTATATATTTGTCCAATGGATGCTGGGGAACAAGGCCTAAAGGGATAAGGTGGCCCTCTTATTGGCCCTCATCTTGGTCGCCAGTTCACCCCTGCCCACCCTGCCATCAAGCCCAGTCTCCCCTGGTGGGGAACTGAAGTTGTTCTCTGAAAGACAGCTACAACACTGCCTCAAATTGTGACAACTTCCGTTACTTTTACTTTACCCAGTATTGGTCTTGACTTGATTGGGTATCAGAGATAGTAATCCCAAAAACAGAGCATTTTATTTTTTTTTAGCTAATAAAGGCTGTAACTATCTGGAATTACATATTTAAATTGCTACAAAATCATCAAGAGCTAAAGTTTTAACTTAATTATTAATGTAAGCTAAGGTACATTTTCTATATAAAACCTTTTCAACATTATGAATGTTAAATAGAACCAAAATTGAACTAGAAATACCATGTAGACATACTAGTTAGGTAGTAAAAAAATCAAATGACTCAACTTCCTGAAATGAAGACTTTGACTCAACTTTTTAAATGAAGACTTTGTGTGAAAAAGACCATAACTCTAAAATACCAATTTACATCTTTTGTTTATAAATTAAACCTTAAACTATAATTTGTAATGGTCATTTTTAGGTAAAATAGTTTAACTAATTAAAATTAATTTTTATTCAATAAGTTTTAATAAAATTAAGGAAGAAAAGAGTATAGGTGAAGTAAGTGTTATGAAGTAAATCTCATATCACTGGGTGACATGAACAGATTGCAGAGAGTCCAAAATATGTGTATCAGGTACATTTGCGGGTTGAGGAAGTATGAACATGTATCACTCGAGCGGAAATCCCTAGGCTTATTGCCTATGGCTGACTTGTGCTTTCTCCGCACTGCTTGCCTTGCCCGTAAAGTTCTGATGGAGGGGAAGCCAGAGTATCTGAGAGAGAGGCTGAAAACCCGCTCTGAGGTGTGTTCCCGCTGCACTAGGCAGGACGACATGCTGGAGATGCCTCATGTGCGCTGTGAGTCGCTAGGTGTGGGAACTTGTTTTGCTCCAAAGATCCTGAATTCGTTTGGGATGGGTCATGAGCTGGGAAGTCTGAGGACTTTTAAGAAAAAGTTAAAAAATGACTTATTTATGGACGAGTTAGTTTTCTAAGGAAGAGCCAAGGGCTTAGTAGGTTTTAAGTGAGGAAAGGGATGGACTTTCAGCTAGCTTACCTGAGAAATAATGTTCATGGTAGCAGCACATAGAAACACTAAAGGAGACACATTTAACACTAGTATTTCGTCCAACTGGAGGACTTCAGAGTAAAGAGAGAGTGTAAAGAGAGAGTAAAGAGACTCTCTCTTTACTCTGAAGAAGTCCTCCAGTTGGACGAAATACTAGTGTTAAATGTGTCTCCTTTAGTGTTTCTATGTGCTGCTACCATGAACATTATTTCTCAGGTAAGCTAGCTGAAAGTCTATCCCTTTCCTCACTTAAAACCTTATTTATGGACGAATATCCAACAATGTCCTTGTTTAGTTACAAATAAAAATGTCATGTTTATTTTACTGCATTTAGTTTGTAGTAATGACTTGAGTTTTTATTGTACAACATATTAGCATGAAAAACACTTGAGAATAAAGACGATTTTATTTATTTATTTATTCATGAAAACAGAGAGCAGATTCCTTGCTCCCCTGTAAAAGTTTTTGGGTCTTTTTGGAGTTAGTCACAATATTAGGGTAAAGATATCAAATTAATTATATTTCCAATACTTGAATGTATTGTTTCTCTAAAATTAGTTGTCTACAACTTTGTTGATTATGAAATTTTTTTGTCTATGAATTTTATTAGTTAACAGCTTAGATAAATGTCGGTCTAATGAACTGGGCACTGTTTGATTTATATATTGCCATTATAAATATAAAGAATATTACAATGAAATGTTAATCTAAATTATTCTTAAAATTTTAGTTAATTTTACAGTAGGCCTAAAATCTGTAGAAAAAGATCATGGAAAAATGTTTGTTGCTAATTACAAATAGCATTGTCAAGGCTTCGAAAAAAGGCAATGTAAAATTACAATGAGAACACTAGATGGTAGAGCTATCTAAAAAGGATAAACCTATAAAGCTAAATTTTTTAGATTTTTACCATACCATACCGTGGTGATAAAATTACTGTTTTTTTTGTTAGTTTGTAGTACTGTACTTTACTTCCTTATTTATTATGGAAATCTGAAATCTATAAATAACATCTTCATCCATATATGAACATATATTTGTTAATCACTTAATATACAATAATAAAGAGTCAATTTTCACATAATAATTTTACTACACGCACACAACACAAACACTGTTGTTAAAAATTACCAAAATTGATTATGAGGTCCCCTCTGCAAAATTTTAAAATATCGACATTTTGTTTCACTATGCTATGAGTTTCTTCTGCTGGTAGTCTTCACAAGAATGGCACAGTGTCTGCAAAACACAAAATTTTTGTCAAAGGAGATTTTATCCTGAGTACTGTGCCATAAATAAGTAAGATAACTATGAGTTTAAAAATAAAGTCTTGCATTGAAGCTCCAGATGCTTAGTTATAATAAATTCGTGTACAGAATATAATACCTCGTAAATAAATAAAATTAGAATAAAATTATCGATTTTAATGCTTGCATGCAAGGATGAATAAAATACTGGATGTAAATAAAAAAAAGACTTACAACACTTAAAAACACAACACTTTTTTAAGTGTTGTAAGACGTTTTTTTATTTACATCCAATGAATACAACAACACATATCATGCTAATCAAGAAATTATTTAAATAAAATAGTAAATACATATACACATTAAACTTTACTGGTCAGGAAAGTTTAATTTATCAAGGAAGGTTAAACCTGGAGGGCATTATGGCTCTGGGTCTAGAAGTAAAATAAAATGATTTAATTTTTGTTGGAACATATCCCCCGTTCAATATACTAAAACCCCCTTAATTAAGTCCCTGAGGTAGATGATACAAATATCTGGGCCTAAACATTTATTGTAGTAGGCATTTTAAACATATTAAAGTAAGGTTTTATTCTTTTACCTTTGATTCCCCATAATTTTTCCACGTAGCATCTTATTTCTTTCAGCGGTAACCTGCGAATTTTAAAGCGTATCGAGTAGTCCATTCCTGTGATACTTTCCATTTTCACTGTATATTTCCTTTTATAACACTTGGCTCTGGCACTTTTGTAGGTTATTTTAATTTTAAATTCGTCGGTTCCGGTGGATTTTACATCCTTCTTACGAATCGAGGAGCTCAAAATATCCGAACAACTAATGACAATCAGCTGATCTAGTGGCATCATTCTCCAATATATATAAGCAACACTCAGCTTTTGATTCTCAATCTCTACTTCTCTGCAAACAAAGTAGACATTTTGATGTCCATGGCTTCGTAATGGCTTCCTTACATAGGGTTCTTTAAATTCTTCCTGTATAAACAAACTTCCTGAGAACAGCCACAATCCAGGAATAACTGTAACGTTCGGAAAAGATTACTGCATGAAAGGATCTCTTCTGTTAATGGTAGCAGCATGTATTATATGGAGAAAATTTATTGACTTAAATTTACACCTTCTTTCCAATGAAAGTTGCAGCAATATAAAGGTTACTATTACAAATTCTTTTACATGCTTTTTTTACTATAGAAAATTTGATTTAGGAATAAGTCCTAGGTAAACTTAAAACAATATCACTTTTGTATACATAAATGATTTTGTAAAATTCAAATGGAATTTTCTAAATTGTTATTGAAATGGTTTTTAATAATTCTTTTTGAAGTCTGTATTGTGTTCAAAATTCACTGAAAAATTTAGTTATAGTTCCTCGGGATCCTAAAAATAGTTCAACAACTTGTATGTCTTTAACTTGGTCTTATCTTTATAATACAGATTTTTTTAAATAACAAATCAAGATTACTTATAGAAAAAAACATCTGCTAAAGTGGATTATGATGTCTAAAATAGTTTACCTTTCATTCTACAATTTCATAACCAGTATTTGATTTAAATTATCCTAGATAATGGTTAGTATCATGGAGTAGAGATGGCTATTTTAAGTATGCAAATAGATAAATATAAAAATTATCTGCTGCTGTAGAATTATTAAAATTCTGCTACTGCTCTCTTTTAGTGAATTTCCCCTATAGGGAAGAAGCTGTTACCATAGGTTTCATGGTAAGACCTAAGCCGGAGACCTTCATAACTTTTTGTTTTGAGGTCCCGAGATGCCAAAAACACCATTAGCTCATTTTCATGAATAAGCATTTTCGTTGCATTTTCATATTGTGTCTTTAAGCACGATAAATCATGTAAAAATGGTCCGATCTGAATGAAATTTGGCACAGACATGTAAACTAGTAATTTTTCAGACGAGTTCGAAAACCAGCCTGATCAAACCATTGGAAGGGGGGTTTGGGGGTTAAACCCTTTCAAAAATGGGGCTTTGGAATTTTTTACATAGATGAATTCCTCTTAATTGGAACATTTAATTCAGCTTAAAAAAACTAATAATTTAGTATTTTGAATTGTTGCTCCATGTCAATTGTTTATCGAGATATTGCTAGTGATAAACACAGTACGTTGCCCCAATGTTATCCTTACAGGAAATAAGTAAAATTCTATATCTCGCTTATTTCTCAACATATCTCAATAAAACTTGGAATAAAAACACCATAAGAATGTAAAAGCTTATGCTTATGCTTTTACTTGGCTTCTTATAGTTCAAGTTTTTTAAATATTGAATTAAAACACCCAGTTTTAACATACCTTTTGCAGCAAACCTGCTTACTCATTCCCCATTTTATTCTCATGGAGCTTACAAAAACATATAAAATCTCGATATGTTAGATTGAAATATGCTCTATTGCATTTGAAATTCACTGAGTATGCAGGTCAGCTGCAGCGGGAGTATTTTCTCTCTCACCCTCCCTCTCCCCCTTTTCGCTCTTCCGCAGTCAAAGTAATCTTAAGCAATCTTAAATAAAAAATTAAAAGTTTTGTCTTACTTCAGCCCACTAAAAGGAATAGGTATCAGAAAATTTGCCTGAATCACAGATTTTATTATAACTCACCCACACCGTTTTGCGACTGGAAAATGTCCTGGAAATAAAATAATTTATTAATTTAGAGAGGATGATGACTTTAAAAAATTAAAGCAGACTTACCTTTGAAAAAAACTTTTTGCCAAAGGCCTTATGTTACAAGATAAGCAGTGCGATTTTACCAAGAAGTTTCTGACACTCTTCTTAACAGTGTTACAGGCGTGTTAACATAGTAGTGATACTCACGTTTAGTTTTGTGCAATTTTTCTCTTCAGGTTCATCCCGCAAAATTGTTAATTTCAGCACACTTTCCGTCACCTAAAAATCACCAATAAATAGACAAATTTTCTATTCGATAACTTTTATATTTATGAAATTTAACTAAAAGTTAAGAGACGTAAACGTATTTTTTATGGTATAATCTCAAAATATTTGACTTAATAAAGCCTCCAAATCCAATATGCACTGCTCAGCTCCAAAAGTTTTTTAATAGGTATATGTTTGTCCTAAGGGAAGGATTTACACGGGTCGAATGAAACCAGCCGAGTAAACGGTTGAGCAGTCAATCAATCAATCAATAAGTCTTTCAATCAGTCTTTATTCACATATACATTGAGTACAGTAATGCGTCAAAAACTTTATGATAGTTATTAAATTATATATTGTGAGGAAGTTTCCTCGTGCACTAGACCTTACAAGGGTTGGTAAGGGTTCTAAGTGAAATTGTCCGGGTATTCATTCACTTACATTTATTCACACAATTCAAATGATATATACACAATATACACGATCCAATCACTGGTTTGTGGTCTTGACGTGGACTCCGGGAACCAGCTCACCGCGTCCAGAGATGGATCAATCTAGTCGCTTCTGTGATGTCCCGGGGGGGTTATTGCCACGCCGTCGAGCTCCTCCTCCTGTGTATCACACAGTGAGCTCAGATCCCTGGCTTGCGCTCTCCTTATGAAGACGATTCTGGCCCCACGGCCCAGAACTTAGCCCAGGGGATCCTCGTACCCCACGCTACGGTACTTGCAGAGAAGACCTCCTGACGGCGCGCTCGCTCAGAAGATAGCTGTGGGACGGTCTAATCGGGTCACTGCCCAAACGTATACTGACGATAGTAACTTACTAATCGCCCTATATACCAAACAAAACTGGAGGGGGGGAAACTACATGAAGTTATTTCCCCCACTCCTTAACTACGACTCACAAACCAGTTAACTGCTGGGGGCTCAGCACGCCCATCCAGCGTGCCGGGGGCTCAACACGCCCATCCGGCCTTCCGCGGGCTCAACACGCCCATGCGGGGTGTCGGGGGCTCAGCACGCCCATCCGATGTACCGGGGGCTCAACACGCCCGTCCGGTCTTCCGCGGGCTCAACACGCCCATGCGGGTGCTGGGGGCTCAGCACGCCCGTCCAGCGTACCTGGGGCTCAACACGCCCTTCCGGCCTTCCGCGGGCTCAGCACGCCCATACGGGGTGTCGGGGGCTCAACACGCTCATCCGACGTACCGGGGGCTCAACACGCCCGTCCGGTCTTCCGCGGGCTCACCACGCCCATGCGGGTGCTGGGGGCTCAGCACGCCCGTCCAGCGTACCGGGGGCTCAACACGCCCTTCCGGCCTTCCGCGGGCTCAGCACGCCCATGCGGGGTGTCGGGGGCTCAACACGCTCATCCGACGTACCGGGGGCTCAACACGCCCGTCTGGTCTTCCGCGGGCTCACCACGCCCATGCGGGTGCTGGGGGCTCAGCACGCCCGTCCAGCGTACCGGGGGCTCACCACGCCCTTCCGGTCTTCCGCGGGCTCAGCACGCCCGTGCGGGGTGTCGGGGGCTCAACACGCCCGTCCGACGGTGCTGGGGGCTCAACACGCCCATCCAGCTCACCGGGGGCTCAACACGCCCATCCGGTGGGTCAGGCCGCTAGGGCCCAACTGCCTTCCTGGTCCCCAAAGTCCGCCTTATATGCCCGCCGTCCCCACCATTGGGCACCATGATGCTCCATCCTCCCCTCCCGTGAGTACCATGAGGTACTCGGGTACCTGGTGCTCGGGTACTGTCGGGTGTCCGAGTACCACAGGGTGTTACGGCACCATAGAGTGCCTGGGCACCGTGAGGTGCTTGGGTACAGTGAGGTGTTGGGGTGCTCGGGGGCGCTCGGGTACCATGGGTGTTCAGATACCCGGGGATACCCAGGAGCAGTTGGGCGCTCGGGTACCGTAAGGTGTTGGGTACCCTGGGGGCTCTGGGTTCCCTTTCCCCTGAATGTTAATTTAGAAAGAGAGTAGGTTATATTGTGGGTTTACCTGGTTGAACCCCTGAACTTGGTTGACACACTCGGTACTTTGGTAAGGATACCCTTGGTCTTGTTTACCCTTTGGGGATGTTAAAACACTTCATTACAATATAAGTACAGTGCAAGTACAGAATGTAAAAATGGATCTTGGTGACTGGTCATCGTTCATTTTCTCCACTCCAGGAATTCTTGGGTTGTGTATATGGATCGGTCCAGCAGCCAGTTCGTCAAGGCTGTCTTCAGGTTCTTCTCTGGTAGCCTTTTCAGGTCCTCTGGCATTTTAGAAGACGGCACCCTTGTATGATGGTTTTTTTCGAATAGACTGATATGGAGTGTGTTAAGCAGAAAGTTGTGTCAGTTCCTTGTGTTATAGGTGTGAATGTTTTCTATTCTAGTTTGGTTTGATTTCACTGCTTGGATAGTTTCCAGGATGTAAAGTGAAACTACAGTTAGTATCTAGAGGTTCTTGAAGGCCTCTCTGCAAGTGTCCCTAGGGTCGAGTCCACTTTTTTACCGATTAGGGAAGAATTCCCCTTTTTATTTTCTTTATCTAGAAAACCCAGTATTTCACCATTTCGGCCTTTAATTATAAAAAAAAAAACTTGTTTTCAATTGGCAACATGGGCGATGATGAGCGAATTAAGGAATTTTAAACCAAGTCTTGTGGATAGTTCTTTGCTGAGCCCATTCTAAATTTAGTTTTTTCAAATTAAATCGACCCTGGACATTCCAGTATATATCGACTGAGTGAATTCATGGCACAGACGTGCTAAAATACCCCGTGTAGGATTTGGCACGTTACATTTGGCATGTAAAGTGCCGTTACATTTGGCACATCATGTTGCATGTTAAGAAGAATTTTGATAGTTATACTTTGAACAAGCATGTGCATGGGTATGCTACCAGAAGCTGTGATTTGATAAATAGGCCCTATAACAGACTGTCTAAAGTAATCAGTTCGCATGAGGCTGTAGGCATAAGTTTATTCAATAAGTTGTATGTCGGTGCACAGCATGTCACGGTAAATAAATTTAAGAAAGTTTTGTTTTCTTGGTTAATTGAGAGGCCTTTTTATGAGTTAAATGAGTTTTACAGTGCAGATACCGGTAATTTGATGTTTACTACTTGATTTTAGCTGCTCTGATGCATGTTCTAGTAGTTTTTTTTAATTGATATGTATTTTGTATTTTAGGCATGTGTTTGTATTTTATTGCACTTGTAACTTATTACCTATATGATTTATTATATTTATTCTACTTAAACTCTTATTTATTTGCATTTTATAATTAA
The DNA here is from genome assembly GCA_035578135.1 of Flexamia atlantica. Taxonomy (NCBI): domain Eukaryota; kingdom Metazoa; phylum Arthropoda; class Insecta; order Hemiptera; family Cicadellidae; genus Flexamia; species Flexamia atlantica. The sequence goes on along the minus strand of JAQJVK010000014.1, from coordinate 15,051,109 downwards.
GGCATGCATTTGTAGACTTTAATTGCATTTGTAATGTACTACTGTATTTTGAATTCTGGCGTGACCTATTGCATGTATTTGTTTAATGGTCAATAAATTCTTGAATCTTGAATCTTGAATCACTCAGTGTCCTTATTGCTCTTTTTTGAGTGATAATCACTTTTTGCAGGTTTGAGTTATTTGTACCTCCCCAGGTCACAAGTTCATATCAGAGATGTGCCTCAAATAGGTTTTTGAGCAGGTTTTTGGTTTCACTCACCCACATTTCAAATGAACTGAGTCACATTCGACACATAAACAACAATTCTTGATGCGGTTGCAGACAAGTTTCTGAGCTTGAATCTGTGAAAATCACACATACACGTCACAGTTGCCTGTTATACTCTTCTAAATGTTTCTAACCTTTAACGCTACTCAACTTTCTCAGACTGATTACACCAGGCGAGTTGAACTGATAAGTAGCAACTTGCCTATCCAACTCGACCTACTAATAAGAGCTGGAGAGGCTTCGATGAGCGATGGCTTACTGCCTTACTCATAGTAGTTTAAGGAATGTCTGGGCAAAGCTTTGACATTCTTCTGGTGTTTTTATGCCAATACGCCGGTTTATAAATGTGATTGAATAGTAAAAGTTTGTGCAACATATCTCTGGCTATGGCTACTACGCTACTTACCGTTTCATATAGTCTAATACTTTCAACATATGATATCGGTAAACTAAACACAACATTTGAAAAGCAGCAAGAGCTGTAAAACAATGATTTCAGAAAAGTACCCCTCTTCCCTCCACGCCTTGAAGCCACTTAGAACAATTTATGTACCAAGATAGAACGATAGACAAAGTCCTATGTTTCATATATGTCAAAAAATATATAGCCCTTAGTGCTTGTAACATTAAATACAGAAGAACCCCTCATAACATGCCACCTTACAAATGAGCACTGGTTGGATAAACCAACCCATTCTGAAAAAGATAATTTTGACCTTGTTTGTAGCAGCAAGTAAATTAAGTCCTTAATAGAGTTTAGCCTCTATTTTGGATTGTTAAAAATATTCTTGTTAGTAAAACCAAATCAATACAACATTGGACCTACGACCAGTTGACTAAATAAAAAACAATGAATAACCACCAAGGGAAAAATGCTTAGAATAAATCTAAGGAAACTATAGTTTTGAGCTCAACTGGGTAGTGCACATAGTAAAACAGAGATATATCCAAAAAGAACAGACAAATACCCCAAGAGATTTTCAGGGAGACTATGCATTTGTAAGGCCGTAGGAAATGTTTTGATACATTAACTTCTAAGAAGCGTCTGGATAAACTGAGGATTGATAAAACCAAGCCTGGATATGAGGGGCTGGCTGCATGAAAAGATATCTTTTTACCTATAATCACAATTCAAAGGGAAGAGATCTCTATAGAAACTTTGGTGTATTAATAATGAATTAAGTGCAACAGGCCAAAGTAACACATGAAGCATATATTAAGTTCCCAAAATTAAAATTACATTTATCACAGCTACTCAGACTTTACCTGATAATTTCTTTCAAAGCATTTGTTATCGGTGTCCTTGAACGTAAGAGTATATTCGTTGTTGTAAGCCCTTGAGACGTTAAAAACATTTATCAGTTTACTCTTAATGCATGTAGTTACTACAAACTCATCCAATTTTATGTAGTCATTCTTGTATCCGTGGGCCTGTACTTTAACAGCAAGTCTGAACTGTTTAGGTGGGTTCTTTGTTTGTTTTTCACTGTATTCATATGCAGAAATCTCCTTACAGACAAAACGCCCGGATCCACCCTTGTCTTCGCCGACTCCATTGAAGTAAAAATATAAATCATCGAACATCAGTATCTCTTTTCCATCAGTTGCAGACATTTCAAACTTCTCGTCTGGAGCCCACATGAAAACTAGAACAAGATGAAAGTAGAGGTAAGCAACACATTAACATGATGGAGCGAATTTCTAAACAATGGAGCTTAGATTGCCCAATTTAGACCCAAAAAGCCAAAAATATTAGGCTTTGTGCCTAAAAAATTTGGATATGGGTGTACCCAGTGGCGACTCGTGAGTTTATGTACTGGAGGTTCTGAGCTAATAACATATACATGATACCAATGTGTTATATTAGAGTTGTCTTAAGCCAATCGGTATTTAAAAACGTTAAATGCTTACAAGATCGTAGTGCCTGCAATTCTTGATATACCTGCTTTTATACACAAGTGTAATGCTTATAGTCTATAGGATTAAGGCGCTATACTTTTGACGATAACAAATTGTATTATGCTACTATATACATTAAAATGTTAATAATCCAAAATAAATTAAATCAATAGCGCCATTACCACTGCTCAATAGCTTAATTAATTACTGTTCTTAGAGAAAGTCAGCTATCGCGCGGCCGCTACTCCGATTGTTTTCTTTCAATAATCAGAGCTAAAAATAAAACGCATGATTTCATAACTGGAATAAACATATTAATAACTAAAAACAACATAGCAATCACACAATATATTTAAATAAATAAACTTAAACATCGCCCGAACCATTAAAACAATATTATCAAGACTCTTTCAGAAGAGGTCGGCCAATGTCGTCAGCACTCGGCCGCCGCTAGCAGAGAGCATTAGCGGTAGAGCGCTTTACTTTTAAACAAGCCCCCCTCCGCTCCTCCACACCCCTCGCCGAGCCCTCTGGGTTATACTCTGGGGGCCCTCTGGGTTTTTTTGTTTAAAAAAGAGGGCCATGGCTTCACTTAACCATGGTGTTTGAACCTGTGACCATTGAACCTCACTCTGCCAGCGTTGCATGAGAGCTTCGCCCAAACACAAAAATAGTTTTTTGCCATTTTGTGTGTAAAAGTATGTTTAACAGGTTTTTATACTATTTACTTAACCCTAGAAAGGTATCGTACGTAATTTTGACGTGTGCGGAAGTGTTTTTTTGTCCGATTTTGCAATTAAATGACCTTGAGCCCTGTACCGTCAGCAGTGCCTTTCCCGCTACAGGTTTCATTTAATATGACCGTATTATGGCTGTTCTTAATGTATTTCCAAATTTAATTGAAAAAATACATCAAATTTATGTACGATACCTACAACAGCAAAATGTGCTTTTCAGTGGACTCTTATGGGGCTTATTCCCTAAAATTAAAATAGAGCTAAAGACATAATGTAAGTTTATTATTTAGTAAATAATATTATCAATGTTTTCTTGTATTTGGGTGCCTTCTTAAAAAAAAAGATTTCATCAAACATATTTTAATTTTTAACCACAGAGTAAAATTTACGTATCGATACCTTTAGCGTATTTTTGAATAACGATACCTTTCTAGGGTTAAAAAACGTCTTGTTTGATTATTTAAGGGGGTTCACTGAACCATTGAACCTAAACACGAGCCACCACTGGGTGTCCCGATTTATTCCCCGACTAAGTTGCCAACCACGTCATAAAAAAAATGTATCTATCGAAATTTAAAAGAAATCGGAAGAAAATTACAGCCGCTAGAGTGCAAAATCCCCTTACGACAACCTGTCATGTTTGTTGATAAATCAGTTATTTTTTTGTGATAATATTCTGGAAGAGAGCTGTACATGACCCTCTTTGAGCTCAAAACCCCAAGTATGGTGTATTTGCCCCCAACGGTAATGTTAGGATTGCTCCACTTTTTTGCCCAGCGAACTTGCCCAAGATAACGTAGAAAGGAACGTTCCCTTAAATGTTTAACTGCAGGTCCCTCAGTTCCCACCTTTGACTTTTTTTTAAAATGACTAATGACTTTTTTATATTTTCAATTCATTATTTGATTTACCACAAATTACAAATAAAACCAGTTTTCAATACCTGCGCCTTCTTTACTCCCTTTTTGGTATTCACTGTACTGATAATCACTCATTTTTTTGTATCCCATGCAAGCCGTAGTGGTAAATACCTAGAACAAAGAATTTGAAATTTCGATTGTAATCGTACAGCATTTCTTCTGTTTTTTTTTATATTTATAAATTGATTACTTAACTATTTTTATTTCTCATTACATTAAAATGTAACTAAAGAATATACTCCTGTGACAAATAATATGAAAATTCATGCATTGAGATTATGTTCAAAATATTCAATAGATCACTATCAAAAATTCTAAGAAATTATACAACTGTACACTAGGTATCTGTAAAAAATATGAACATTCTAATGCATTTTTTTCTCCTGTACTTTCCTCACATTAAAATTAGAGCAAATTTGACAAGTAAAAACCAGATGACTTCAGATATAACCCATGAAAAATTAAATTCAAGCTTAAGCGTAACTGTTAGAATAACAAAGGACAAAGCTCTTGAAAACTTTTTAGAAAACAAAGACTTTTTATGATAAGAAAATATACCAGAGATCTATTAAAAATGATGACAATGTCATGTGGTTCGATTTTTAATGTACCAATAACAACATGCCTATTTAAAGAAGATTTTTCATATAAAGATAATTTATTTACAAATTAACGTCTTATTACACATTGTAATTGCTGAAAAACAAAGAATACTAGTCAACAGTTTGAGAAGGTTAATTACTAATTATTATGATAAAGGTGGTTTCTAATTATTTCAATTGAAAATTTGATTGAGGTTAAAAATATAATATTGAGAATTTGACTGTCCAAATTAAATTTTTTCCAAAATTCTTGGACTTGTGTTGGTATAGTACCTCTTGCACCTATTAGGAGACCGTATTCTTCAAATTTTGAGATCTTATATTTTTCAGAGTAATAATTTAAGGTCTTTCCATAAATTCTTTCTTTTTCTTGATGAAGGTTGATTTTCATTCATCTCAAATCTTACTGTTGGGTCTACTGTCAGGCCACGATCGTTCTTCCTGTCTACGATTATAATATCGCTTCTTCTTATAGACCCTTTGTCTTCAACACCCATTATTTCCTCAAACACTTCATATTCCTTCTTTCTGATTGAAAGTTATGTTATTTGCTTGGGTACAAATTTGCCAAACATGTATCTAAGATGTGAAACAAAAGCAGGCCAATTTAAAAATTTAATTCCTTGGCCGTTTTGAGCGTTGAATAATTTGTTTTTACGGCGAATGGCTATTTTATAAATGTTATTTAGAGATCAGTTCATCGGCAGATCAGTAAAGTTTGTCCATCTTCTTACCATTTGTTGTTAAGACCAAACAAAGATGATTGTAAGAAACTGACACGTTGATGTTGTGTAGAATTAACATAAAGGTTCAATACTCAAGAAAACTCTAAAACAGAGACATGAAGATGCACCAAGCAATGAAGATCCATGTTAACTAACCCCCTTTTTGTGCAAAATGAACGTTGTTGCACTGTCAAAATTTTAAAGAGTAGAACTTATACATAAACAATTTTGAAGCAGATAAAATTAATGAACTTATCAAATTCTGTTAGAAATTTCTTACCCATATTGAAGTTTAAAGTCTAAGTTAATATGTTATTTTTTATTTTAAAGATCGCCCCAATGAGAAGTTCAATTACTGGCAACATTATTTCAGTGCTATGACAAAAGGTATCGGTCTAGAAAATTAAAAAATCACAAAAATTCACCCTTCCTCTTGGAAAGGTATTTCGCTGCAAAACTCACATAATCAACATGAAACTAGCCTATTTTACCAAGTTGTTTTTAAGTCACGAAGTGACGCGGGCTGCTAGTTTGTAATTAATTGATATTGAAAATATATATTAGGTGTGTCTTAGTTATTGGCTGACATAAAATTTTTTCCACGGTTGAAAAAATCAATTACTTATTGACAACTAAATAGATTATTTTTTGTATAAATGGAAATTCATTGACAATCTTGGAGGTCAAATATATTTAACAAATGAAATACAGATAGCATACCAATAAATGAATAATCCTGGGAATCATAATAGAGAAAACAATTATGATGCCAACGCACAAAAGAACAGTAACACACACGTAGAATACTTGGTAATTTGAAGTATCCCTAACACCTGTTAAAAGATTATTAGAGCTGATTGCAAAATCCATTGAAATTATTGTGCCCTAGTTGTAGTTGTACACCTTTGGTAATGACACATAGGTAGTGACACCTTTGGTCTATGTCTTCTCTCCTTCAGAGAAAATATTCATATTTGACTACAAAAAGCAAGAAGGAAAGAGGGACTATATTTTGAAAGTACATATAAGAACTATTTGATTTTTTCATAAACGATTTTGGAAGATTTAAAACTGTTTGCACATCATTTTACGGGTCTTGCAAAAACTTGCAACTTTTCAGTTCATTAATACCATTCATCATCATTATCATTCCGTTCATTATCTTTGGTAGTTTTTTACTCTAAATAAAAACTCCATTTTCTCAAACAATGCCCATATTAAATGTGCAGTCCTCCTGGCATTTAAATTTGAATCACATTAAACCTAATTTATCACCCGAAGACAATCAGTTTAACCTCTCCAGTTTATCAAAGCCAAGTGGCCAATTTTACCCTGTTTCAACCCTTAAAAAGGTCCTCTAAAGTTGGACTTTCATTGAATTGCCAATTATTCTCTTGGATTTTATTTGGATTTTATTTTTTTATAATTTATTTTTGGACTGATAAACTTAATTTTTTACTTAGAGATTTTCCCATCGATGTCGAAGGGTGGTTTTTCCTTGCCACCCTTTGCAATATTTGTAATTTGCTTGCCAACTTGAACCCCTTTCAAACTTTAAATTGGACGAATAAATGTTGTTATAGGTGGTGAGCAACATGTTGACGCTTTACTTTAAACTTTCACCAGAGGAGGGGAGGAAATCGTCGATGATGAGGGAGTAGACAGAGCCATGTGATTACACTCCTCGTGTTGTAGCTAAAAATTACTAAACCAAAAACAAAGTGTGAGTTAATTTTGGAAAACATATTTTGCTCTTTGAATAACAATCAATAAATGGGTGGAATGTTTTTGGTTTAGCATGGAACACATGATTGACACAAGAAATTCATAGTTGAATCAATTGATCATCCGCTATTATTGCTTGTCCCCCCTTTAACCCTTGAGTGGGTACATGAGGAGTTTACCTCCGCACATGTTTTATTTATTAAGATAGGCAAGCATAATGGGTGTCGGGCAGTCATGTCCAGCTTTGTACCTCATTACCTCATTCCAGGAAGCCCCTTAAGCTATTTATACCTTCTCATACCCCCTTGGTACTTTGTTATTTGCAATTCAGTGATGCTGTGTCAGTTTGCGGAGTGCCCTCTCCCGTAACATAGGCAGTGATTCCTATCTAAACTAGAAAATTACTTGTATGTTCAATAGCATTACTACACTCATAAAGTTGAACAACTAATTGTATCAACGATGAAATGTGATTCCTAATGAAGTTTGCCAACATTGAAATACAGTATAAAAAGATATTTCAGTAATTAATACAGTACAGTATTTAAATATTTCAGTATAAAAAGTAAAAGGGATAAAGTTTATGCAATTTAATGTTGCAGAGTAAAACTCCGCATGCACTCACTGCCATTTTACTGGTAAAGCGCCCGCTCAAGGGTTAAAAATCCAAAGTCATTTAGTTTTGTTTGCAAACACCCAAGCTTCTTCATGTCCCTCACTACCCATATTATTAATTTTTAGTTTATCGCATTCGAGTTTCATTTTTAAATGAACAATTAATTGTACCTTAACCCACCCCTTCCCCAGCGCCCTGCCCCCATCCAACCCGTGTCCTCACCCCCTGCACTTACACCCCTCAACTCCACCAATATAAATGATATTTGGTTAATTATTTTGATTACAATTCAGTCTGGGAATTTTTCTCATATAAGACACTTCCACACTCCGGACTCAGCCGGGGGCCAAGGACAGAGTGGGGGGGGGGGAGTTAAGGAGTACATGGTCAAATAATATAGGCTATTGAGGATCAGTTGAAAAAAACGCATGAGTCTAGTGATAATTTATTTTACAACCTGTTAATAACACAATCCAGAGAGTATTAAGCCATTTTAATCGCTTATTTTTATAATTCTTCCGTCCACCTCCCGCTTCTATCCTCCCCAAAGTCGGCTAACAAAACCGGCGACCTTGGACACCATTCCGCCTCCTGTTCATGAAAATAAACATATTATTTTTATGAGAGATAAATTACTATATTACGAGGGTCGTCCAGAAAGTAAAGCACGTTTTGTCCGTACATCTAACCCATTGGTCCTACCTCCGTGACCGACAGTGTGGCCTAAACCTCCACTCCTGGTCCAAATCCGAGCCAAGTCTCGTTGCCAAACGACCACACATTTCATTCTCACAGTGTTTCAAAATGGCGGGGTCCTTTGAATATCCCACCAAACGTATTTGACCAAATAATGTTGCTTCTTTCAGTTCCTTACCACTTTCAAACACTTTCTAGCCTAAAAATTCCCTTAACTACGAAACAAATTTATCCACACAGGGATTGATCGAAAATGTCTCGCTTGAGGCAGCAAAGTTCTGTGAAGTTGCTGCTGCTGCCTGGGGCGGGCGCCGCATCGGCATTCATCAGCAACACTTTAGCCTGCGATTGGATTTATCCAAAATCGCATGTTTTGTATGGCATGTGAAGCTATCGTAGGGCCTCATAATGGACTCGGGATCACTTTTTTCTCCTTTACGAATAAATTCAACAGTGAATAAATGTTTCAGACCGCAAAACACTATTTAAATCACCTCACACGCATTCGGCGGGATTTTCAGTAGACACTGAAAAGCTGTAAAAATGAAATACGTGATTGGTCGGCAACGAGACTTGGCTCAAATTAAGACCGGGAGTGGACCTTTAGACCGCACACTCAGTCGCGGTGTTGGGGCAACACAGGGCTAGATTTAGTAACAAAACGTGCTTTACTTTCTGGAGGACCCTCGTATATAGGTATGATTACGAATATACCATATAGGTGTGTGTATCTACATGGTCATGTATGGTATGAATTGCAGTGAACACAATGAAGGCTAATTTAATTAACTTTACAAGCTACCAATTATAACAAGCTGGATTCTGTCTTAATAAAATAGTACAAATTTAATAAATAACCCACTAAAAATACTTGGATTTAGTTTTTACTCGTTGCTCCAATAAAACATGTGGCTAAATTTGTTCACATTTTCTTGTTATTCCGTAACCAACATGGACTCATGAAAATATTTTAAAACCCATGTTAATATTTAAAAATTTCAAATTCATTTTGCTGCAATTCTCAAAAACTATTTTAAATCGTATGGGATCCTGCACATCTACAGGAAAATACAAATATATTGGTGTGCTTGGATTTTCTCTACAGTGCCCTCAGGCTGAGAAAAAGGGTCACAAAATCATGCTTGCCTATTACTATTCCTATTTAGTGCACAAAATAGCACAAAATTTGAGTGCAAAAATGTAAACTCATCAAATCAGGGCCGCCGAGAGGCCAAGTCAGCTAAGTCTGAAACTTGGGGTCCGGGATGAGCGGATTTTTTTTAGATTGAGAAAATATTGGGATCTACTCCTTGGAAATAATTAGGCCTACATGTTGAAAATAAAAAGTCTAAATTTATCACGCAAATTACTTTGATAATCCAGTATTTAGTTAAGGCAAAAACGATTGTTTTGTCTGTATATATATTGTATTTACGAGTGACTACATTACGGCGGAGGCGGCCAGCGAATATTGAGCGTGAGTGGCTCTCACCTCCTCTCTATCTCTCTGTATTAAAAAATATTGACAACAACTTAAATCCCAATATCTCAATATGATAAAATTATCCACGATGGTAAACAACAAGAGTACAACCATAGCCATCTCTACTGCAGGCGGCCATGGTACAATATAATATTTTGCTATTGACGCAGATGGCCAGAAAAAACAATCGTGCACATTGATCGTGAAAAAACATAAGAGTAACTTTGTGGGTGGAACGAACGCGGAAGATTCGGGAAAGAGAGAATGACGGGAAAATCCAATAATGCGGGATCACTGGTAACTTTTTATTTTTTTTATTATTAATCGGAGTAGACTATTTTCTAAGTCCGACCAACTCAGCCTCGATTGGTTTGATATTTTGGGGTTCCTAAATGTATGAAGTTCCACCTCTAGACTACCTAAAACGTAAGTTTAGAGACCTAATTTCGAACATTTTCCCTGGACCCTCCTTTATTTTTTTCCATACCCCTCCCCACCCCCCCTGAAGGACCCGTAAGGTGTGCAGACTTGAGGCCCGACTTGGCTCTCGGCGGCCCTGCATCAATTGTCTGTTAAACTTCAGTTGAAATGACTAAATGAATTGTTTTTGTTGAACTGCCAAAACTTTCTTTACGTTTTCAGGGCCTTTTACCTTAATGTGTAAATTTGTGTTGACTCCAACATATGATCATTAATAACTTGAGAGAAAAGTTAACATAGGTAGTGGTAAAATATATCTTTATGCAGACGGCACAGCTCTGCTTTTTGAAGGAGGCCGTTGGAGGCTTACATTAATGCGGAGCGGGGTCTCCTCGATGTCAAGCGATGGTTCGATCAAAATAAATTGACAGTTAACTAATTTGTTTACAACTAAAAGCATGCCTGTCTCATTCAGAGCAGACTCCGACCCAATAAATTTAGTCTTAAAATTGCAAGAGGCTGTGGTACCGAGGATGAATTTGACAGTTGTGAGAGTGCTGAATATATCAATGAATATAAATATCTTGGTGTCGTGTCTGATCATTGGCTTAGGTGGTCTGAGCACATTCACTTTTTCAGGAGTACATCACATAAATTTATATTTATTTTCAAGTATATATAGTCTTTTTTGCAATGTGGAAATTTAACACAGGATGGGGGTGGAGGACAAAAAAATATTCTTAGGCCAATTCAGATTTTGCAAAAAACAATAATCAAAATTGCCCTTCGGAAGCCATTTTGTTGCCCCACAGAAAGTCTTTTTGATGAATTTAAAGTTTTTAATCCACCCCAACTTTTATGAGAAAATTGTTATTAAAAATAAGTTAACCATATTTAATCAACCCCACAAGATCTACCGTAAATACTGGCATTCAATTTCCTAAAATTTACAAAACCATAAATCGAACGTCCGTCCATTATGGTGCTAGTATCACCTATTCAAATTTACCAGCTCATCTAAGACCATGCAACTTCTCTTATTGTAAGAAAATGATAAATAAGTGGTTAGTTGGCACTGGCCGTTTGCAAATTGATTATATATTATAACATAAAATTACATATTATTGCACATATCTTTGTATTCATGAGTCGTATGATTCAATCAACTGTTCATGCTTATATACAAAGTGGCTGTGAGCAAATGTGAGGTGAATGAGTTCATGTATGTGCATGAGAGCATGTTGCTCTGTTTGTGTGCATGCATGAATTATTGAACATTTGAGTGTGTGTGTGTGTGTGTGTGTGTGTGTGTGTGTGTGTGTGTGTGCGCGCGCGCGCGTGCGTGCGTGCCTTAGTTTCTCAAAAACTTAAAGGCATAGAGCCATAAAACTTGGCACAAATATTCTTTACAGGCTCTAGACGCGTACTAAGAAAGGATTTTGCAATATTTTCTCTCAAAAGGCTTAAATATAGTAGGCCTACATTATAAAATTCAAATTGGCAGCTATTTTTAGCTTTCAAATCTACCTTCTCAAAAACTACATGACTTTGGCCCATGAAACTTGGCACAAATATTCCTCATAAGCTTTAGATGCGAACAAAGAAAGGTTTTTAAAAATATTTCTCAGATGGCTAAAATAAAGTAATGTAATAAAATCTTTGTAGGATTTATACAGCCAAGACCACACTATCAAGCCGCAATTCCCCCCCTCTTCCTACTTTTCATTGCCACGTCACAACAATGGCCAAACTCCTAAACTCCTTATAGAGGTGTGTTGGAAATCTATATTACTAATTGAAGGGGTCCCCCGTAAAACGTTCTAAGCGACAAAAACCTAGTTTCGAGTAATTAAGCGTTAAAAATGGAATTCTAAAATTTACGGTTTTTTCAAGGTTAGAACTTAAAATTATGTATAATTTGTTAATATCCTATTTATAACATCAAAATGTAGCCTTATATTCAATTTTTACTTTCCATTAATCATTTTTAAACATTTTACGAGATTTTTTGGGGTTATAAGTTCTCTGACGGACTGCTCTTCTGCTTTGGAAGAAAACGCCATGGGTGTAGGAATACCAACATAAACGAAAATAAAACTCAATATAAATCAATTTTATTGATATAAAAGTATAAAAACGTAATTTTGTCACATAACATGAGACGTCATTCTGCTAAAAATGATCAAAATGTGGTGCTTGAAATGTTATTCTACTCACTTCTATTGGGGGCAGTTTTCCAGGCCTCGGCTATTTAATTTTTGAAATAAGGTTAATCAAGTTTTTCTGTACTCATTTCTGGTCTTATCCTTCCACTTTCTAATATTTACTTCACGTCTTTTATTTTTATTTACGCGATTTTGGTCGCTGGGTGACAACGCAACGACTGGCGGGTAGTCCATCTTTCGGCGAATAGAACGTTTTCCCCCAAAAAGTCCGTGCAGTCCCGCGAAGCACACAAACTTTGACAAACGAAATCAGGGCTACCAACTCAAATAATTTCAAAACAAAATATACCAAGGTGTAGCTCGTGTCCTAGAGAACCTTTTTCGCTAAATATCTCCGATTTTGAAATTTTGTCGCTTAGAACGTTTTACGGGGGATCCCTTCAATTCTGTAAGCGATTTTTTAAAATCAAAATTGTGAGAGTTTGACAGCTTGCAGGATGATGGGAGATGGCTCAAATGAAAGGTCTTGGTCCCAAGGGGTCGGGAAAAATAGCAGACTATGTCCAAATATACCAAAAAAATTAGAAATAACAAAAAATATCTTCCATTTAAAATGCATTGGAATTGAAAACATCTGCTTTATTTACATTAAACATGTGGTACTAATGCTTGATTCAAGGCCATATGGTAGACGTTGAAATGTAGGTTTTTTTCAAAATGCAGCTAACTATGCACGTTCAATGTACTATAACAAAAAAATATTTTAAATTTAAGATTTTCTGATTTTATAATAATTAAGGGTTTGAGTTTTTTCATAATTTAAAATTATAAAAAGTTAAGTACGTTTGTTTAGTTTATGTTAAAACGATGCAGTGCAGATTTATGCGCCGAAATTGTGGGCGTTTGGAAGGTCGCAGAATGATGGGAGGCAAAGCCGTAGCCAGGAAATTTTTTCGGGGGGGGGGGGGGTTTGGCCAGGGCCGGCGGGTGAATTTCCGGCTCGGCTAAAGTGGTGACCTTTTTTTTACTCGCGTGTGTGCTTTTCGGCGTCATTATCGTCGTTGTTTATAGGCCTTTTCAACTGTTTTCGGGCCCTTCTACGTTTACTCGGGGGGGTTTAAACTATTTCGGGGGGGGGGGGGTTCTGACCCCCTAACCCCCCCCCCATTGGCTACGGCCTTGATGGGAGGGGGCTGAAATTGAAGGTCCCCATCCCAGGGACTCGGGGAAAATACTGAAATTGCTTTAAGCTTACTATAAAATGAGAAATAACGTAAAATAGCTGTCATTTAAAAACCACTGGGATGTAAAAAGGTCTACTTTGATTACTTAAAACCAAATGCTAGATATAATCATAATTTTGTGGATCCAAAAGCCTATTTTCTGAGAAGGTATTTTGTACTATACTAAAGGAGGGGGCTATTAGCCCCTCCAAGCCTCTAGTAACAACTAAAATCACAGGAATACTGTAAACATTTACAAAGAAATTGTAAAATTGTAACATCAAAATCAAAACAATAAGAAACATACCTCTCAAAATTTTAATAAATCATCTGATGAAAAGTAAACGAAATACTTGCCTGTGATGTTTTAAAAATTATTTTTGACTGCAGTTGGTAATAATTCACTTG